>CM077115.1:370305290-370905290 GCA_039619475.1 Icerya purchasi
ACACTAGATCGCGTGTTATGGAATTTTAATATGTAATAATATACATTTCCTACATTTTATTTTATTTCATGGTCATATAATTACTTTAAAATTATTTAGATACACCGCAGACATTATAGTACGGAACACATCATTTATTATTTCATTCTATTTCAATTAATATGTTGTATGGGTGAAATCGAATCAATTTATGTAACTGTTTATTTAAATTTAAATAATCTTTTTCTTTTTCTTTTTCTTTTTTTATCTCTCAGCATATGCATGCGTGTGCTTGCATATAAAAGTATGAAAAAAATTTTTTTTTTTATTTTTTCCTCGATATGAATGGTAAATCTACGACTTTATTTGAAAAAACGGTCAAAACCTGATACATAGATTTCAAACTTTGATGGAAATTTTCGTAACATGTTCAGTTTACACTTATTATTTAAAAAAAAAAAAAATATTTTTCATTATTATTCGTATCGCTTAAATAGACTGATACAACAGAGAGAGAAAATAAAAAGCTAAATTTTTACATGTGAGGGAGGGAGTTGATGAAAACGTACGAGTCTTATTATTTGGAATACAGATTACGAAGGAAATTTTTATACAATGTTTCGTTCTAAGATTTTTTCATTTTTTACATTTAAAATTTTTCAATACGAAAATATTTCGAAATCAACACGAACGTCTACGAATAGTCTTCATCATTATAGAAGCACCTGCAGATCATGTATCGACACTGCATGCGCGTAAGGGTGAGTAAATATGTGTGAATATGTGTGAACATGTGTGTATGTATGCTTGAAATGTGCGAAATGGCTAATAAGAAACAACCGTTGAATCGCAGCGACAGGTAGAGATCCGCTTATAGAATAAGAGAGTGAGAGTGAGATAAATTATGTACCTTTATTATTGCAGAACTGCACTGCAGTGGCAGACATGAAATATCCGTTAGCATCCTTTCCGAGGCAGTTTTATAAAAAAGGCCGAAAATTAGCTTTAAAACTGTATGAATGAGATAGTTGATAATACACATACCATTAAGACCGGTATACATGTATGTGGGCATGTGTGTGAGCGCACGGTTAAATGAATGACAAAAGATTATTAACTGCATAGGCATTGTTAAATACAACTATACTGATTTATCCGTAAAACTAACAAATTTTACCGTTGTTTTCTTTCCTTTTTTTTCTTTCGTGTTTTACAAAAAATTCATGTTAGTTCTAAAAATATTGCTAAATTCAAATTAAATCGATCATGTTATTTTATTTTTTATTTTTGTTTCTTTAAACAATGTGTTACGATCGTATTTATCTTACTCAATCTTTTACCTAATATTCTAACGGTTTTAGACAACAGCAGAAATATGCAAGTTACCATGGATGTATTATATTTTATTCGTGTATATGTGTATACACGCTTTCTATACAAGCGTATGCAAATATCAGATGCCGGAAATGTATGATAATATAATTTTTTAAATCAATGATTAACGTATTATTAATTTTTTTTTTCACCCTATAATATACAAAATAACAACATACTTGCTTTTACAACAATATTTAAATTCTACAAAAAATAAATGTCCCCAGGGTGGGGAGTGAAATATCATGAAGAATCACTGTTTTTTGTTTTTTTTCTTTGATTCACAATCTTCCTTTTTCTTTATATTATTTTTTATTTCAGAGATTTTTTAAATTAGTTTTCTTTTCAGTGCAATATGGAATCTGTTAATTTATTGTACATGCTATATAATATGATAAATGCTAAAATTCGGAAAGTTTTTTTAAAGAAGTAATTGACAGAAGAGTATACTTTTGAAAACAAGAGAGTGAAGAGGCTATACATAAAAAGCAATATGGTGCATTAAACATAACAAAAAAAACAAAAAAAACAGAAGAAACGTAAACACAAAGACTATTATGTTTTTTTCATTAATCTATTCAATTACAACCTTTTTTTTTTTCATTCATCTATATTCTAAGTTCCATCATAAGTTTCAATTTTTTATATGATGCCTACTAATTTCTATGTTTACTTAATTTATTTACTTTTCCACGAATGTTTTTTAGAATTAAATTTTGAAAAAATTAAACATCGCACCTGCGTCAACTATCACATTAAATACGTGTAGAAATTTTCATTTCAAACACCGCCGGAAAATAACATGGGTTTTTTTTTTTGCTATTTTTTAAAAATTAATTCATACTCTCTCTAATTATAGCTATTTTTACACCATTTTTCTTAACTTTTACTCATTTTTATATTCTACATACAATGCTTAAGGTATTAGATGATGCAAATTCTAAATACATCATATTGCTATCATCTCTGTTTATTTTTTTTTTATTTGTTACTCGTTTTTTTTATTATTTTCTTATGTACATGTATTAAAACTAGTGATGTGCGATTTCGAAATGTTTTTACAATCGAAACAACCGATAATCGTCAAAAAAAAAAAAAACAATCGAATGATTTTTGTGGATACGAATGAATTATTCAAATAAAAACCGGAACCATCCGAACACAAACGAATGAAGTATTTGTTAAACATCGACTAGATTCTTCCGAGAGAAATAGCATTTCGAATGATTGTTGTGAATACGAATGAATTATTCGAACCACGGAACAATCGAATGCATTCAAAGTCATCGAACAATCAAATAATTCGAATGAATCATTTCGAAGTTGCCCATCACTAATTAGAAACTATATATGATTTTACAATAAAAAGGTGTTTATACTCATTACTGAAGCTGAATATAGATAATATTTACATTTAAAGGAAAAAGAAAAAGTTATTTTTATTATTTCATTCGCTCATAAAAAAAAATTATGAAATGTAAAATATATATATAATTCATGTAATATATTTACAAACGATTAACAAGAATAAAAGAAAATTAATTTAAAAAAATAAATAAATATCACAAAAAATTTAAAGATGGAAAAATTACAAGATTATGATTAGTACAATGCTCACAAATTGGCTCCTTTGATCGGGTTATGTTGGAATTCGAACAAACTTGCATGGTTGCATTGCGGACAATCTTTGATTAAGGTGGGATGTACTGCACTGAGTGGAAAAGAATCTGGAATATCATAGCTATGATGTTTAAAACACGGTAAGAAGCGTTTGATACGTCGATCATTCTTCAGTGCTACAGGTAATTTATTGTAAAAATCGCAAATTTTTTGAGGGCATACATTAATTAATATCTCTGGAGTAATATTTTGCATCAAATCGTACGTAGAATATTTTACTAATGATAATATAGGTCTAACATTTACATTGTACCATTTCATCATCACATATACATTCTGCAATGAACACCTATGTATGTTTTTATCCGTGTGTACATCACATTTTACAACTCTTGATATTCCTTTATACATATTATTTAATTTCCCTAAATTTGGTATACCAAATTCTTTTTCTAAATTAATAATCTTGAATCTTGAAAGTGATGTTTCAAATAGTTTTATCCATATAGTGGTAATTTTTTCATTTCCTTTAATGTAAATATTCAATGGTTCCAAATCCTCCAACACATTTTCTATATCACCGGCAATAGATTCATAATTGTAATCTCCTACATTCCACGGAATTGAATGACAGTTTTGAATTATCCTCATGTTTTCTTGTTTTTTATTATTAGATAATACATCCCATTCGAATGGAGGCTTGTAAATTCTATGAAATTGAATTTCACCATCGATACTTATTATTGAAAGTTCCTTAATGATGTACATATCATTATCATATTTAAAACATTGAATATCGATAATTACCTCACGTGCTACTATCATTGTTACAGTTGTTATTAAAGAGAAAAGAAAAAAAAACTAAAACTTTTAATAGTAACTAAAATTTAAACGTATGAGAACACTAATTCGTGAAACTAATAACAAGCGAGCGAATACACTTATTCAGAGAGTTGACATAATGTCTACCTTTGAATTAAATGCATTCGATGAAATGTTGCATCAGAAAAATGCCCTTCAAATGGAGAAAGTTGATTGCATACACTGATGAATGAACTTGTTAAGAACTTGTACATACATATACATTTTGTTTGTGGTAGTGTATGCATGTACACATGAGATCTTACATATAAGTAAGGGTCAAGATCCGGTTTTAACAGCTGTATCAGACGATCTAAACGTGCAGCTATGTACATGCAGGGATAGATTTTTAATATAAACATTATTGATTGTAAACGAGAACATTAATTCATTTTTAAATTTTAATATATCGTCTTCCGTCACTAATAAGATAACATAAAAAAAATACTAACTTAACTGAATATATCCTTCTTCAATCAACTTTTCCTCAATCATTCGAATTTCATCATCTACACCAGCATTTCACACTTTTTTAGATGTATGCGATAACAATAATCATTCAACCAATTCATTAGGATCGTCTGAATAATCGATCGATGTATCTTTATGACATACTCCACCATCAGCACAATGCTTAGTCTTTGCTCCATCATAGTAAATTTTTACACTTGAACCATTAGACTGAAACATCAGACGTATTATTTTTCTGTATTTAAGAAGTGTAGTACCCTTTAATACACCAGTAGCACATAAATGAGTTCTAGTACACTCAAGTATTTATTTATATAGATCTAAATCATTATTTTGTATATTTATTCTCATCTATATGCGATAACATGAGTAAATGAATGAGTCTGGGTGTGTAAGGAAATTTTATTTGCTTACTTCCTTTTCCTAAATAAATTTCACCATATTTGCAGTCCCAAGAAATCAATATCGATCCTATCAGATACTCATCAATGTTTGTATCATAGCGTATTCCATATACTTGATCATTTGGAACAAGTTCATCAAAATCTGTATGAAATGAATCTACTTCACTTATGTTAAAAGAGTTAGCTTTGAGTTTGTTTTTTAATATTTTCATCTTTAATTTCAGACTCAACGTCACTTCTCTGTTTACTATTAGACAGTTTTTGACGTTTTTACTATTGATCTATCATTTATTCCATAAGAATCCATTTTAATCTTTCAGATTTTTGTAATTCTTCCTGAATTTCCAATAATGGTTTCATAATAGGTTCCAACATGGCGGCTGAAGTACTTGTAATTGGTTTCCACTCGGATTTCAATTTTTTTTTTTACATTCTACACTAAATTACTCTACAACACTAGACACTAAATAATTTTATCAAAAATTATATATTTTTTATATTACATATTATTTTAAATGCTACAGTTGTTATGCCAACAAAGGAGAATAAAATATTAAGATTTCAACAACATAAACAGCAAGAGTATTAGGTGAGATTTACTTTCAGTCAAGAAATTTGTCGGGCCAATGTTACGTTTAGAGAAAATCTGCTCCATCTACTTATATTGAATTTTTAATAACTTATATATAACATGAAGTATATTTTAAGTATTTAAAATAATATGTAATATAAAAAATATATAATTTTTGATAAAATTATTTAATGTCTAGTGTTGTAGAGTAATTTAGTGTAGAATGTAAAAAAAAAAAATGAAATCCGAGTGGAAACCAATTACAAGTACTTCAGCCGCCATGTTGGAACCTATTATGAAACCATTATTGGAAATTCAGGAAGAATTACAAAAATCTGAAAGATTAAAATGGATTCTTATGGAATAAATGATAGATCAATAGTAAAAACGTCAAAAACTGTCTAATAGTAAACAGAGAAGTGACGTTGAGTCTGAAATTAAAGATGAAAATATTAAAAAACAAACTCAAAGCTAACTCTTTTAACATAAGTGAAGTAGATTCATTTCATACAGATTTTGATGAACTTGTTCCAAATGATCAAGTATATGGAATACGCTATGATACAAACATTGATGAGTATCTGATAGGATCGATATTGATTTCTTGGGACTGCAAATATGGTGAAATTTATTTAGGAAAAGGAAGTAAGCAAATAAAATTTCCTTACACACCCAGACTCATTCATTTACTCATGTTATCGCATATAGATGAGAATAAATATACAAAATAATGATTTAGATCTATATAAATAAATACTTGAGTGTACTAGAACTCATTTATGTGCTACTGGTGTATTAAAGGGTACTACACTTCTTAAATACAGAAAAATAATACGTCCGATGTTTCAGTCTAATGGTTCAAGTGTAAAAATTTACTATGATGGAGCAAAGACTAAGCATTGTGCTGATGGTGGAGTATGTCATAAAGATACATCGATCGATTATTCAGACGATCCTAATGAATTGGTTGAATGATTATTGTTATCGCATACATCTAAAAAAGTGTGAAATGCTGGTGTAGATGATGAAATTCGAATGATTGAGGAAAAGTTGATTGAAGAAGGATATATTCAGTTAAGTTAGTATTTTTTTTATGTTATCTTATTAGTGACGGAAGACGATATATTAAAATTTAAAAATGAATTAATGTTCTCGTTTACAATCAATAATGTTTATATTAAAAATCTATCCCTGCATGTACATAGCTGCACGTTTAGATCGTCTGATACAGCTGTTAAAACCGGATCTTGACCCTTACTTATATGTAAGATCTCATGTGTACATGCATACACTACCACAAACAAAATGTATATGTATGTACAAGTTCTTAACAAGTTCATTCATCAGTGTATGCAATCAACTTTCTCCATTTGAAGGGCATTTTTCTGATGCAACATTTCATCAAATGCATTTAATTCAAAGGTAGACATTATGTCAACTCTCTGAATAAGTGTATTCGCTCGCTTGTTATTAGTTTCACGAATTAGTGTTCTCATACGTTTAAATTTTAGTTACTATTAAAAGTTTTAGTTTTTTTTTCTTTTCTCTTTAATAACAACTGTAACAATGATAGTAGCACGTGAGGTAATTATCGATATTCAATGTTTTAAATATGATAATGATATGTACATCATTAAGGAACTTTCAATAATAAGTATCGATGGTGAAATTCAATTTCATAGAATTTACAAGCCTCCATTCGAATGGGATGTATTATCTAATAATAAAAAACAAGAAAACATGAGGATAATTCAAAACTGTCATTCAATTCCGTGGAATGTAGGAGATTACAATTATGAATCTATTGCCGGTGATATAGAAAATGTGTTGGAGGATTTGGAACCATTGAATATTTACATTAAAGGAAATGAAAAAATTACCACTATATGGATAAAACTATTTGAAACATCACTTTCAAGATTCAAGATTATTAATTTAGAAAAAGAATTTGGTATACCAAATTTAGGGAAATTAAATAATATGTATAAAGGAATATCAAGAGTTGTAAAATGTGATGTACACACGGATAAAAACATACATAGGTGTTCATTGCAGAATGTATATGTGATGATGAAATGGTACAATGTAAATGTTAGACCTATATTATCATTAGTAAAATATTCTACGTACGATTTGATGCAAAATATTACTCCAGAGATATTAATTAATGTATGCCCTCAAAAAATTTGCGATTTTTACAATAAATTACCTGTAGCACTGAAGAATGATCGACGTATCAAACGCTTCTTACCGTGTTTTAAACATCATAGCTATGATATTCCAGATTCTTTTCCACTCAGTGCAGTACATCCCACCTTAATCAAAGATTGTCCGCAATGCAACCATGCAAGTTTGTTCGAATTCCAACATAACCCGATCAAAGGAGCCAATTTGTGAGCATTGTACTAATCATAATCTTGTAATTTTTCCATCTTTAAATTTTTTGTGATATTTATTTATTTTTTTAAATTAATTTTCTTTTATTCTTGTTAATCGTTTGTAAATATATTACATGAATTATATATATATTTTACATTTCATAATTTTTTTTTATGAGCGAATGAAATAATAAAAATAACTTTTTCTTTTTCCTTTAAATGTAAATATTATCTATATTCAGCTTCAGTAATGAGTATAAACACCTTTTTATTGTAAAATCATATATAGTTTCTAATTAGTGATGGGCAACTTCGAAATGATTCATTCGAATTATTTGATTGTTCGATGACTTTGAATGCATTCGATTGTTCCGTGGTTCGAATAATTCATTCGTATTCACAACAATCATTCGAAATGCTATTTCTCTCGGAAGAATCTAGTCGATGTTTAACAAATACTTCATTCGTTTGTGTTCGGATGGTTCCGGTTTTTATTTGAATAATTCATTCGTATCCACAAAAATCATTCGATTGTTTTTTTTTTTTTTGACGATTATCGGTTGTTTCGATTGTAAAAACATTTCGAAATCGCACATCACTAGTTTTAATACATGTACATAAGAAAATAATAAAAAAAACGAGTAACAAATAAAAAAAAAATAAACAGAGATGATAGCAATATGATGTATTTAGAATTTGCATCATCTAATACCTTAAGCATTGTATGTAGAATATAAAAATGAGTAAAAGTTAAGAAAAATGGTGTAAAAATAGCTATAATTAGAGAGAGTATGAATTAATTTTTAAAAAATAGCAAAAAAAAAAACCCATGTTATTTTCCGGCGGTGTTTGAAATGAAAATTTCTACACGTATTTAATGTGATAGTTGACGCAGGTGCGATGTTTAATTTTTTCAAAATTTAATTCTAAAAAACATTCGTGGAAAAGTAAATAAATTAAGTAAACATAGAAATTAGTAGGCATCATATAAAAAATTGAAACTTATGATGGAACTTAGAATATAGATGAATGAAAAAAAAAAAGGTTGTAATTGAATAGATTAATGAAAAAAACATAATAGTCTTTGTGTTTACGTTTCTTCTGTTTTTTTTGTTTTTTTTGTTATGTTTAATGCACCATATTGCTTTTTATGTATAGCCTCTTCACTCTCTTGTTTTCAAAAGTATACTCTTCTGTCAATTACTTCTTTAAAAAAACTTTCCGAATTTTAGCATTTATCATATTATATAGCATGTACAATAAATTAACAGATTCCATATTGCACTGAAAAGAAAACTAATTTAAAAAATCTCTGAAATAAAAAATAATATAAAGAAAAAGGAAGATTGTGAATCAAAGAAAAAAAACAAAAAACAGTGATTCTTCATGATATTTCACTCCCCACCCTGGGGACATTTATTTTTTGTAGAATTTAAATATTGTTGTAAAAGCAAGTATGTTGTTATTTTGTATATTATAGGGTGAAAAAAAAAATTAATAATACGTTAATCATTGATTTAAAAAATTATATTATCATACATTTCCGGCATCTGATATTTGCATACGCTTGTATAGAAAGCGTGTATACACATATACACGAATAAAATATAATACATCCATGGTAACTTGCATATTTCTGCTGTTGTCTAAAACCGTTAGAATATTAGGTAAAAGATTGAGTAAGATAAATACGATCGTAACACATTGTTTAAAGAAACAAAAATAAAAAATAAAATAACATGATCGATTTAATTTGAATTTAGCAATATTTTTAGAACTAACATGAATTTTTTGTAAAACACGAAAGAAAAAAAAGGAAAGAAAACAACGGTAAAATTTGTTAGTTTTACGGATAAATCAGTATAGTTGTATTTAACAATGCCTATGCAGTTAATAATCTTTTGTCATTCATTTAACCGTGCGCTCACACACATGCCCACATACATGTATACCGGTCTTAATGGTATGTGTATTATCAACTATCTCATTCATACAGTTTTAAAGCTAATTTTCGGCCTTTTTTATAAAACTGCCTCGGAAAGGATGCTAACGGATATTTCATGTCTGCCACTGCAGTGCAGTTCTGCAATAATAAAGGTACATAATTTATCTCACTCTCACTCTCTTATTCTATAAGCGGATCTCTACCTGTCGCTGCGATTCAACGGTTGTTTCTTATTAGCCATTTCGCACATTTCAAGCATACATACACACATGTTCACACATATTCACACATATTTACTCACCCTTACGCGCATGCAGTGTCGATACATGATCTGCAGGTGCTTCTATAATGATGAAGACTATTCGTAGACGTTCGTGTTGATTTCGAAATATTTTCGTATTGAAAAATTTTAAATGTAAAAAATGAAAAAATCTTAGAACGAAACATTGTATAAAAATTTCCTTCGTAATCTGTATTCCAAATAATAAGACTCGTACGTTTTCATCAACTCCCTCCCTCACATGTAAAAATTTAGCTTTTTATTTTCTCTCTCTGTTGTATCAGTCTATTTAAGCGATACGAATAATAATGAAAAATATTTTTTTTTTTTTAAATAATAAGTGTAAACTGAACATGTTACGAAAATTTCCATCAAAGTTTGAAATCTATGTATCAGGTTTTGACCGTTTTTTCAAATAAAGTCGTAGATTTACCATTCATATCGAGGAAAAAATAAAAAAAAAAATTTTTTTCATACTTTTATATGCAAGCACACGCATGCATATGCTGAGAGATAAAAAAAGAAAAAGAAAAAGAAAAAGATTATTTAAATTTAAATAAACAGTTACATAAATTGATTCGATTTCACCCATACAACATATTAATTGAAATAGAATGAAATAATAAATGATGTGTTCCGTACTATAATGTCTGCGGTGTATCTAAATAATTTTAAAGTAATTATATGACCATGAAATAAAATAAAATGTAGGAAATGTATATTATTACATATTAAAATTCCATACATATATACATACATACATTATAATTTATGTGAAACAATGTAAAAGATTTTGAAATGATAAAAATAAAAATGCGAGTAAAAGAAAAAAATATGGTTTTATTTCACATATTATACATACTGCGCGAAAGCTGACTTTGGTACATTGAAAGGTAATTGTTGTGTTCATATTCAACTTTCGTAGGATCTAGACAACTCCATCTTTCAAATTCCGCGCCTTTTATTGAATTTTTAATCCGTATGAATTGAATGTTGACAGTCGTCGCAATCTTTTACTTTGACACAATTTCGAGTACTCCTGCGTAATGTATCACCGTCGATATAATATTCTTTATCATGTTCGTGATCGTAGCATGGTAGAAATGATTTTATCGTATCATCCTGTTTTAATCTGTCCGGTAAAAATATATAAATGTCCCCGATGCAACTTGGAAATAATGTAATTATCATTTCTTTGGTGGCTGTAATGAATAACTGGCTTAAATCATTTATATTGAGATTGTTCATAAGCTTCAGCGGACGGATAACGTGATCGTGCCATGTCCTCATCACCATAACATTTTTCACCGTACAATGAAAAATATCATTCTCATAATGGTGTTTACAAGTTAGCAAATTGCTTATACCAGAGTATTCTTGATATAAATCATCGATACTAGGTACTCGAAAGACTTTCTCCATATTAACGAGTTCGTAGTCCAAGTCACGCAACAATTCAGACTTTTCGTTAAGTTCCCATAATATAAGTTTTGCATAAGTGGTTAAAATATATACGCGAGCCTTCGGTTTTTCGGACAATATTGTGAATATATCGCGTGCCATGAATATTTCTTCCCGACAGGGAAATAATGAGGGGTTTTTCAAGTAATGACTCACGGAAGAGCATTGTAAATGAGGCATTTTTGATGCAGACCATGCTCTGCTTGGCTTGTATAGCATATGTAAATACCTCCCGCCAGACATCTCAATCATCGCTAGTTCGGTTACTAGAAAACCATAATCAGAATCCTTATGGAAGCTGAAATCTACAAAATATTCCGCTATATCCATCTGATCTGACAATAATACTGGACCAACGATTTTATGTGCAAAAGATGTTGATTCTGTTGAAGAATAACCATCATCTGATTGCGGTAATTGAAGTGACGAAGACGTATGCGAGTCGCTATCACTTGCAAATAAATTCTGAATAAATTCAGCGTGCTTAATTGATTTTGAGTTGTTGCTTACGTTAACTATATTAGCGTTCATGATTGAATAATATGTATTTCAAACTTTTCACTAAAAAAAAGACAGAGAAAAAGAAAGAGAAAAAGAAAAGATAAAAGACAGAAACAAATGATAGAGAAAAAAAGAGAAGAAACGTAGGAAATTATTTTCTTTAACGTTGACGTAAATTTTTTAATAATGCGTGAACACAGATTCGACAAAATAGACATGTTTAACATAAAACTAATACTGACTGCTTAAATGATTCCGTTCGATAGTCTATCTCATTAGCTACCTTTGAATTATGTGCGGCAGTGGGAATGTTACATCAGAAAATGTTGTTCCGTCGGAGAAAGCTGAATATATTTGTATACGAACAAAGTAATCGAGGACTTTGAGTGTATGCGCATATGTATGTGAGGGAGTGTGAAAAATATTCTTGTACCGAATAATGGTAAATAGCGTGCGAGCAATGTACAAGTGGTCTTGAAGGTATGCGAGTCATGCAGGTAATGGTTGTTGCGACGACGAGATGTACACCTGCAGAGTTTATCGATTCTTGGAAAAGAGGGATTGACGTTTGAAACAATAATGTCTTGAAACGATCGAAAAAATTATGTTTGTAGCGAACGATTAATATTAAAAATAATTGTGATGTTGATAAACATTTTTTTATTGGTCGGAGATTTTTCTTTCTCGAAAGGTTAAAATTATTTTGACAATGTTAATTGTATATGATGATATGACTGTGTAGGAAAAAGTAATACAGGTACAAAAAAATAAAGATCGTTAATAAAAAAATAAACATATAGAACTGCATGTGCGTGATAGAAGATATGTGTGTGGGAATGTACGGTACGCTTTCGAGTGAACCATTGATTAATTTTTAGAATCGATAAAATAAATAAAGATTTCGGTAATTTTAGCTGGGAGGGGCGGGGGTAGAAAGAATGAATTTTTAGGATTGAAAAAAAAAAAAATGAAAAAAATATTCGAATCAATTTTTGAAGAACTCGTAATAGAGTAACGTATAATGTAGAAGATTAGTGTGCTTTCACAACAGTCTGGATGTCTGTTCGGATTAATTTTTAAAACCTTGGAAAACATACAGAAATACTTACGGACTGAAAATAATCATAATGAGAAAAATAATAAAATATACTTGGACTAATTTTGAAAAAAGTACTAACACGAACGAATGACACGTGCACGAGAATGATGCGTGCGCATTCATTGAGGGGCGAGACATCGATAGATTTATTTTTTAGAACCGGGGAAAACATACATAAATACTTACGAATGGAAAAGTAATCGTAAGTGAGAAAAAATAATAAATATACTTAGATACATGATATTGACTCAACTATTCAACGTAAGGATCAAGAGGCTTTAATACAGACTGGAGTTGGAAATATATTATCAATTATAGTAAAATCTAAAATTTTAAAATAATTTTAAGTTTATGAAATAAGAAATGTAAATATATGAAACTATTTATTATTATTATATATTATATTCTAATAAAGTTTACATGTGTTATATATTTCGAAAGAAAACATTGTAAAAGTTTTTGAAAAATAAAAAATATGTGAAAAAGAAAAAAATGTACGTCTTTACTTTTTTTAATAGTTTACATACAATGCATGTTACGCCAACTGATCGCATCGCAACGGTGACTGTTGTTATGTTCAAATTCGTCCTTCATCGAATCCAGACATCCCCAGCACGAGAATTTGGCATTTGGCGATTGAATTCGTATGAGTTGATTAAATTTTTTAATCCAGGCAAACTGGAAATTACCATTCGAACCCCAGTACAACATATTTGTATGATTACGATGATTTAAAATACTATGGTTTTTTCGGAATGCATAAACGACTTTAATTTTATACTTGCACGTTTCAGCATCGGCACCATCGGTTTCTATTAATTTGTATAAGTTAATAGATACACCATTCGTTCGTTCGAAGGTTTCAATATCTGCTAATGAACGTACCGGTAATCGTATGAAGTTGAAATCGTACACATTCTGTAATAAATTATACTGCCACATCGAAAACGGATTTTTCGTAAACTTTGCCAAAACGGCAAACAGAAAACTATTTTTATTCTCAGCGTCGTTCAGATCTTTTACGTAGATTACAGCGCGTCGATTGATTATTTCTTTCGGAAGTTCAACCTTTGACGGACTGACATCTTCAGATGGAGGTGGTAGCGGAATTTGCGTTAACGGTGGTGAATGTAAATATTGTGCGAACTGAGTCTGTGATGAATTATCTGCCTCTTGTGAATTTGTTGGATTTTGCGATATTGATGGTGGTGGTGGCGGTGGTGGCATATGTGTATCTGGAAAACCGCTCAGCGCAACATCGTCATTATCATATTCGAAAAAATGTTGAATAAATTCTGCGGTATTTACTGGTTTCGAATTGTTCGCGGTAACAGTATCGGTATTCATGATGATTGTAATGAAATAATTTTTATGAAAACGAAAAAATTAAAAAAGTTATTAAAATCTTAAAAACTCGTGATGAACACTGCTTAGAGAACGTGTATGCGTTTGACGAGAAATTAATAGTGAACGATCGAATGAATCCGTTCAATGGTCTACCTCATTAACTACCTTTGAATCGGGTGTGGCAGTGGAAATGTTGTGTCAGAAAAATGTCGTTCTATCGGAGAAAGTCGGTTACATATGTGTATACGAACAAAGTATTCAAGGATATGGATATAAGTGTGTTTATGTTAGTGTGTACATGTATGGCGTGGTTCCGTAATAATGTATCGACTGGAATAGAAATTATAAGAATATTAAGATCCTGTTTCAACGGTTTTGAAAGTGTTTGCATGCAACGTCACATATAGTGATGGTTGAAGCGAATGTGTTGAAATAAAAAAATAAAAAAAATCTTAGGCTAATTTTATAATAATTACGCCCTGAAAAATAAAAAATACGCACGAATGGAAAAAGAGGAAGAAGGGGGGTTTAGGTTAGTTTCTGGCTTTAAATATTATACTTTGGTTAAATTCGGAATTTTTATACTTACACGCAGAATTTTGGAAAATCGCGGTATCGCGAACGATCGACAAGTGTGCGGGAACGGCGCGTGCACCTTCTAAGTATGCTAGGAGGGCGAGCGGGGCTTAGGTTACTTTCCTGCTTTAAATATTATATTGAGGTTAATTTTTAAACGCATCGAATTATCGGAAATGCGGGGGAACGGCGCGTGCGCTTTAGAGATATGCCAGGAGGGCGAGCAGGGGTTTGGTTAGTTTTCAGCTTTAAATATTACACTTGGGTCAATTTCGGAATTTTTATACTTACACGTAGAATTTTGAAAAATCGCGGTATCGCTGTGGGCGGGAGGGAAGAGTGGGGACTTGGGTTAGTTTCGGGCTTTAAACATTATACTTGGGTTAATTTATAATCGGTTCGGTTTATCGGAAACGAGCGGGACCTGTAGGGTGAAATTTGGAGGAAATTTGCAAAAAATGTGGAAAAATTTGAGAAAAATTGGGGGAAATTGGGGGAAATTGGGGAAAATTGGGTGAATTTTCAGCGTCGGAATAAAAAATTGGGTGAATTTTTGCCTCCCGAATAAAATACTTAGGTGACTTTTCGCCTCCGGGACAGGAATTGGGGTTGTGACGTCACAAAAAGGCCAGAGTCGCTATTTATTCACTACTATCTTCTAATTTGCAGGAGAATTAGAGGATAGATTAGAAGCTCAATTCAGGAGCGTGTTTTGCCGAGCAACGTGAGAAAACCAAGACAACTAGCCTACTCACGTTGATGCGATCGCTCGCCAGCTGTGAATATGTTTAGGCAACGCTTGCACGACTACAGTAGGAATTGACTATAATAGTCGCTTGTTATCGCGCTATACATGCAGTTCCCTAAGTGTGTGTGTCTAGTGCGGTATATTATCTAGCTCGCATATTATTCTGTCATTGCCTGCATTCAAGACTTCCAAAACGAAAGCCAATCGCTTTAGCCACTAGACCACCGCAACAACTAGTACCTGATGGTGGATATGCAAGAACTGAACTAGCGATAATTGATATGTCTGGTAGTCTGTGCTTGCGTGCATCGTACAAGCCTAGCAGGACATGCATCAGGTTTACCAGAAAGTGCACTAACCAATAGGTATTATAAGTGAATAATTTCTTTACGCTTAAAGCTAAATCGATACAAATAATAATTATTTAATTACAGTTTACATTTTAACTGGTATCACGTAGCAAACATGTGTATTGTTTTACATTTGTAATAAAAGCATTTGTCCGCTTTGCAAATCACTCTTTATCCAAAGTATTTTTCTGCTTCTTTTCATTTTAATGTACGTTTCACGTTAAATGTCAATAAGACTTTCCTACATACTGATAAATAATGGGAGTGGGATTTCAAGAACACATATCGCTGAACTTCGAATAGAAAGCTATTCGTTGTTGGAGTCGTCGTTTCGTAAAATGTTTTTAGCAGTATTTTTTCACTTCTGTTTTTAAACGTTTTCGTTGTTTTCCCCATAGAAAAACCTTCAATTACGGAAGAAAATAATACGAAAAGTACTGCGTCTAGTTGTTGGTGCCTGCCTATTGTTAATGGGGACCAGCATGTTTTTCTGTGAGCATGATTTGCCGAAGCAATGTTTCACCGCGGGCGCGTTATACTGTCGGAAACATTGCATCAAAAGCCGCGGTTCGCCGCTATAGTTGTAATATGTCATTTGCTTTTAAAGTGGAAGGTAAATTTTCAGTTTCGCTAATTAAACTTGTTTCCATTTATTCATCCGATTAGTGTTGGATGAATAAATGAAAATAAGTTTAATTAGCGGAATTGAAAATTTTCCTTCCACTTTAAAAATAAACTCCTATTTATTATAAGTCTAGTGTCAAACCGTGACTTTCCATATTGATGGCGAACTGTGGCGACAGAAAAACGTGTCGCGATGAACTATAGTAGATGCACTGACCTCCGCGGATCCCAATTCGGATATACTTTTTTCAATTGCAGTCCGAATTTCGACGTACATTTACCGGGGTTCGAACAAACAAAATCCTATTCTTTAATTCTGTCTAGACTTGATTATGGTGCAATATTTTATGGTTCTGCCTCTGAAACTAGCCTTCACAAACTGGACATTATTCAGAACATTGCCATGAGGCTAATTACGGGCAGCATCAGTTCGTCTCCAGTCACGTACCTTCATATTTAATATTAAAATGTATAATCCACCGTTACTTAGTTATAAAAATTCCGTTATTTTTACAAACTCTCCGAGTTTTTATTTTATATCTTTATTCGTTAATTGCATTTTCCGCTACATTACAAACCCGAACGCAATTAACGTCGCTCGCTTATTCGAAAAAAGAAAAATCTCAAATGATACGGTCCCTCTCCGCATCGATAATGAAAGAAATAATAGAATGTTTTTATAAAACCTCTTTTTGATGTAATATATTTTTTGTGAATATCATTAACATTAGAAATAATGTAACTCTCTCCTGCTTATGATAACAGTAGATTTTCAAATAGTGCACACTATTTATTGCGTGAAGTAACAATTCGGACTCTCTGGCAAATATCCGTTATATTATTTTCTGTTTTTTTTTTTTTGTAAGAGTAATAACTAAAAAAAAAAAGGTTTCAAAAGGAAATGTGTTTTGCGAAACGGACATTTATTGTTTAAAGTACCTCTACTCTTAACAAATAACAGTTATATACTCGTATTACTCTTTTTTTGTTATAAGAACAGTAACTGAAAAAACTTCCACGTGGAAATGTGTTTTGCGAAAAGAACATTTATGTAATGTATTACGATATTTTCATTTATATTCCGGAGGACCGAATTATATTTTCGAATGATTTTTTTTTACCGGTCAACTGGTAAATTGTATTTTAATTGAATACGATTGAACGAATAGAAGTCTTTCAAAAGACTGTTTCTAAAATAATTTTAAAAAGGGTAAAAACGAAATAATTATAGCGAAATAACGAAATATGCAGATACGAAAGGCTGAGACGCCAAAAGTGTATAACGAAGTGACATAATAAAACTGGACAAACGAAAGGCGACTACCGAAGACGAACAACACGCCGACGAGAGCCAGCCAGCAATTCTTTTTTTTTTTTTTATTTTTACATAACGAAACATCTGGCTAAATAAAATGAAAAGTCTAACGAACGAATAATAACAAAATTAACAAATGTATACTTAATATTTATTAACAGTTATGCTTAAAGTACGTAATAAAAAGTTCACTTTAGAATTCAAATAACCCGTTTAATCAGTTAACAACATAAAGTGACCGTAAGCAAGTTTTACATTTATTTTTAAATGCTCTATTACAAACAATGTGCAAAGATTGTTCGCTGAAAAACAGCTTAAACGGGCTATCTCACCATAAGAAGCAACCTAAGATTTACCGAGACACTACGTTACATTCAATTTTCAATTACATTGAGAAAGCAAGCTGTTGTGTGACATTAATAAAATTATACGCTACGACTTTACCCCAATTTTAGGAGTCAAACAAATTTTTCAGTTGGCGAACAGAATTTTGAAAGTCAAGTAAAATGCGCGTTAATGCTAGACTTCTCGCTCGATACACCTTGAGCACAACTGATGCTTGCCCAGTTAAGATCTGCGTTCACTCGGTATGTTAATCGTAGCTGTTAAGATTATTGAGGTAAATCGGTGGCGTTGAGCGACGTACAGAGTCAAATTTTCTCACGCATCCGATTATTATTTGCAGACTTATTCGCTGTCATTGCCTATCTTACGAAAACGGCGAGCATTCAAAAGAGAAAAAAAAAAAAAATAGGAAACAAATACTTAAATGGGAAATGTATGTCATTAGGAAAAACGTTCTTATCGAGGGAGAAATCACGTGTTACAGGATAGCAGATCAAAATGAACGAATCTCTGTGGGAACGAGGCTGCTGACTGCATAGGTAGAACGCGTTATCTCTTTTATTATGTAAAAAGCAAACGTAGAGCCGAGAAGCGGAAATAATAAGAGCAGAAAGCCCGTCGAAAGGCAGACCGAAGAGATTTCCGTCGGCAACATGGAATTCGACAAAGGGAAACATCTGCTGCAGATTTGCGCGCTTAGCCAACCGATAATTCTATTAGCGCCGTTACGAGATGTTTCGTACGTGTCGGTCACTGGCCGCGTGCTGGCGCACCCCGGCCAACTAAAAGCGAAAGCATTTGGAAAAACTTACAGAAAAAAGTTTGCTGCAGGAGAGAAAGATTAAAGTTGAACTTGCTACCGGGCAACATGTTATCCGGACTCCAGTTGCGTGTTCACTGCCATCTCCTTCAAAAGACAACACTGCCCCCCTTTGATGTATGGCCGATCTGAAGCAGAGCTTTTAATCTAATAGACACGTCTATAAATAGCCGCAGAAGCATTAGCCGCAATCAACTTTGCGCATCCGTTACCGATACTTTTTTGTCCGCGATTTTCATCCTTAGACCAGCACCGAATAACAAGCAGACTATCCTTTGGCCAGCAGAGGAACTCTGCCGATATGTCTCTATTACCTGCAAGAGATCAGCAGTCGGCTTGTTGCAAAATTCCACCATTCGGCGCTGCGAAATATAATAGGAGCGATTTCTGACAAGCTCTTTGAAACTTAATTAGCCCTTCTCCTGGCAAGAAAATTCCTTCAATAATTCTCTTCGCCTGCTCGTTAGTGAATGCGTTTTTCCCACCTCGGATAGTACGCAGTTTCGACGTTGTTTTAAAGACTACCGGCTTCACAAAGATACTCCTTCGTTCTGTTTACCCAAAAGGGAGGGCGATTTAATTTAAACAGCAAAAGCAACGGAAACACAAAGTTGGTTGTTTTTTTGGTTTCCTTATATACGTATATATATATATATATGTATGCATGTATGTATGTATGTATGTATATATATATAAACATGAATCATCTACAGACGTTAAGAAATTTTCAGTGGAAAGATGTTTCCGCATTTTTCTGATATCTTAATTATGCTCTGTAATTTTTTCACTTTCTGTTCACTTGTATAATCAGGAGGAGTTTAAACAGGCTACGGCTGCAGGATGATGTTAGAAATAAATAACGCTGCAAGTGAGCCATGTACTTATCACGGTTCTGAACATACAATAAGCAGTGGCGGCATATAAACATGCGAGAATGATTTTTTGTTATTTCTCTCCTCGAAATTCGCCATAAATTCTTTATTCGGCAGTAATGTCCATTATCACATTAATCAATAATAAATCCATATGATCCGATTCCATTTCCTTTACAATTCGGAGAAAATACACGGTATTTTTTTCATCTAATTCGTGGATAATCGCCGCTACATTCAGATTATTCTTTTCAAATGTTGATATGTCATCCAATGATGCAGGGAAAAAGGCATCACTCCAGTTGTACACATTAAACAAGACTTGCCCATAAAATAACCAAGTATGCATTCTGGGCATGATGATGCTACATATTTGCTCAGCAATAGGGTATATTTGAAGTACTTGTGATCTGCGTTTTTCACGTCAGCAACAACCTTCTTCAATGCTCTACTGTTGACAGTGGAATATATATGATAATTCGTGTGACGAAACATTGCAATGATCAATCCAAATTTCAAGGTATTCGAATCTGTTTATTGCATGTTCAAATTTATCAGTGAGGCTAATAGGGTTCTACAATCCGTCTTATACGGGTGCTATAGTTTTATCACCCTACATAAGTAATCGCGTACTAGTTGGGGAATAAAACGGCACAAAATCTCTTTAAGTCTAACTCTTCTCTCGAATGAACAATACAGTGATAGATTTAGTTTTAATCCGACAAAAATTCTTCTTTTAATTATACTTATCACTGTAGAAGTAATTTAAATAAAAATACTCGCTACTTCACGTGGAAGGCAATGTACCATCATATGCGCGCTAGTTAATATACAGCAGCAGACACGTATAGGGGACTGCACTTGTATATCGATGTAAATCAAACATTTACAATCTGTTCCGAATTTAATCTCGCGTGTGTACACTTGCGTTGCGTATAACAATTGCCATGATCACTACCTATTCGGCGCACAGCTAGAATGTACAAATAGGTAGTCACAACGCTCGGAATCGAGCAATATTACTAGGTGACGGGGGATATAAATTTGCTGTATGAGAAATTCCGTAAAGAAAACGATCACTTCCCGAATTTCAACAAATTATAATAGATTTTCTTTTTCTGAAGCTGGGGATATTCCCGTCAGCTGGAATCTGCTTCTAGAAACAAAAAGAAGAGAAAGAGTCGTCAATATTAATTCGGTTAGATACTGACAATTTGAAAGAACAAATAGCTGGAATGATCGATAATAAGGGAAATGTAGAATATAAGATGTGCAATAAGGAGTAAGAGACTTGAGGTTTAACAGATGAGAATACCGAACACAACACTCGATATAAAGGAATGAACATTCAAAAAAGATATGATCAACATTACGGGTATCGTTGCTGTATTCGGGTGAAGGGGGCAATTTGAAGTGAAAAGAAGTAAAAAGCGAAACCGATAAAAAGGCAGAAGAAAATGGTTATAACGCAGACAACCGGAAACAAAGGAAACTCGAAGAACCAGAAGAGTTAGAAAGGAAGATTAGATGGAACAGATAGATGAAAGAAGCATTCGTTACAAAAACAGAAAGAGTAAATATCTGACCAAAATTTAAAATGGAATTTTTTACACGAAGAACGAGATTAGAGGAAGAATGTTTTTAAAGAAGAAGCGGAGGAAGCTACAACTTGAACCAAAAAATCCACAATCTCATTACCCCGAATGCCTATGGGGCTGAGAACCAACAGCAGATCAATACAGATGAAGTAGTGAGAAGAAAAAAAATGCGTAAAATAGACGTCTAAGCGTACGAAGAATGATAAATACGATTAAGTCGCTGAAGGGCACTTACGGGGTCAGTGATAAAAGAGGCGACTAGAGGAAATGAAAACAACGGAACGATTCCAAAACTTTTCGTTCCAGTTTAACTTCATTTCTCTTTTCGTATATCTTGATTTAGAGATTATCAACTATCTCGCTTATCGCGTGACAAAATTATTTAGTTAACTAATTCATTATCTAATCCTAATTTGCATATCTTTATTTTTCTCCTGTATTATTCCACTTCTTAAGAACTGCCTTGTCAATGGGTTAAATTTTCGACGCCCCCCCCCCCCGAAAAAAGAGTAGCTTGTTAAATTGGAAATTTTTACTACTTATGTATTTATATTTCTGAATATGGAGAATCATAAAAAAAAAAAAAAAAATCTTCAAAAACAAGCTGTGTGCATGCATGTCAGATAAGATTTTATAACACACTTATACTTGAATAAATTATGCCGTTTACGCTATCAATGTACACGTATTGTAATGTGGAATTGTGGCTATTTTGAACAGATCTGATCCCGGATTTATTAAAGTAACTTCAAAAAATATGAAACACTGTTCATGGTAATAGGCTAATTCGTTTAATTAAAGATAACTGGTTTCCACGATGCGGGGTTGCTGTTAAAATTCAAATCGGAACGCCTAATTGCAGAAACCTAGTTTTCAGTTTTTTCTTAAACTACAGTCGCGATAATCATAATGTTCATAATTGGTTTTTTGTTCTTAATTTTTCATCATTACCTTCTAAGATGAGAAGAAATATGGTGGTATCGAAACTTTTTTTAAAGTAATTAAATTGACAAGGAACATCAAAGAAAAAAGACGACAAAAACGAAAAGCACTAAATTTAAAAAAAGAGCTGTTCAATTTAGAATTTAAAAAAATCTGCGAAGGGAACTGCGTATGTTAAAATACACTTCGGAATTAAGTTAATGCGTTGATAATGCAGTTCTCGGACGACGGCGAAAATGGGAGGAAATAATTTGCGTTGTCGAAGCGGTTCTTCGAATAAAAACGTACGATATCGTTTTCGTATCACGTTCTGTAATTTAACCGAGCGTCATAAATCTTCCTGGTGCGGATATCACGTTTAGCGAAAAAGATACTTTTCTGAAAATTGAACGCAGCTCTGCATCTCTATCTGTATTCTTCTCGTTTCAAAACCGAATGAACTATCTTTACCGAAAATTCTTTACTGAGCTTGCACACATCTACACACAAGAAATCCTCTAAACGCCTATCTCTCCAGCGATGGCCATTTCGCTTTTTAAAGTATTGCTATCAAAGTTTTCAATCAATCCGAACTGGAAAGGTGCAAATATATTCACTATTAACAGTCTAAACTGTCAACTAAACATCATGAAAGGACATATTAACAGGAAAAAATAAATCTATCTTTACATACATACATATATACATACATTCATACATATATACATAGATACATACATGTATACATACATACATATATGTATCAGCAGAAAACGTTCACTATGAAATATGGTAATTTACCCCCGTGATTAAAAAGACGATATTTAAACATAATTTTCTATGATCATTTAATTTTCACTGTAAAATGAGGGCTTAGTAACATACAATTATTTTAAAAGACACTAGCACGACCAAAGTTTTACATGATCGTTCAACTTTATGTAACAAAATAATTTATTTTTTAACCTTATTCGGATGGCTGTCGTAGATTCTTTTGTAACTGTAAACTACCCAATTTAAGTGGCCTTTCTCGAGAGAACTATAAGTAATTTCCAGAAGTATATGTAACTCAATTGAACAAGAAGGTTTGCCAGAAAATGTTTTAATTGCAGTTTCCTCAACACCGATGTAATAACTAAAATAATTGTAAATCAGGCTTCCCATTTTTTTTTTTTTTTTAAATAATAATTTGCAGGTCCCACAAGGCTCTAGCCCGTCGTCTGCGGGTTCCCAACATAATTATATCATTTATTTGTACAATATAATATCAACTTAACTTAAGTACTACTTTCTGTTACAACATAAAAAGTGTTAACTTATATATTACTGTACTACAAAATCCACACTCTCATTATTTATCATTTATATTACAATTATACCATCATTTAAAATAATATTTCCTATTAAAATACCTTAATATGTTAACTTATATATTACAATAATACAATATAATTTTTATACAACTACCACTCCCTCATTAGCAGCTTAAAACTGAAGATGTGTAGTAACGAGTCTCATGGCAACGTAGTCAATGTTATAAGTGGTTATTACTAGTATTACGATACTTTTTTGTTATTATTTCTATTGCTCTTTACACCATGCTATCAACCAAATTTTAACCTTGTTTTTCCATCTCTCCAGATTTTTTTCATTTCGAATTTCCTTTGGTATCTTCCTCATAAAATCTTATGTGCAAACGATGTTTTCTATTATTTATTTTTACACTTTTATTTGTAGTTACGATAACACGCTAAATATATTTGAAAAATTTGGTTAGTGAATTATTTTTTTTTGTGAAATATTATGCTATTTTTATTAGTATAAAAAAGAATGCGCTGTTATCGGTATTCGTATATTAATTTTTAAACATTAATTTATTATTAACATGCATTCTGAACGAAAAATAGCTGCGGGTTCGTGAATTCACGCTGATATAGAAGGGATGAAAAAATAGGTTTAGTCCATTACCTGAAATTTTAAAATGAAACGTACTTTCACAAAAAATAATCGTTGCAATACCGAATGTGCTTAAAGTGAAACAAGCCTGATAGGATCGGAAATGATTTTTAGTTTTTGGTAACCGAGCATCATTGAAATTGGTAAAATAATTGAACAACACAAAAATAGAATAATAGAACAAGTCAATAAATGATTTACAATAGACGTGATTTAGTTGATTTTATTTTTTAAAACGCAGTTATATGTTACACTGTTCACACTTTCATCGGTAGTCACAGTAGAGTTTTTGTTTCTTTTTGTAAAATATAGATTTTAGATTTTTACGTGAGCTTCCCAATTTCTGTTATTTGTTTCATTTTATATATATCACCGCAACACTACCACTTGGCTCCTTGACATTCGTAAGTACGCAAATGCGTCGAACGTTAGTAGACCATATTTAGAAAAACATGAAACATTTCTTCCTTACAACGTAATCAGGGGCGCAACAAGCTAACACTGCAAGTGCTCAGAGCGTATGTCTACCAATGACCAATAATAAAAAAAAAGAGAATAATAATTTTTACAAAATAACAAATATAACACCAATTAAAATGTATTTATTTTTTTTCAATTTTCATTAGGTTTTGTGCTGAACTATCCAAATATAGTCTGACGATAAAAGTTAATAAATCTTTAGGATAAGGATTACATTTTTTGCAACTGATTATTATAATAGGATTTGAAGTAAGGGCGTGTATTGATCTGATTATTTGTGTTTGAAAAAATTGGTTGCCTAAAGTCAATAGACGTTATATTAAAACGTTAGTTTTTGCTGGAGGTGCCGAGCACAATTGAGTGGATGCCCTGGCACCCTTGGACCCCCCGTTATTACGCCCCCGAACGTAATTAACATAATTATTGAACGCGTTATTATTGAATATATGTTTAAACATTTTTTACATCACCTCTGATTAAATAATATTTCAGGAATTCCCCCTTGGTTTTAAACGATAGTTAAATTAAAAATGACAGATTGTTTCAGGAGCGCGAAATTCACAGATGTTAGATTCATTTTTAAAAGTGTTCCAAGTACAAAACAGTGTCACGAAATTGCGATTAGTCTTTAATTTGTATAAAATTTTGTTCTTAATAATTTCTTTAGTTTAAGTTGGTATCATATTGAAATTTACGAATCAATCTACGCCGGTTCTCTGATTATTCAATCTTTTTTACCAGATACGTATAATGATTAATATGTAGCCGGTTGTTACTTTACTGAATGCATTTTCAAAACGTATAAATGTCAATTCGAATAAACCGAAGGTACCATTGAAGTTAAATGAATTATGTAAAGTAAATCTAATTGTATATGTTTGGAAATATAGAAAGAAATTCAATATCACGACTAAGGAAAGAAAGACTAGATCCGTTGGTGCATACGTCGCTTCTTTACCTAATTCAGTCAAATTCCACACCAGATCGCAAATTACATGTAAAGGAGCATTGCTATACAACTCTCTCCCAACGCAGATTAAACATTTATTAATCAAGTTTAAACGATGTAGAAAATGTTTGATAAACTACTTTTAGGCGAAATATTAAAATTCTCTATATCTATACTTAGTTACTTCTTTTTTTTATACTTAATAAATAATAATTTTTATTGTACCCCTTTCATTTATCCATGATCCCAGATATTCAACTTGTCATATATATATATATATATATATATATGTACATATTTAAGAGCTGTATTAGTGTTAAGATTATATTTAAGTTCCCATAAACATATAAAAGGTGTTCATATGCTTTTATGCCTGAGTGTATATATATTATACATCTGTAATATGTAAACTGCATCAAAATTTGTAAGCTAAATCGCATAATCACAATTACACACACGCATATATATATAAACTCGGCCATTTTGGCCTCGCAAGGGGCTATGCCCCTTGACCTCTCTTGCTTACATTTCTATCTCTTTCTCTTCTATACTTTGTATAAAATGATCAAAATTTACAACGTAATTCTAAATCGGTCCGTATGAATATAATAATATAATCGCAGAAATCCTATAAAATATAACAAACGTTACATAAAATTGGGAAATTTTTTTGGGACATTTTTTCGAATGGGGGGTATAAGAATTACATTGTAATTAATAGTTTGTATGTATATGCGTGTGTATACAAGGGCGTCGCCAGGCGATGAGCCGTAGGGGGAGGGGGGCAAAATGAGTTTCCAGCTGCCAGAGAGGGGGCAAGATGATAGAAAGAGGATATGAGTTATAGGAAAAATAAAATTTATAAGTTGTAAAGTCTTAATATTTTAAGCAAGAATAAAATCTTAATTAAAACATAATTTTTGTGGGTTTCTGGCAAATTGTTCTACTACTTCATTATAAAAGTCTTCCAGATTGTCCATGATTACGTCCCTATGAATACTCATCATGGCCAGTCGATTAAAAAGTTTCAAGGCTCCAGGGGGGGGTGCTCCCTGCCCCCGCTGACGACGCCCATGTGTGTATAGAAATTAGGTAATATAACGCCCATAAATTAGTTACTTAAAACGATGTAAATAAAACTGCGTCCTTTCACATGTACTCATGTGCATATTTATATGTTGATTTGTTAAATATTGTAGTGTGAATAGGTATATAGAAAATATAATGCATATTAATTATAATTACAAAGATAAAGGTTTTCAGTGTGAATGTGTTTGCGCTTAAGTTTAGTGTGTATAAAAATGTAAATTAAGAAATTGTATACATACATCATCACCGTCAAGTGGCATAAATCACAGCTATTTAAATTTCATGTAATCAGAATTTCGTTATACTCCATTATTATTTAGATAAAATATTTTTATAATAATAATAAATCAAACTTATAGCTTGCGCGGATTTGCATATTAATGAGTTCGAACTAAACAATATTGTAAATTTTATTAACTGTAAATCAATTAAATTGAATTGAACATTTCGAGTATTCGTGAACGTACTGTAAATTGATTTTGTATTTTTTATTAAATTGTTCTACTTTCTGTAGTAAATAATGAAAGATAATTTGAACATTTTCTAATATAAAATAACCTTGTGTGCCAGATGGTAAAATTCTGGTAACAGGCATACAAAGAGCCAATATTCAACAGAATTTTTCTGTAAGCTATGAACATTTTATTCTTTATCAGATCTTTAATAATTTTTAACATGTAAATGCTTGAACAGCAGCCAAAAATTGCTCGAATAATGCCGCTTTTTATATCACGACTCTGATCAGAAGTTGAAGTTTCAGTAACTATTGTTAGCCTTATCTGATGTGTGATTTGCGCGGTTATTAAATTTAAACTTATGAGATTTATTATTACCTCAAAATATTCGTATTTAAAACTCATTTGAATAGGAACGTAGTTTTGTAACAGTTTTTTAATATACATACTTGAGTTCTTTAGTCACTTCTGTGGTTTGTCTGTTATCGGTTACCATCGTTTAAATATGGAAAATAAAATACTTCCTACGACCAGTTCAAACTTATATCTGAAGTTTATTAAAAAACACTTAAAGCACATGCTTTACTTTTGAAATAAACGACATGTCACGCTTATCGCGAAGCAAAAAACTTTTCTTTCGACAGTAAACGATCTGAGTCCAAATTAAATGAGCCGGTTTAAAATAGTTCAATCGTATACTATCGCATTTCTTGAAGAACAGGGTTTGATAAAGAACCCTGTCATGACGGTGACAGTTCGTTGCTTAAAAAGCAGAGTTTTCAGTTCCTTTTGATTCGCTCCGTTTATTTGTTTCCCTCAATTTTTTTCTTTTTTTTTTGAAAAGAATAAGAATGCACAGTTAGAAAAAACACTAATCAATATTAAGTCGTACAAACAAGAAACATGGCAGAGCCAGCCATAGGTGTCGCCAGCGGGGGGCAGGGGGCAGCTGCCCCCTCCCCCTGGAGCCTCGAAACTTTTTAATCAACTGGCCATAATGAGTATTCATAGGCGCGTAATCATGAATAATTTGCCAGAAACCCACGAAAATTATGTTTTAATTAAGATTTTATTCTTGTTTAATAAAATATTAAGCCTTTACAACTTATAAATTTTATTTTTCCTATAACTCATATCCTTTTTCTATCATCTTGCTTCCCCCTGGGGGGCTGGCAACTCATCTTGAACCCCCCCCCCGGCCCATCGGCTGGCGACGCCCTTGGAGCCAGCTACTATCCCAATACATCTGATTCTTCAAATAGTGAATCGAAAATATCTTTTAATTTTTATTTACCAATGATACTGAAAGCGACATAAACGAGGTCTAAATGCACAATAAAGTGGATGAAAAAGTTTTAGACAGCACTACCGGTATAAACGAAAAGGCATATACCACCAAAATTATTGCCGCCACTTAAATACAGCAAATAAAACAAACAATAATAAAAATATCTCTCCTATTTAACGAAGTACATTAATAATATCACAGTATTAAAAAGTAATCTACTATGTGTAATTGATTCGGGGCAGTAAAATTTACGTTAAAATCAACTGTAACAACAAACGTTTTAGTTTTTCCCGAAAACGCTGACAGTTATTGCGCAATAATTAAACTACTGCAGTGTAGAGGATATTACTTCTCCACATGTCAGTCCTTAGACGAAAAATCATTTGGGGTATTTGCATGGAACTAACATCCATCTAACGACTGAAAGATTTCAGTGTAAAACCGGTAATTAACGTTATACGCTCAAGAACAAAGTAACAGTTACCGATACAAAATCTATCATAAAAAAAAAAAAATATTTCTCTTTGTAGCGAGACAGATACTTTCCACATGAGTAATAAAAAAATTTAATAATTTTTTTATTATGAAAATAAAAATTTGATTATATATATATTTATAAAAAAAATATATATATAAAATATATATATATAAAAAAATAAATAAGCATACATATTAAATAATTAGTCTATGTCAATCACATGATCACCATTGTTTCCTCTGAGACAATGATGATTGAAAATGTGGTTTTAGAAGTAGAAGAGGAATGGAATTTCGAAAAAAGTTGAACGAAGAAGTTGTTGAATATGAATTGTGCTGAATTTAATAAGGTAATCATAAATTTTATAAAATAGAAAAATACATTTTCAGTTATTTTATTATATTTCTTTTATTTATTCACTGTTAGGTTAATGTAGATATATTGTTTTAATTAATTGTTCGGCAACGAATGTGTACCGGATGTCAAATTATGTAATGTATATGCGTTATAAAAACATAAATTGGTGGCAGAGCGTGGTTACGATCATAAACATCTACGTATATATATACGAAAAAATATAAATATATAAATTTTATTTAAATGTTAACATGTTTAAATGGTTAACGATGTAAATATAATTCGATTGGATAATTTTATTTTTTTTAAATTAAAATTTTACGAAACTTTTAATTATCGATCTATACGCGACTTGATGCTGTGCATTTAATTTCTTTAAATTAATTTGTATATATTCGGTTTTTGGTTATTTATTACACGGTGATGTCGTATCATATTTTTTGTCCTGCATAAAAAATATTTGATCATATGATATAATGTTACATCTAACAATTTAAAACGCCTATATAATTACGTTTTCTGGCGTTAATTTTTATTAATGCAACAATAACGAATATTTAAAAACGTTTTGTTTTTTTTTTGTTGTTTTTACTAAGTTTTGATATTTATAAAATATTCGATCAACCTATTTTATAAAAGTCTTTCGTTTTAGACGTAATTTTCATTTCACATTTAAAATGAAATTATATTATATGTTACATAAACGATAACTCCTAAACAAATTTATTTCGTTATAAATAGTGTTTATAATTTTACTATATTAATTGAATGATTCAAAATTTAAATCCCGAAATTGATTATAAGTATTTGATATGATATTGGAATTATTTCGAAATTTGAAAATGTAAAATATACATTGTTAACAAAAAGAACATCGATGTTAAACGGCATTTTATTTTTATTGATTTTAGCGTAAACGCAACTGTTAATTAGATTTTGCGTTATAAATTATACATGTAAAACCAATATATGTTCCGATAAAGATTACGTTAGTTCATTTTCCTCCGTCTAGTTCTTTGCACTAGTTCGTCCGGGGTGGGCTTACACTTTAATTCGAAATGTAAATTTTTTAAAATTATTTATTGAAGAATGTTTCGTAACATCAGTTACTGATTTAGATTTAAATTTTTTTTATTAATTTGTATGACAACTTACATTAAATCATATGAAACTGAAAATACTCGCATAAAGGGAACTAACGGAATGAACTATAAATTCTTTGTTTCTGTTGGTGTTATTGATCAATTTAAAAACAACTAAAGTGTCTAGCATATAAACTAGATATAGTTTAAGTATTAATACACAAATCTAAACTATATTAATACAACTGTAAATAAAATTATATTATCGGATTAATTTAAAAGAAATTTAAAATTATTTTTTTTGTGTCAACAATGTTAGAATTAAAAAATTACATGTATATTTTGGAATCCTTTTAAAATAACGGTAACGTTACAATACATGGAGAGTCTTGTCGCAAGTTTTTTTTTATTGTATTTTAATTTTGTTTATTGTATTTTTTTTATATATGATATAAAAACAATATGCACAAAATAAAATTTAATATACTCTCCCTATATACATGTATGCATTATAAATATGTGTATATATATAGTTTTATTCTAAATGTTATAGTTTACCATAATTTGTGTTTTGCCTTGCCAGTCACGGCTAAATGTCCTATATTTTGAAAATTATCCACATCGGGAGGGAAACTTCCCTTATTTGAAGATTTATATTTTTTTTTGTTATTTGAAATTTTTCTTCCTTCGAATATCCAACATACATCCAACCACACTCCTCAATAAAAAGTAATATAAAATTTAATTAGTACATTAATAGTAAAGATTTTTCAATCATGGAAACATGGATGACCATAAGTAAAAGACCAAAGGAGTCAGATTCAAAAGATTTTGATGAGGGACAAAACAAAATGTAACAGTTAAAAGAGATATTTCGAAACCTCACTGAGCAGGCTTTACAACTTACTATGATATTAATGGAACGGACAACAGAAAAAATACTGAAAGATGAAGAAGTAACAAAGAAAGAAGGATTATGTACAGCTAGAACCACCAGCCCCAGATAGAAAATGAATTCAAAAGGCAGTTTAATTGGAAAGGATCCGATTGTAGCCGTATTACTTCTTCAGACTTGAGTGATATATCACATAATATTGCTGAACCTCAATGCGAAATGTCCAGTAAACTGTGTGACATGCATACTAGAAAATAGTCGAACAGGAATTTCACATATCACATGGTCCTGGAAAGAATATGTTTGAAAGCACTTCAATTATAGGCAAAGAATTGGAGAAAAATGCAAAGGAGCTTTGGAAATCGGACGATTCTGTAGAAGTGAAGAGTAATGTTTTGTCTGCTGATCAGTTCATGCATATGCCTTCAACAAAAGCTGAATATGCCGATCCAGTGACTAAAAAGAAATCGACTGTTCACAGTTGTCTTCCAGCAATGGATCGTAGCCCTGCAGCAGGAACCACAGATGGACCTCGCCCATTTTCCTTCAAGCAGAATGAAACAATGCATAATAATCCATTCTGGAACGTGCTTACTAATGCCTTGCCCACACCATTAGTTGAACAAATGTCTTGTCACAGAATCAAACCAATCTTATTGACAACTGGTGAGATGAAAGTTCCGCTTCAATGGCAACCAACGATCGTCCTTACTCTGCTAGCTAGAATTGGACCAAATGCTATAGCCTGCATGCTGGGTAAATTTACCACAAAGTCCAGATGAAGACTAAGATGCATGTTAAAGCGCCGGTTGGTTCTAAAGAATGAAAGGGACATCATATCACAGCTGGTCTGTGCAATATGTACACCGATTACATCACTATGCCCCAAAAATACTCTGTGCAAAGATATGAATTAGCATCAATGACTTACAATCTGTTTCCTCTGAGACAATGATGATCGAAAATGTGGTTTTAGAAGTAGAAGAGGAATGAAATTTCAAAAAACATTGAATGAAAAAGTTGTTGAATATGAATTGTGCTGAATTTAATAATATTTTGTTTTTTGTAAAAGTAATGAAAATTATGTGTAACTAAAACACATAAAGTGTGGTTGGATGTACCAAGGATGTTTCGAAGGAATTTAAAATTTAATTAATGGCGTGCAGGGCAAAACAGAATATATTAATATGATAATTTAATCATAAATTTTATAAAATAGAAAAATACATTTTCGGTTATTTTATTATATTTCTTTTATTTATTCACTGTTAGGTTAATGTAGATATATTGTTTTAATTAATCATTTGGCAACGAATGTGTGCCAGATGTCAAATTATGTAATGTATATGTGTTATAAAAACATAAATTGGTAGCAGAGCGTGGTTATAAAAAATTTAAAGCGCGTATACATTACATCTTATTTGGGGCTTTTTCATATATGTGTTATGATGGGTTTATATGGACATAGGCAAAAAAAAACCTGCAATAATCTACTGTAAAAGTGTTTTAAATGTGATAATAAACATAACCCAAAAAAATGTGGCAAAGCAGACAATGATAAATCTGTTTGCGTCCTCTATCAAGGAAAGCAGCTAGCAAATTACAGAGGTTGCTCCATATATAATTGAGCATTGCAAGAATGTAATCAAAGATAAAGCGAGCACCGAAATAGTTATTCTGTATTCAACGAAACAAGATTATCTAGAATTAGAGAGTTAAAGACAAAACAAATAAAAATTCATAAAATAATATACTTCAAATTAGTGCACTGGTTCCCTGTACCTGTAGCATATTTCATTCCATTAAACAATACAACTGGTGTAAAAATAAATTTTTTTAGTAATTTGACCTAGTTGTTTAATGAATAGTTTCATGCGCCTTTTTCTGCAATATATTTTGTTTGTTCCTCTAATTTTTGTAGAAGCAGAAGAAGCTGAAAATTATTGCTGACATGGGAGATTAAAGCAAACATGTCGCCAGCGGCTATTTATGGACGACTGCAAATCAGATCTGTGTTACACATGATAATTATGAAACATCCGAATCAGCTACTTTAGTTGTAAAACTGAATCATGGCAAAAAGTAAAAGCACTCCCATGATTAAAAAGTCTTATAAACACACAATACATTACAATTGTTTTTTTGTTAATTGGTTCAATTCTGTATGCGGTCTGAAACATGCCTATGAAGTTAATCTCTTTATCTGAGTTTAAAAAAGTTGTTACTTCTTCAATTTCTTCAAGTACTAGTACCGCAAAGGAATCATCAGAATATACACACATCTACAGATATTATTATTAGACAGACACTCGTATCCGAGTCTGTGCGGTAATTTGATAATGTGGAGATAGGCGCACAGCCATAGCCACGCCAGCACCATACACACTAGAATCTGATGACATCCATAAGGAAGACGACCGGTGGAAATGCATAGCTTATGCTGCTCGAGAGAAAGGAAAACGATTAAGCTTGAGAGGACAGTTATAGGAGATAGAAAATTTAGGAATTTTGGAAATGAAAGAAAAAAAAGGGAAGGAGAATTGTAATAGAATTTCTGTTATCTGTTTATTCAGTTATCTGTCATAGGCCCGGTCACGAGGGTGATGGATAAACGAGGTTTTAATATATATTAATTTCAAAGTATTTCTTAGGCTACCCCCCATTAGAAACAACGTTCAAAAAAATGTCCCAATTTTATTTAACGTTTGTTATATTTTATAGGATTTTGTGATTATGTTATTATATTCATATGGACCGATTCAGAATTATGTTGTAAATTTTAATCATTTTATACAAAGTATAGAAGAGAAAGAGGCAGAAATGTAGAAGAGTTATAGGGAGTAGGGAGACCTAATAACAAGAGCTGACTGTATAAAAGGGAGCGTTCGTTACGAAGAGCAGGACACTGGAAGAAAATGTGATCAGCATCACATGTACGAGGAGGATCACAATCGTGAAGAGAACAATCAGGAGAAGGTGACAGAGCAAATCGAAAGCGAGAGGAGGGGAAGAGAGAATGATTGGTCCAGAGACGAATTAGGGAGACAATAGAAGAGCGACGACCGAAAGGAGTAGAATGGAACCAAGACAGGGAACGAGGAATCGGCTGACTAAAACGGTAATGCGAATGACGATTAGAAAATAGGGAGGGATAAATATCCCACTAAAGTCTGGTGTGATTAGAGGTGGATAAGGAAAAGATATCTGAAAAAAGGAAATGGTTGAGGAACGAATCAAGACGACCAGCAGAATGGGTCAAAGAATCGGCTGTGTCATTGCCATCAATTCCAGAATGACTGGGGACCCATAAAAAATCAATAAGAATAGAACGGGATGACTGCAGGGTGAAGGTAAGAGAACGAATTGAGAGAATAATACTATCAGAGGAATGTGAAGGAGGAGAGGATAGGGCTTGAAGGACGCCCTTAGAGTCCAAAATAATGAGGAATTGGGATAGATCGCTTAAAGAGGAAATAAAAGAGATAGCCTGAAGGATGGTGATTGACTCGGCAGAAAAAAGTACAGCAAAAGGATGGAAGCGGCATAGCCCCTTGCGAGGCCAAAATGGCCGAGGTATATATATATACATATAAGTTAATATTTGTAATTTTTTATTAATAACGTTGTTTTCTTTTTCTAATCATGTTTTTTCCTTTATATAAATTAAACATACATGTTTAAAATTCTATAATTGTTTATGTAATCAAAAAAAAATGAGTGAAACATGGTATGATTTATTAAATTTTTCGAAATACAAATACATGTATAAAATTAACAATCAATTAAAACTCGCTTTTATTTTAAATAATTTTTGTACAGTTTTAAATAAAACGTATCAACTTTTAATAAAAATAACAAATATAATATTGTTAAAATGAAGAATATTTTAGGTCGTGAAATGTTTTTACATAAGAAAAATTTACAACGATTGTGTGGGTATCAATATTTAAATAGAGAACTGTTATTCAATCGATTTGTCGAATGTTTATTTATTATTCAATACATACGTTAAAGGACTCATTCATTTTTTTTTTAACACAATAAATTAGATTTATCATAGAAAATTTCTATAAACATTCATTTTGTGTAGCATTTAGTTTATTGGGAGAAAAAGAGTGGTTTTATAGAGAAAAAGTATATAATTTTATTAATGAACTCATACATTGTTAAATTAACTGAATTCTTTTTAGGATAAAAAACAAAAATTTAAAATCTTGAATTTTTACAGTATTGAGTATGGGGGGGGACTTAAATTTTGCACATGGGAATTAAATTTTTTCCTGTTCAAAAGCGCGGGGCTCCCATGGAGGCCGGGGCCCGGGGATAGAGCCCCTCTTAGCCCCCCTTAGATCTGGACATGATTTGCAGCACGATTTTTCTGAATTTAGAATTAATATTTTATTTTGTTTTAAATAAAAAATTGATTTAAAGTAGAACTGCTATATACGCATCTCTCGCTCAATTAATAATGTGTTAACGTACACCTACATTTATGAGTATAAACATATCAAGTATGGTACATTGATTTACCTAATATATCGCATGCATTCTTTGCCTCGGGAAAATGTTGACATATGCGTTCGGTAATCGATAAATGAAACATGGTTCGATGTGCGATCTAAAAACAAAAATTATACGTGCGTCTAACCGTGTCTCTTTCTGCTTACGTGCTTTAATGTATAAACTTCTAGGCCGATATGCCCGAGTGAGCTACTGTGGTGCGTATGACGTAGCATTTCAGTATTTTGCGAGTGCTCACAAGTGAGAAATTTTGTGAATTCTCGCGAAACCGGCTGTTTAGATTACAATTGCAGTTTGCGTAATTTGTTTATTTACTTTAGTTTACTTAATTTTTTTGTTCCATTTTATTGTATGTTACATTATTTGATCTTTATTTTCGTTTACTTTTTTATAATTTTTATGTATAAATTTTAATAGCCAACGATATTTTTTGTGTAGATATAGCTTTCGTCTTTTTCTTTCCACCAAGGTGATGCCTTATTTCTTTTACTTTTTTTTTGTGTTATTGTTATGTTAACTTTTATGCGTATCCGAAGTTCAGTACTTTAGCAAGAATTTATCTAATTATTACATATTTTCTTTTGGTTTATCTACATGCTGTAATTTCTATCATTAACGGCAATCTAACAATAACAATTGGTCCTCCGGGCCCGGATAATTTATAACCAGCAAAACTGTAAGTACAATCATTATTATATCATATAATGGATCAGAAAGTTTTAGATAATATTAATAAATTAAACAATAGACGAAGATATACAGTATATCAAATTAAAAAAGCGTTTTCATCTATTGAGGCCATATTAAAGGAAAAAGTAGATCAAAAAAGTGCACAGATTTTAAAATCGTATTTAGATGAAGCAAACGCGGCAAGAACTGAATTTAATAATATTCAGTTTAATCTGTTAGAATTAATCGATGCGGACAAGGCAGAGTTTAAAAAGCACGAAGAGGAAATTTTCAATCAAGGAGAGGAAATATCGAATTTGTTTGTTAGGTATACAAGTTTAGTCGAGTCAAGTCGCGAAGTTATTCAGTACAGTTCGTCTCGGTTATCAATATTAAACCGATCAGTAGATACCGAGCTTAATGCAACTGCAACGCCTAGGCTACCTAAAATAGAATTACCTTCCTTTAATGGGGATATAAAAACATATTTAGCATTTGAAGGTTTATATCTAAATTTAGTGCATAATAATACCAATTTAACAAAAGTGCAGAAACTATATTATCTCAAAAGTGCGCTAACGGGTGAGGCAAAGCGATTAGTGCAAGATGTAGAATTATCTGAAGACGCCTATGACGAAGTGTGGCAACAAATTACGCTTAGGTATAATAACAAGCGAATGATTGTTAAATCACACCTTTACGACTTGTTTAATATCAAAAAAGTGAAAAATGAAGTGGAACTTCGTCGTGTGTTAGATTTAACCAATCAAGCATTAAAAGGACTTAAAATTTGTGGCGAGCAAACGGAAAATTGGTCCACTATATTGTCATACTATTTTGGCACAAAAATTGATGATGACACTAAACGAGATTTTAAAATAGTATTACCAACAATACAACATTTCCATCCTTTAATCAAATTAGACAGTTTATAGAAATCAGAGCCATTAACGTTGAAACGCGCGATTTTGAAAAATGTTATAATGAACCACATTTAGAGCGAAGAATTATGGACAAAACATTCAAGAAATCATCATTTAATGTTACATCATCGAAAAAACCTGCATGTATAGCGTAACATTTACTAATAGAATGTTCAACTTTTTTGTCAAAAACTCCAGCAGAACGTTTTAATTTAATTCGTAATAATAATCTGTGTCTAAATTGTTTTGGTTTCAATCATACTGCTAATTTTTGTAAGCGTTTAGGTTGTAAGTTCTGTGCTAAAAAACATCATTCGTTACTGCATTTCGATGTAAAACCGGCTTCTGAACCGACAGGTAATACTCCTAGTTTACCATTGGAAAGTCGAACTGCCTTTAATCTATCTTGTTTAGGTGCGATAAAAACCAATAAAACCATTATTTTACCTACCGCGCTAGCAATTGTTGAGTATGGTAATGCCACAGCGAAAACTCTGTTGGATGGATGTTCACAGGTAACATTGATAACTGATACCTTTGTTAAAAAACTTAAACTACCAACTCATAAATCAATGGTCGAAACTCGTATTCATGGTGTCGGAGGCAATGCAGTATGTGCTTCACATACATGTATCTTGAAACTGGTTTCCAAGTATGAACTGTTTGAAATAAACATTGAGGCAAATATTGTGCCCCAATCGTCGTTGCCTTACTCAGTATCCAATTTATCTACGAACTTAAATTCAAAACTGTTGGATCAATTTAAATTAGCGGATCCAATTTTCTTGCAGAAAGTCGTTAATATACCAACGGTGGATATACTCATTGGTGCTGAGTACTATGAATCTTGCTTATTGAATAGAACTCATCGGATCGACACTTTAACTTTAAGAGAAACCTATTTTGGATGGGTTATGAGTGGACCAACGGTTAGTACTCCAACGGAGCCTATTCCTGATTCATCCTTTTCATTTCTAACCATTGAAGATATTGATGAAAAGTTGTCGCGCTTTTGGAAAATTGAAGAAGTACCTAAGGCCAAGTCAGTAACATCTGAAATGGAAGATTGCGAACGGCAGTTTATGGAAACTTATACAAGAAACGAAACTGGTCAGTTTGTTGTTCATCTACCTTTTAAATCCAGATCAGTTCAATTGGGTAACTCATTTAATAAAGCTCAAAAGTGGTTAAATCGTAAGGAGCGATCTCTGGATCCTGATTCTACCGTGTTATATAATGAATTCATGTGGGAATACCTTTTGTTTGGTCACATGCAGCCTAAACCAGAAAGCTTAAGGTCCTTATATTTTCTTCCGCATCGAGCAGTTTTGCGTCCTTCTAGCACTTCTACTAAATTGCGAGTGGTTTTTAACGTCAGCGCGAAGACCACAAATGGTTTCTCCCTGAACGATCTTCTTCTAACCGGGCCAGTGATCCAGAAGGAACTATTCGATATTTTAATCTTGTTTCGTACTCATCGATTTGCATTTGTCGCTGATATCCAGAAGATGTACCGTCAAATTATTGTCCACCCCAACCACCAGCCGTTTCAAGCGATATTGTGGCGAGAAGAGAAATCACAACCAATTACTGAGTATTGGTTAAATTCTGTAACTTATGGGACGGCACCAGCCTCCTATTTAGCAACTAAATGTTTAAGTGTTTTAGCCGACTCTATAGAAAAAGAAAAACCAGAAGCTGCCTTTGCGATCTGACATAATTTCTATATGGACGATCTGTTAACAGGAGCGTCATCTTTAGAAAAGGCTTTACAGCTTCAGCAAGATATTCATGAGACATTAGCTTCAGCTAAATTTATTTTAAGGAAATATCAATCAAATTCTCCTGATGTATTGAAGACTATTGATGCAGACAAGATTGAAACAGACCTAAACAATTTATCTCAAGAAAAATATATTTGCATTTTGGGTCTGGGTTGGACACCAGCTAAGGATAATTTTTACATCAAACCGACACTGAATGCCAACGAACTACCAATAGTTCTAACAAAACATATTATTCTATCTCAGATCGCGCCTGTATTTGATCCATTATGATTCGTTTCACCATTTACCATCCGCAGTAAATTGTTCTTACAACGGTTGTGGCGGTTACAATTATCATGGGATGAACCAGTTCCTAATGAACTAAACTTTCAATATAGAACGTATTTTGCAATTCCACGGCCTTATACAGCTCTCCATGACATTGTTAGCACCAAACTGATTGGCTTCTGTGACGCATCCGAGCATGCTTATGCTGCAGTGGCTTATGTATTGTACTCAAGCAGCAGTGGAGAAATGTGTTCCCGCTTAATATGTGCAAAAACACGAGTAGCTCCAATCAAGGCTCTGACTATACCTAGGCTCGAGCTTCAAGCAGCCTTATTGTTGGCCAAGTTATTAAGAAGAGTTGCCGATATTCTGTCCATACCTATGCATGCCTGCCTTGCTTTTTCATACTCACAAGTAGTGCTTTCTTGGTTAGCAAAACCGGCGAAGGAATGGAAAACGTTCGTATCTAACCGTGTTTGCAATATCAATGAACTTGTACCCTTTAATCAGTGGAGGTATGTGCCGACTAAAGAAAATCCAGCCGATCTTGCAACACGTGGTATATCTGCTCAATTGTTACTGAAGTCCCGGTTGTGGCTTGACGGTCCTTCTTTCCTTTTATCGGAATCCTTAGAGTCTTCACACATGCCGACTATTGACATTGCTTTTAATCTAGAAAAAGCTGCAATCAAGCTTGCATGTAATGTTGCTGCCGATTCTAGAATACTTTTGGATGATTCGTTTCTGCATCGGTTTTCTTCATACTATCGATTAATATTTACGGTATCGCGCATTCTCGCATTAGCTCGATCCTTTAGACTACATATGAAGCCGGCATTAGCTGTTACTACCGAGATTGTTAACCATGCTCATATAGCTATCATCCGACTCATTCAGAAAACAACCTTTCCAGTGGAATATGCCTGATTAGAACAACTGGAACCTGTGGGTAAGCGCAGCCCTTTAAGATCGTTGATGCCTTTTTTGGACGCTAATCAAGTTATTTGAGTTGGAGGTCGACTTCAGAAAGCGAATTTATCTTATGATAAGATTCATCCTCTCATATTACCTGCCAATCACCATTTTACGATTCTATTGGTTCGACACCTGCACTTCAAATTTTATCGTGCTACTAGGAATTTTTTGACAGCCCACTTACGTGCACGATATCATTTTCATGGAAACCTTACAAATGTAATAAAGGAAGTTATTCACCATTGAATTACCTGTATCCGATATAAGGCTGAGACACAGACTCAATTGATGGCTCAGCTTCCAGCTGCTCGAATTAATCCTAGCCGACCTTTCATGCATGTTGGAATTGATTTCATGGGCCCCTTTGATTGTAAGGCCGTTGGACATAGGTCAAAGGTTCATTTCAAAATATATGCGGGCATATTTGTATGTTTTTCGTCACGGGCATGCCATATTGAGATTGTTTCATCTTTGAGAACGGAAGATTTTTTAAATGCTTTGCACCGATTTGTGGCTAGACGTGGAAGGCATTCCCACATTTATTCTGACAATGCAACAAATTTTGTTGGAAGCAGTAATTGTCTTCAGTTGAACAGTACAGAAATAACCTACTATGCATTATCTGAAAATATCCGCTGGCTCTTTATCCCACCCCGAGCCCCACACTTTGGTGGACTCTGGGAAGCCGCTGTCAAATCCGCCAAACACCATCTTGTTCGTGTTATGAAAGAACAAGTGTACAATTTTGAAACCTATGCTACTGTGTTTGCTCGTATTGAAGCTATTCTCAACTCTAGACCATTGACATATACGACCAATAATAATGAAATTGAAATCATTACGCTGGGTCATTTACTTATTGGCGATTCACTTTGTGCACCGCCTGAAACAGATTCTACAGCTGGAACCAAAATTGGTCAACAATATTTGGATTTACAACGCCGGGTGCGTTCTTTTTGGTCTGCTTGGAGCCGAGATTACTTGTCTCAGCTTCAAACCAGAAATAAGTGGCAGACCTCGAGATCTAACTTAACATTAAATGATATTGTATTATTAAAGGACGATCTACTTAAACCTACTTTCTGGAAGTATGGAAAAATCGTGGAGTTGTATCTGGATCCAGAAGGACTTGTTCGAACTGTAGCGGTCCTCTCAGAAGGTGTTGTAAAGAAGCGAGCTACTTCATCCATTGTACTTCTTGCGAAGCAACTTTAGATTAACGTTCCCTACGCTCACTAGTGGGGGAATGCTGTTTAGATTACAATTGCAGTTTGCGTAATTTGTTTACTTACTTTAGTTTACTTAATTTTTTTGTTCCATTTTATTGTATGTTACATTATTTGATCTTTATTTTCGTTTACTTTTTTATAATTTTTATGTATAAATTTGAATAGCCAACGATATTTTTTGTGTAGATATAGCTTTCGTCTTTTTCTTTCCACCAAGGTGATGCCGTATTTCTTTTACTTTTTTTGTGTGTTATTGTTATGTTAACTTTTATGCGTATCCGAAGTGAGTTGTTTTGTAAACGAAAATTTTTTTATTTAATTTTATTAATCCGAAATTGCAATCTACTGTATGAAATAGTCCTTTTCAGGACTTTAGCAAGAATTTATCTAATTATTACATATTTTCTTTTGGTTTATCTACATGCTGTAATTTCTATCATTAACGGCAATCTAACAATAACACCGGCCGTCGATATTTTTTCGGGTTATTTTGCGGGAAATGAAGTTTGTATCTCTAATTTGTTACACAGTTCAGATAGATGTAGTTTTGTTCGTCGCACTCGAAGTCATTCCAATCTTTGATAAGAATCGCAGCTCTATAAATCGTATATTTTACTTTTTCTAGTCATGGCGATTTTTTGCACGTTAAATCTTTCCTGGTCACTATTTATGAAGAGTTTTTATTAATTTCTCTAATTCGCTCGTAATGTGGGGAATATAAAGTTGAAACTTTACGTGAAATTTATTTTATTAACAATCTGTTTCCAGCGTGAAGATTTCGCTTTTAGGGTACTACGATAAAATCCAGGGGTGCCCAAAATTTGTATTAACTTATAATTTTATTCTCCATAGGAAAAAAAGCTTAATGCTCACTGAGTAAGTTGGGTTTCTTCTTTTCTTATTTAGTGAGGGTTTTAACATTGGTTTGAGCAAAGAATTCAACTAAATTTTTTTTAAAGTCTCTCTCTCTCTCTCTCTCTCCCTATCTATCTATCTATCTATCTATCTATGTATCTATATATATACACACCAATATACACATGTATATGTATTAGCGGATCCAGCAAACGTTGTCATGCCTGAACAGGCCATAAAAAAAAAAAGAAAAAAAAAACGTTGACATGTCTGCTATTAGCGGATAGAGGAAACGTTTTTTCGATATTCTAATTTTCTACTGTTGCCCAAAGCAAAATCCAAAAAAATAAGTACAATTTCTCGTTATCCTGCGCCGTTCTCAGTTCTCGTGAAACTTCCAATTGTTTCAAAAAATTTAATGAAATCGTAAATGAGGGCCTACAACAGCTGGAATGTGAATGAGTGCTATATAATTATAAAATTAAATTTATCTATTAATAGGTTCGCCAATCAGTCCGAATTATACTAAATAAATTTCGTCATTTACTTATAGCTTTACACAAAAGAAATACCATTTTTAAACAAAAAAATAAAAACATAACACTAACATTAAACAATAATCTTCAGTTTTAAATAATAAAAAAATCAGTCCTCCTTTTTTTTTTTTTTATGCGACTTTAAAAGAACTATGAGGTTATCAAGCCGCGTTTATGTTGTTAATTATAAAGTATAATATAAATTATAGTTTTTGAAGAGTAGGAAGGGATCATTTATATATGGACTATTATTACGTAGCAAATGGGAAAGGTTTGAGGATAGATTAAATTGTTGGTGGGATTCGGATAAATTATTGCACCTTGTTAGGATATGTCGGAGAGTAAGATTGTAAAACGTAAATAAATATAAAAAATACAAAGTAAAACATTTTTCATAGCCAGCAAAACTTAAATAATTAAAAATAAAACTTACGAAAAATCTTATTTTGTAATTTATTTAATTTTTTGCTTTTAACTTTTAAATAGTCTATATTGTTCCTCATAACCCCATAAATAAACTGTCCAACTTTCATAACATTCGAATGGATAGTTTCGGAGTCTAGATACATTCATTTTTATATATATATATAGATAGATAACTTCGTTGCAATTTTCATTTCGTATCTCACTAAATTTCTTATTCATTTAGTTTGTTTCGTTATTTGCTTTATTTTTAGTCATTTAAATTATTACATTTGCTCGCGCAGTCGTCTTTCATATCGAGCGCCGCACGTTCTACACAGTTAATTGGATAATCCAGACGCTGTCGTTCGCACGATAGTATATGTAAATATAATTACCTGCCTCGAAAATAATAATTAACGCAACAAACGAATTGTATCTGTAACCTCTTGTTTTTACTTATTTATTTATTTATTTTTGGGCTCGTCGGCTATTGGGGCATTAACCTAGCGCGCACTATCGGTTTTGTTTACATTTTTCCGTTAACTGCAGCAGCATTCGGGCCATCGAACAAAACATCATTGCCTAACCGAATCACACGTAGTACCCGGCGTCACAAAATCATGCCGTCCTCAGAGATTAAATTATACGATTTGCCACTTAGACTGCCATTTGTTAGACACTAATGGAACTTATAACTAATTACAACCCTTTATCCTATAAAATACATTTAACTTGCAATAAAAAAATATTGAGGTCATTAATCGAGATAAAAACTATCCTATCTTTTAAGTTGGACCAGATCACACATAGTGTGCAAAATTTCATTAAGATCGGTTGAGTAGTTTCGGAGATTACCGCGGACCAACATTTGTGACGCGGGATTTTATATATATATATAAAGTTATACATGTTTAAACAAAAAATATAGAAGTCGTTTTCTATATTTATAATAGGTATTCAAAAAATGTATGCTAATAAGAAAGATAGTCCTTAAATATACAAATTGCTCGAAGTTACTATAATATTTAGTTCACATTGAAGTATTCCCTTTGTTTTATCATCATCATAGATTAAATTGTAGAAAGTTCTATTTCAATTAAGAATAAAATTTTAATTTATTAATCGCTAATTCATTCCTTGAAAATTTGACCTTTTATTTTCGAGAAGTCCAGTGAAGTCTTTTCATTGCATTGTCTTTGAACGAATTTGATATACTGGTGAAACAAAAGAATAAAATAAATAATTGTTCCTAAGATGTTAATCGTTCAAAAAACAATAAATTTTATTCATTTAAAAATAAAACGCTCCTAAATATAATGTTTTGTCTTTTTAATTATCATTTTTAAACACTCGCTTTATAATCAGATACATTTTTCAACTTTTATTGGAACTTTATTGTCCATATTTTAAAATGCTTTTTACTTACCTTCTCCTTTCATCACACCTAGAGCAGAAATATCATTTACATTTCGTTAGAAATTTAAAATATAAGACTAAACTACATTTGAAGTGAACAAAATTATTGCATTAACTGCTGATGACAGTGCACAGTTCAACGTAAGAGAAAAAAGGAGAAAATAAAAGGCAAAGTCACACTGCAACCGAAAATAAGAGAAAAGAAATATTACAAAGAGCGAAGATGACTTTTATGTTTCACCGTTATTTGAACTTTGGACAGAGTTTACATGAAAGCTACGATATATAAGGTGAAACTTTGCGCAGCAACTAGTTAGAGCAATAGGCTAGCAACTTTTTAATGAACTGCTCGTCGCGCCGTGCCAAAGTTCGACTACAGTTCAGTAAAAGCAGCCGATGATAATCTGTTTTCAGTCGTTGACAGTGTTTCTTCTGCTTTTATAGCGATTACAAATCCAGCCGTATTGGTCGTTCTTTAGCGGCAAAGTTTTGTTTTAACTGTAAAGAAGATCAAAGTGTTCGTTAGCCACAAGTTCACTACCGTCTATCTCGACTTTCTACCGCGTTTTATTGCGAATTCTAATTTTTCACTAAAAAATCTTTCTACTGCTGGCTCACTGAAATCTACCGATTGCCCCCCCCCCCCCCTATGCAAGCAGGTGAAAACAAAAACAATAGTAATAGATAGTAAAAAAGCGCAAAGCCATGGGGCATGGATCTGCCACGACCACTACTGAATACCACCAAGATAATCGAAACAATTATTTGCGGTCGTTAGGGTTCATTATTATTCTTGTTTTTCAGTTGACTTTTCACCGCGACCCATTATTCCGTCGCCAATTCTTTTCAACCACTATTCTTTTGAATCATAGTTTTCAAAATTCAACATTTTACATGACAGTTCATCGGCCCACCCATTTTTTAAACATAACCCACCACCACACAACGTTTATCATTGCTACCAGCCCTTTTATTTTTATCCCGTTTTGCAGATGGAAATAGTTTTATTGAGAAGATAGGAATATTGATGGAAGCGGTAAAATTAGATAAAATTCTACCGTTAATCTCTATGGTTACGATAATAATAAATAAAATGAAAAATAAATCATTACGACCAAAATTTTCCTACGCAAATAGAAAGTTATCGTTTATAATAACGTGGAGGTGCAAAACACAGGTTTTGGAAAGATTGATAAAAAATAAAAAATCGTTCTCAGATCTCTTTCTATGAAAAAACAAAATCCGCATAAACGGAATAGGTATATACTGCTATTCTTTGTCTCGCTTATGCGGCTAATTGACGTATTTTTATTTTAAATTTAAAGAAATTGATGGAAAACCTTAAAAAAAACTATAAGAAGAGACGTAATGTTTAATTGATTTTACTACAGAAAGTTCCAATAAAGTTTGACATGCTCATCATCTATAATATAAACTGATAATTTAATGTTGTATTTCCGGTTAAAATTAAACAAACTTTAATGTTTTTTAAACTCCATTGTTCACTAATTTCTCGCTTTAGTTTTTATAAATATAAGATCCGTAATTTAGTTATTTACATAGATTTATTTTCTATACCTTGTATGTTCTGATGATTTTGTAAACCATTATTCAATTTCTTTCATTTTCTTTCCACCGCTTGCGCTATTTTGCGCATTTATGGGATTTGTGATAATAATCAATAATAATACAAGATTTATTTGATATTTAATTCGATTTGACCATTACAATTAGGTACTATTTTATTATTAAGATTTTCGGAAGTAGCAAGATTAGTAAGTTCAGTCTGAGACAATTTGGCTGCGTAGCAGGAACGGACCAAACGTTAATTTGTGTTTTACTTATGGGTATGGACCATTTTTGTTAATTTACTCGGGCAAGGAGGAGGGCTGCAGAGCAGCCCCTTTAGGCAAGTTAATTTAGTAATAAGGATAAAGTACAAAATAGAAAATAAAAAAAAAAAAAATAACAGCAAAAAATTCGGTAAATAATAAGCAATAAGGAAATAAGGTATAAATTGTTAAACAAATAATAATAAAAATCAAAATCCGAATATAAACCGAAGTATGGCAGGAAACGGATGTATAAAGTATAGGAAAAAGTATTGATTTTGTTTGTGTTCGTACGTGTTTTCAGCGTTCAAATCAGCGATAGGTAAGTCGTTTTAGTTCGATTACGACTCCGTCCTATTATCTGTTAAATACAATAGTCGTCGCGCACGAAATAATATAATTATTCGAAACGTTCATTTATCTTATCAGAATTATTGATAGCGATTGATCAACTACGTAGAACTGCCATTCGAATTATTTTAAAATCAGCGTGGCCACTTAGGCCACATAAACTACCGTAAAATGAAGAAAAATAAACCACCATCCGGGCCGACTTCGCATCAAGCGAACCAGGTTACGAGTAAAACAAAAGTTTCAACCCCCACCGTTTCTGTACAAGAAACGAAACACAGTCAAGTTAATGCACTGAAACCTTCGACATCAACCACCAAAGTAGAAAATAAATCGAAAGAACCGATTAGTTTTTCTAACGCTGTCAAAAATACAAAAAGTATCAATAATGCTTCCAACTTTCCTACAGAAGAACAAGCAATTGTTTTCCCAGTTATGGGTGAATTTACGAATGAAGATTATCTCATGGAAGTTAGTAAATATATACCACCATCTAAAATTACCTTCTTATCCCGTATGTCTAACAATAGAATGTGTTTTTATTTTGATTCAAATACAACGGCTGAAGAATTCATCTCGAAACACGGAGAAATAAAAATAAACAATGTAATAATAAAGGCCCGACCGTTAATAAGCCCGGTTAAAAAATTGATCATATCTAATATATCCCCGATCATCCCACATCACATTATAGAAAAGATCCTTACAGACGAAATTAATCTGAAGCTAACATCTCCCATGACATTTATAAAAGCAGGACACCAACAACCAATGTTTCAGCACATCTGCAGCTTCAGACGGGCAATATTCTACTCGCTAGAAAATGAACAAAATTTGTACATACCTGACTCATTACTGATAAATTACAATGGAAAAGATTATAGAATATTTTTAACTACGGATAAAAATTTGGTCTGCTTTATATGCAAGAAAAGTGGACACCAAGCAAAAGAATGTCCGTCAGTAATTAGGAGTGAGGAAACAGATTTTATTGCAGAAATTAAACAGAAACCTGAAGTTACCACTGACCGAGAACAGCTAAAACGTCCAGCGCCACCCACTACAACGTCATGCTCCGAATCTGAAAACTCTAGCTCTAAACTGAAGGAAAATTTAGTAATCCTAGAAGATACTAATCAAGAGGTAGAACGTGAAGATAACTTTAAGGCCCCAGCAATGGAAATAACCGAATCAGTTAACGTAGATATTAAAAGTAAAAAAACAAAAAGACCAAAAACAGAAGACTGTGCTACGCAATTAAATCTAAACGGAGATGAAATCGAAAAAATACACACACAATTAAAAGCATTCAAAGAAACTCACCCCAATATGTGCCCCATTACTTCAAATGAGTTCGTAAATATGCTACTAAACGTTAAAGGCAACAAAAATAAAATCGAGCTCACAAAAAAATACACGGAAAACATACAAGGAATTATATATATGGTAGAAGAAATCCAACCTCATCTAAGTAAAGTTACGAAGAGGACTCTCACGTGGTTCCTGAAAAAGTTAAAAACAGAAGTCGAATTACAGAACGCATTAAAAACGGACTCTTAGGAGGACAGCTTGGAAAACTTGTCCGATCTGATGGAAGAATCATAAATAACTATATTAATATTACTCCACCATCATGATAAACATAATATCGTGGAACATAAATAGTATAATATCCAAACTCCCATTTTTACAATTGCTTATACAGGACCTAGAACCTATGGTAATATGCCTTCAGGAGACAAAATTAAATCCGAATCATAATGTAAAGTTAAAGGGTTATAACATCACTCGAAGCGATTTCATAACAACTGGTAATACTAAAGGTGGCGTCCTAATTGCTACGCACAACAATATCAAAAAAGAGGACATACTGATTCACTCAGTGTTCCAAGCCACAGCGGTAAAGTTATTCCTGAATACCCCAATTGTAATATGTACAATATATTTACATAGCGAAGATCAAGTGCCGTTAAAAGAGCTAAAATCATTAACGGATCAACTATCGCGGCCATACATTTTAACAAGTGACTTCAATAGCCATAACATCATATGGGGCTCTGAGTACACTGATATCAGAGGACAGATACTAGAAAAATTTTTAGATAATCCTACAATCAGTATGATGAACACAGGGCATCCAACAAGATTTAATATCTGCAATGGTTCTACATCAGCCATAGATCTGACCATCTGTAGCTCAACCATCAGTCATATACTACACTGGCGATCGTGTAGGAAATTATATAACAGTGATAACTTTCCGCAGATTATAAATTTATTGGCAGATCACCAACAATATAGAGAAAGACATATAAACTGGATTACGGATAAAACAGACTGGGAAAGCTTCAGAAACTCAGTAGACCTTAAACAAGTACTGAATATGACGGATCCTGAGATAATAAATAAAGAAATCTCAAAAAGAATTCTACAATCGGCTAATACACATATTCCGAAAACGAACCCTCGCCCTATAAAGAAAAGAGTACCCTGGTGGAACCACGAGTGCAGAACAGTTATTAAAAACAAAAATAGAATCCTTAATACATATAAGCGTCATCCAACTAATGACAATCTTTTGAAATTCAAAAAGGCTAGAGTTATAGCAAGAAGAATAATTAAACAAAGCAAGAAGAAGTGTTGGCAGGACTTCATTTCAAACATAAATTCAAAAACTGCTGTAGCAACAGTATGGAAACAAATAAGAAAAATTATGAATAAAAATAGAGATAACATCATCACTGCGGTAACTGACTCGGACGGAAAATTACAGTACGAGAGCAAGCACATAGCAGAGATCATAGCTAAACACTATCACGATATATCTAATGAAAGTGAACCTCTAACTATGCCGACTAATAGAAACTATCCAGATTTCGACTCGCTAAATGAAGAGGAATACAATAAAGATATTACTCTACATGAACTAACCAATGCGGTAAAAGAACTAAAAAAGTCGGCAACGGGCCCTGATAACATTCACCCGGAAATGATAAAAAATCTGACAGAAGAGAATATCAAATGCATACTACATTTATACAATCAAATTTGGAAATTACACAAAATTCCTACATTATGGAAAGAGGCCATCATTGTACCGATCTTGAAGCCCGACAAAGATAAAAATCAAGCCAACAGCTACCGGCCAATATCGTTAACGTGTTCATTGTGCAAAATATTAGAAAAGATTATTACAAAACGGATAGTGTGGGCCGCAGAAAACAAAAACTTGTTAGATAACCGTCAAAGTGGTTTCCGGAAAGGTCGGTCGACTATCGATAATATATTAAGATTGCAACAAGAAATTCTAGACGGTTTTACTATGCGGCAATATACTGTATGTGTGTTTTTCGACATGGAGAAAGCTTTTGATCTTATATCAAAAGAGTCAGTTATAAACACGTTACATGAGATGGGATTCAGAGGAAATTTACCGAAATTTGTCATGGCATTTCTTCAAAACAGAAAATTTAAAGTTCGAATAGGGAGTTCACTATCAACAGAAAAAAATCAAAAATTAGGGGTACCGCAAGGATCAGTATTGAGCCCTCTGCTATTCATACTAGCCCTAAGCGATATACAACATCTAATCAAATACCCAGTTAACTACTCAATATTTGCAAATGATCTAGCGATTTACATGCGAGGAAATAACATCACACAAATAGAAGGAAAATTACAGAATATCATAACGGCAATTGAAAAGTGGGGCATTACTAAAAACATAAACTTTTCCAGCGGAAAAACCTGTGTAATAAATTTTACCAGGATAGCTCCAGTACGCGATATTAAACTAAAACTGAAAGACACATTCATATCTAATAAAATCAAAACGACTTTTTTGGGACTCATATTCGATAACAAATTAAGCTGGAAGCCACACATAGAAGATACGAAACGGAGGTGTACAAAAGCTCTTAATCTGTTAAAAATGCTACAAGGCAAGTCGTGGGGATCGGACAGAAGCTTGCTCTTACGTTTATACGGAACTCATGTCAGATCAATAATGGACTACGGTGCGATAGCATACACCACAGCAGCGGAAAGTACGCTTAAGAAGCTGAATACAGTTCAGAATAACGCACTCAGAATAAGCAGCGGGGCGTTTTACACGAGTCCAATTATTAGTTTGCACATAGAAACAAACATGATGTCACTAAAACACCGTCGAATGTTATTGGCACTGAAATATTATGTGAAAATCAGCGGCAATAGGAGCCATATAAATTACTACAAAACGTTCCATCCGAATCTACTTAAGATCTATCGCGACAGAAACAAACCGTTCGGAGTTAGGTGTACTGACTATCTCAGTTACCTACATATCAATCGACTTACTGCCACTCCATCCGAACCTATAAATCCGCCCTGGGATAATACAATACGGTCCGTAACAACACATGAAAAAGACTTACTAAAGGCAAAAAAACAGATAACGGTCGCAATCAAGGATAATGTCCAAAACATATGGGATAGGCAATTAAATAACAAGTTACGGCAAATAAAAGTTGAACTGGAACATTGGGAAACATCACACCGGGCAAACAGGCGAGAAGAGATTGTGTTAAGCAGAATCCGCATCGGCCACACAAAACTAACACACGGATCCTTGCTACAAAATGAACCTCCACCATCAGGTGCACTTTGTAACACTCAAAGTCTGTCCATCGAACATGTCATCTCCGTATGTCCAAAACTCCAAAAGGAGCGCGAGGAAGCTTTTTCATCCGCATGTACAAGAAGAATTACTGTCAAAGAGGCGCTTGGAAATGATGAAGCTGCAGTCCAAAGTACTTTTAGATTCCTAAAAGCTGTCAACCTATTTCGGAAGATATGATTTAGTTTACGTATGGCAGAATTATTTGTAATTATTATCTATAAATTGTAATGTACGGTAGACGCAAATGACCTAGAAGTCGAGCGTCTTTAAATAAATATATATACATACATACATACATACATACATACATACATACATACAAAGTTGAATAATTCCACTAAGTGCTGATAGTGATCACGATAGGAGAAATAAAAGATTACCGATACAATCTCGAGTAGCTCGAGAATTACCGAACACGTATAACACGATACAAGTGAACACTTTGTTACGAGGGTTTTCTTCATATTGACTATGTTAGAAAGAGGAAGTTTAAAATAATGCGAACGTATTACAATAGACCGAGATTTGGTTTTCTTCTTCTTCTGCATGCTGAATAGATTTCTTGGTGCGTGTATGATATTTAGGAGCTGACCAGTACTGGATTTGAGGGTATCAAGCGATTTTCTAGTCGTAATATTTAGCAATTTTTAAAATACGAGTTTAGATTTTGGTTCAATTTTTGGATCAGATTAGAACTTTAATAATTATTTTAACTCGCGTTAAGCTTTTGGCCAAACTATTAAAAATATGACATTTCGGTTACGGATTTAGTGAAAATGTGTGAATACATTTTCGATATCATTTATAATCTTGCTCAACGTGATGCACATTTTGTAAATTATTTCAGTATAAACTTTTTATCTATTCATCTGCATAGAAAGAAAGGTAAAAGCGCTAATACACTATCTTGGAAAAACCTCCGTAAAAATTATGTTCTAACACGAAACACAACAGTATTAAAAGCAACTTATTTTCTAAAATAACTCCACAGAACTATTTCAACAAAGAGAAAGAGAGAGAGAGAGAGAAAACATTTTATTTTTCAGTTTCAACTGAACTTCACCAAATTTTGAACTAAAACTTAAATAGACGATTACTAGTAGTTTACTTTTCTCTACGTCTCTTCAAAATTTAGCTGGCGACTTTTGGCTGTTTTCAAGGTTTATTTTTATTTGTAAATGTTCAAAACGCGTCATCTCTTTCCACTGCCATCTACTTAATCTGGCAATCAGCTCCTCCTCTTGCGCTTTTCGATTTAAATTAAACCGAAGTCTTATATACGGCGTTACGTTCACCTTTTAATGTTTACAGTTAGTTCATAATCCCGGTTTCTCAATTGTGAATCTTTCTTAAAATTTGCCGCTGGTATCATTCAGTAAAGCGGACGATGTTTTTAACACAATCTTATCATGGCCTTGAAATTAAAACTATGCACGATTACGCATTTATTCGCTACTGTTCAAGAAATTTTTCTGTTTTCCGAGCTTTATCTTGACTCTCTGTAGCCAGGAAATGATAACGACGAAAACTGCTGCTTGTAGAAGCAAATACGTTCCGGCGGCACATCAAAAGAAAGTGCTGGTTTGTTTGTTTGGTTTTATTTAAAATTTACGAAAGCTCGCATAATCCTAGCAACTCGCTTACAGAAGGGAAAATCCTTTTGCGGGGAATTATGTGGCATCGTTTTCTGGAGAAAATGTTGAAACCGGAACAGGTGCCTTTCGGAAGAAAGCAAGCCGAATGAAAAAATGAACGAATAAAACCGAGTAGTACTATATTGAATTACTGTCGTCATGGCAATGCGGCATTTTTTAACGCTACCTTCTGCGACATACAATTTCGAAAAAATTACCTTCTCCGACAAAAAACACGTTCCACATTAAAATGCTAGGATACAATTTAATATTTGTGTTTTTTAGAAGGTTTGTTTGTTTTTCTGAAATGCTGCTCCACACACTCCGGACTGAGAAGTCTGCAAGTGCAACTCTGGCAATCGCATTATGACCTGTTCATTTGTACGCAGTAGGATCGTTCATCTACGCGTGCATTATTAGATGCTCCATTTGAAATCAGAACAGTAGACTTATTAATCGTATAAGCGGTCCCGATTAAAATGTCGTCATTATTTTTTTAAAGGTGCGATTAATTTTACAAAATAAATTTATCTACCCATCTGTTATTATTGTGGACCGCATACAATAATGGATTTCTGTAAGTAAAATAAAAAAATTATTTTGGAATCTATAAAAGAGCAATCCTTCATAACCTAAAAACAGTAAGAAATAAAATTAAAAATAATAAATGCAAATATAAATATACTTAAAAGTTTACGAGTGCATATGTACATCTACATCTATGCAGTTGCACACTCATACTCTTGCATGCATTCATTCATGCACACATGGATATGCTATAGATACATAATCCAACTGCTAAACATACTTATTTTTATAGACTCTGTAAAATGATTTAAAACCTTAGTAATTATGATCGACTTAATAAGGGTATATATCATTTTCTGTTGCTTGTAATTCTACTCATATATTTCCATTCGAGTACAGTACATAAATATGCTGTTCTTTTACATAAAAGATACATAAACAAGTTCATAAGTATTTCTATGAAATTTTCGTTCTCAAGCGCATAGGAAAATATACTTTTAGGTATATACACATAGCTGTAGATGCTAAGCATTACATACAGGTTATAATTATACTAATGTTTTCCAAGCGGACAAAATGCTCACAGAATTACAATTAAGAATAGGAATCAAAAACAGGTTACATATATACATTGTTAATTTGTGAGAAATAGATATTTAAATGATTTATAAAGTAGTTATAGATGAATAAGGATGTTATAGAAACTAAGCATGTAATCTAAACTTATTAAATAAATTTACTCGTGTGTATTTATTTTGGGAACCCGCCGGCAAGTCAACTGACTTGGTGGGGACTAAGGTATAGCACATGAATTAAAAATAAATAATAAAAAAAAAATTAGATATAAAGGTAATATAATGTTTTTTTTCCCCTCGTCCGGCAATATACTATTCTGGTACTATTGAACAATATTACATAGATATGATCATACTATAAAATTTTCGCATCTATAAATCCAGTTTATATAAATCAGATGTTAAAGTTCAGCTTTATTAAATGAATTAGGGAGAAAACACACAAAAAAAAAAAGAAAAACAAGAATATGAAATGTTTATAAAGTTTTTAAAAGTTGTTAGTGAATTTAATTTATGTTTATTTACAAATAATTAATGTTATACAAATGTGCAAATTGTGAATGAAAATTCGTTTTTTAACATTATAACAGTTAAGAATTGCAACATTTGGGCAATCATGTATTTATTTATTTAGTTAAGCGGTTTACAGTAAGTAAAATTATTATAATGCCGATGTCCATATTGACGAACCTATAATAAAAAAAAAAAAGAAAAAAAAAACGGGGACCGCTCTTTCGAGCGCGATCGATCGGGCGCGATTTATCGGGCGCAGCCTCTTTCGGGCGCAGGCGAACTCAGATCTTTTTACAGACCACCTACGGTGATTTTCAGGTATCATCCGTTAAATGTTATCATCTGTGTTAGTAAGAAACACGAGTTACCAAATACTGCTATCAGAAATTCCGTCCAAAAAATACCGTTCTTCGTTAACGATTTATTTTTTCCGCGCGTACAGCATGTTACATATGCATACATATATATAATCACAAAACACATATTTTACATGATTTTATTTGGTTATTTACTTTTTTAAAACATTTCCTATTTTTTTTTTTTTGAAATAACGACTTTAGCGTGAAATACAAATAAACAGACTTTCGCGATGTAAATTTAAGAGTTCTGTTAGCAATAGTGATACGAAACGGACGAAAATTATTAATATTAATAATCGGTCAAATGCACTGTCGGTTTTCTTCATTTTTTTTTTTGCTAATGTATAGTCAACCGTATTTAAAAAATTACAAACTATCAACTCTACGCCATTTAAAGTGTAACATAACTGGACTGAATTTGCTTCTGATACATATTCCTTATATTATCTTTCTTTTTTATTCGTATCTAGCAAGTTTATTTGGGGATACGTTTATTGAAGTTTTTTCTGTTATCTACGAGTTTAATTATATATTTAATTCCTTGACGAATCAACCCTGGTTTCAAAAAAATATCGAAAAAAACAAACAAAGGCGCAAGAACTTTTAAACATAAACACATTTATGTTAATACTGGGCGAGAAATGTATACGATATTTCAAATTAAAAATTAAATATCTTTGTTTTGAATTTAATATTATGTAAATGTAAATTATGGTAATCCTTAAATTAACTCACAGAATGTTTAGTACATGAAACATCCTGCCCGGCTAACTTGTTTTTTTTTTTTGGTTCGTTTAGAAAAATTTTCAATCTTCAAAACACTGGACTAATATTATTTTCATAAAAATTTTAACAAGGCCAATAAGGAAGAAGCTTTCAAACCTTGAATTTGTTTAAATATTCCCGATAAATGCACTGCGGGAAATTCTATTTTAAAAATAATGGATAATTTTCTTTTGTATATAAATAGGCAAAGACAAAACAGTTCAGTACCTTCTTCTCCACTTTTTATTAACCGATTTTCTTGCTTTGTTTTTCTGTTTAGTAACTATTGATGATCTTTAGAGCTATCAGTACACAAAATTATGGAAACAGTTATCCTTTTTGTTTCGTATTTAAATAAAAAAGTAATACAAAAATTGAAGAAGGAAATCGCTGCAACCAGTAAATCTGTTCTTATTAAAATGTTTTAATTTTTTCTTAATAATCATCATTATTGGCTTTTTTAAAGTGTACTAAATCTTAAGGTGTCATTTAATTTTTGTATTGAAAGTACATATAAAAGTATATGTTCTCAGATATATAATGAACGAATGTATATGAATGGGAAAAAAATTTTGGAAATATACAAATTCATATATGTTTTTTTTAAATTTTTAATGATAATTATGGTCGAATTTGGACCATTGGGTGAACGCTAGTATTTATAAACACGTGACTGAAGTGGCAAACTGTAAATATATGAGATACATCTACATTGCAAAATGATTTAATTAACCCAGAATAACGCTCCTACTGAATAGCATGGACTCATCAAATTAAATGACGAATTAAAATCACAGTTTTTATAATCTTTTCGTATTTACCTGAAATTGCGTACAAGCAAGAATATATAAATTGACATATTCCTCGTTTTTAGAATTAACTTGAAAATATTAATGTAGTGAACATTAACGTCCCAAGTCCAAGTAAAAGCAGTCAGTGAAAATTTTTATACATATAATAATTGAAAGTTTTTAGAATATTTATTAATTAATAAACAGGCGTAACTTGGCGGATAGTTTTCACAAAATTAAAAATGCAGTATCGCGATTTTTTTTTTATTTTCCAGCTACTAAGTCTTAATTAGTAACCTACATGTTTATGCCGGGTGTAGGAGTATTCACATTTTTTTATAATTATTTTATACCTACCTGGAGAGTCATTTCGTTTCGGTCGCAACACGATTCGCCTCGTTACATTTCGATTTCGTCTTTTTTCCAAGTAGACCTAGTTTAGCCTTAGTGAGTTTTTAATTTTTTTTTCTTCTATAATTATCATATTTAAGGCATAATGAATCAAAAAAACACCCGTGAAATTAGTAATTAATTTGTTTAGAAAATAAACCAGCTGTTTTCAATGCTTCTTTTGCATTCGTATATCGCAAAAAGAATTATTTTCGGTTATAAAGACTTGAAGTTCTGATTATGTATTCGTTTAGCGGGTAATTTCAATAAAAAATTTCAGAAAGAATTAGTAGATCATAGGAATAATTTCCCTCTGTGACAGATTTTCTGCTTTCAAAGGAAATCCATGTGCTTTATAATAAATTTTTACATTCGCAAAAAAATTAAATTAAATTAACTTTAATGATTATGAAAAACTATTAAAAAAAATCGTTTATTATTTTTAAGAAATTATTCTTCTATTCTTATGTTTATTTTTAACGGAATCCATTCGTTTGAGCCAAATGGACTGGCCTTGTTTTTAATTTAGTATTATGTAAATTGAAATTACGATAATTCATACTTATCATATTATATCCTTGGCGGTTGACACATTATGTTCAACTACTTTGCTGTATTTGCGATAAAATTATATTATATTTTTTTTTTATTTATTTATTTTTTCTAAAATCTAGTTACCTGCAAAATAAATATTTTAGAGCTCGATATTTAATTCTGCACGTTATGTAACACGGATTAATTACTTGGAATCATTTTTTCTTATTACTGTGAAATATGACCTACATAAACCAAAATCCATTTTTAAACCATGCAAAAACATCAATAAAACAGCTCATTTAGTAATAAAATTAACATAATTAAGTAACAAAAATTTTCCGATTTTTAAACAACTATTTGACATTCTTAAAAATATATATTTGTTTTATAACCGTTATATATAATTATTTCAGAAAATATTGATCGCCAGTGAGTATTCCGAAAAAATACAACAGCACTAAAAACATATATGCCGAAAATAATTTTATGGATATATTGTAAACTACTTATGTTTCTCAAACGAGCGTCAGTTTTTTTTTGTCGGTTCGGTTCTCACCATGGGGGATTTCCTGCGAGTGATTGAAACGAAGTAATGAATAGGACCTCGAATATTTTACAATATGCGAATCTGTAGGACTAAAAGAAGAAGAAAAAGTAATAAAATCGTCATGGAAAAAATCGTACATTTTTCTTGGAATTGACTATAGGTCTATTGTAAAGCAGTTATTATTATTTCGGCGGAAGAAGAATTACTAGAATATTTTTCGAATAGATTATTCTTAATAATGACCGTAGTACGGAGAATTAACGAATGAAACTGTTTTCTGTAAATAAGTGTAGTGCTTCAGTTTGTTTATTTGACCAAATCCTGAATAGCTTCATAAGAGGTGAAATTTATTTACCTGCACTGTTCATAACCTGTACGATTGGCTATTCGGTTTTTAATTTCTAAGAAAATGGTTAATTTTCCTAACAGAAGAACATAACAAAACGTACAATGAATGCGTGTAAAACTTGCCGTTATTGTTATTTTTACTTTTCTGTTCCGAAAAAAAAAGAATGCCGCAAAGGATGTTAACACATAATGGTTTTTGTCATTCGTTTATGAACGTGATATAATATCAACAAAATAAAGAAAACATAGTCTTATTGATAAAAGTAACCGAGTAAAAAAGAGAAATATGTCGATTGCGACAAACGTTTGTTGAAAGTCGCAACAAATTATAATCAGCTTCAGCTCGAAGATTATCTTCGTGGTGTAGCACAATGTAATTAGTTAACTTTAGTGTTTGCATGTATTATAGGTATTATTATCATTACTTATATGTAAGATTTCGAAATCGTTTATTTCTATATTTATAATTAATGTTATTATTATTATATTATAATTGCAAACTCTTATTTTGTTGGGAAAACGTGAAAGAGTAAAAACATAATTTCTAATTCGACTAGCTGTATGAACACTGGTTGTACCTTGTATTATATATATATATATATATGGTTTGAGAAATTATCATTCCTGTGGAAAGGGGGGATAATTTTTTTGCGACAGTTTTATCGCAATACATACTATAGGTTTCAAATTGTTGGTAACTTAAATATTGTTTATGCGTGTTACAGAAAATACCTATTTATTAAATAAAACTGTATCCATTTCATATAAGAAAGATTGATTCCTTATCGAAGAATAATGAGGATATTGTTCCAATTTTTGTGGTTTTTGAAAATTTCAGTTATTACTAAACGACCAAACATTGTAATTTGTGTAGTATGCTGTAAGCTAATTTAACAGGCTCAGCTTGATGTCGGCACAGTTGTGTTTAAGCCGTATGTGAAAAAAAGAAACAAAAAAAAACGACGGACTAGAATATTATTTTTCTTATAAATATGTTCAAAATTTATCCTCTTCTCTCTTCCACGCCTACTTCATGTGAAATTTTATGTTTTCGTTTACTACAAAATATACACGCAGGATCAAGTTCATTTTTTCATAAATATTAAACATTTTTTTCTTTCTGTGCGTTTTACTTTTAGGCCAATGAGGTTAAATCTGAAAAAGCAACCTAAAAGAATCGAACAGAAATAAAAACAAACATACTACGGCTAACTGACAAATCATTCTGGATAAATTAATGAAATAACTATATAAAAACAAATAGGCGATCGTGCTCATTTCAACAATTACTCATTTATTGTTTGATCACATTTTGCCTCAACGGGACTTTTCTGTTCAGCAAATACAAAAAGAAAACAAGCAAGCGTACGGGTAATTTAGTATTTGCAACAACATATCATAAGTATCGAAATGCAAACCGAGTAAAGGACCTTGATTGACGTGCCCAAATAAATAAATAAGACTAAGGTCGAAAAAGGTAATTCTCATTTAGGTTTTGCAGTCATTACCAATAAGCAGATATAGAGAACTAAATATAGCTTCTTTCATATTATTCACTACCGCCACTAAAGAATTTTTTTTTTTCCAAATGAAACCAAAAAACCTTTAGTAAAGATAGCCGATATGATGAGAAACAGAAGTAAATTAAGTTACTATTATAAATATTTAATGTAAATTGATAGAACGATGATTTAAATAACGAATACCTGCAAATTATTCCTTTTAAAGCTTTGTGTTACTCAAATCCAACCCAGCTGAACTGACAATATTTAGAAAGTATTATTGCAATTTAGTGTGATAAGTTAGTAAAAAAACAAAATGCTAGAAAAAAAAAATCGGTTAAAACGCGTTTTGTAACTAACAAACATGTTGATTACAAAGTGGCTATAGCCATTGACGGTTCTTTTCCTTTTTTTGTTAAAAACTATTTCACAGTAGAAAATAAATTAATCGCTTCTGTTTCTCAACTTACTTCTTTACTTTTTCTTTTTCCCTACAAAATACGCGTCAAGTATTGCCGAGTCGATTTTTCTAATTATTATAATTTTTTTATGAGCCGCTCGCTTCATTATTAGACAAAACAAGAAAAGCTTCTTCCTTATTGGCTTTATTAAAATTTTTATGAAAATAATATTAGTCCAGTGTTTTGAAGATTTAAAATTTTTCTAAACGAACTAAAAAAAAAAAAAGAAGTTAGCCGGGCAGGATGTTTCATGTACTAAACATTCTGTGAGTTAATTTAAGGATTACCATAATTTACATTTACATAATATTAAATTCAAAACAAAGATATTTAATTTTTAATTTGAAATATCGTATACATTTCTCGCCCAGTATTAACATAAATGTGTTTATGTTTAAAAGTTCTTGCGCCTTTGTTTGTTTTTTTCGATATTTTTTTGAAACCAGGGTTGATTCGTCAAGGAATTAAATATATAATTAAACTCGTAGATAACAGAAAAAACTTCAATAAACGTATCCCCAAATAAACTTGCTAGATACGAATAAAAAAGAAAGATAATATAAGGAATATGTATCAGAAGCAAATTCAGTCCAGTTATGTTACACTTTAAATGGCGTAGAGTTGATAGTTTGTAATTTTTTAAATACGGTTGACTATACATTAGCAAAAAAAAAAAAAATGAAGAAAACCGACAGTGCATTTGACCGATTATTAATATTAATAATTTTCGTCCGTTTCGTATCACTATTGCTAACAGAACTCTTAAATTTGCATCGCGAAAGTCTGTTTATTTGTATTTCACGCTAAAGTCGTTATTTCAAAAAAAAAAAATAGGAAATGTTTTAAAAAAGTAAATAACCAAATAAAATCATGTAAAATATGTGTTTTGTGATTATATATATGTATGCATATGTAACATGCTGTACGCGCGGAAAAACTAAATCGTTAACGAAGATCGGTATTTTTCGGACGGAATTTCTGATAGCAGTATTTGGTAACTCGTGTTTCTTACTAACACAGATGATAACATTTAACGGATGATACCTGAAAATCACCGTAGGTGGTCTGTAAAAAGATCTGAGTTCGCCTGCGCCCGAAAGAGGCTGCGCCCGATAGAGTCGCGCCCGATAGAGCTGCGCCCGATAAATCGCGCCCGATAGAGTCGCGCCCGATCGATCGCGCCCGAAAGAGGGTGACCCAAAAAAAAACTACTACAAAATATTTGCCATGATTTTCTTTTCGTACGTTGAAAAAGTTGACGTGTTTCAGTTGCAAGTTTGCTTATATGATGTACAGATCCATAAACCCCTTCACGCCGCAATCCGTGAAGAGATTTTTACTCTTCTCTCACACAATTTATTCAAACAGGGGACGGCATTGTCTTTATAGATAGATGCCACCGGGACAACAGATTGCTGCAGTGCTAAAAGAATAGATTTATAAAAATATGGTACTTCTCTGACGCATTTTGTGTAGACTTCACACTAGCCAACCGGTATTATACTAAATTTTGAAACTTACTTCAGTAAACGTCATTGAGTTTCCGACGTAAAATATTATTTTCCTATTGCGGCAATATAACATTTGCAAATCAAGCAGCTTGACGGTTAATATTAATAACGGTAATAAAGTGGGTCACTTCCAAAAGAATTCTCTAGTATAAAGGTTTGCTGCTGGGTTATTATGTTATTTCGCAATTTTCGGTAAATGATCCATCATCCAGCAGGAGAATCAAGTTTGAATCGAAAATAACATCAAAGGTCGCTGCTCGCTTACAGTCATTCCTACCGCAAGCAACGCCCATAATAAAATATAAATATCTCGCAGTTATGGTGTCGATTTGGTGCAAGGGCGTCGCCAGCCGTGGAGCCGGGGGGGGCGGCTGCTGGCGACGCCCATGATTTGGTGTGCGTTAGTCTACCATTATTAAAAAACGTAATTGTTTGAAATTTTGAAATTATGCATATTTATGTTTTCACAATAAATTCTCGGTAGCTGATTACCACGAATTTCTAATCGTGTATACTCTTTCAAATTTTTCTTTTTTTCAATCGGTCAAATTTATTTCATATGAATTAGCACACATCATTTGTTTATTTTTTTGGTTAGACTTATTGACCTAAACTTTATTGTATAAAAAATGCAGTCAGTCCGACAATCTGATGTTCACCTTCTTGTCTTCCCGTTCTGGATTTTTCACTTAAGATAACGTGATTGATAGAAAGTGTTTACAAAAATTGTTACTTAATAACATCTTTTTAAATTTTCAAATGTTTTCGAATAGTTTGAGTCAAATTTTCAGGAACGTTACGCCGACTGTTTCATCCCAGTAATGAACCAGAGACAAAAGATCAGTTTAACGACGATTGGAGAAGAGTGAAATTTTCAGTAAATTTTCAAACTTTGCGGAAAATATATTCTGTCAAATTTCTACCCGGAATTTCTCATTTAAATTTCCTGCGTAAGCCTATTGTCAAATTTTTTTTTGCCACTAAGTTGGCAACACTGTAAGACATAATGAAGTCAAGTTTATGTCTGTAATTAGTTTGTGTACAGCTGCTGATTTTATTGGTTCACCTCAAGTGTGTTTTTCGATTTTTATAATGAATAATTTAGTTGAGAAAAAAGTTTGCATTAAATTTTGTGTTTCCAACGGAATTTCTTGTGCGGAATCGTTGAAAATGTTGGTTAAAACCTACGACTACTTAGTTCTATGGGAAACACAAGTGTACGAATGGTACAAAGCATTCACAAGTGGTTGTCAAAACGTTAATGATTTGCCTCGCGCTAGCGCTCCAAGAACGGCTGTAACTAAGGAAAACATCGCTAATGTGAAGGAATTGGTGCTTGAAAATCGTCATTATAGCTTGAGAGAGAGAGAGATAGCACAAGAGCTGAACATTTCACACGAATCAATTCGCACGATTTTGGCCGATATTTCGGAGATGAAACGCGTTGCAGCAAGGTTTGTTTCAAAAGAGCTAAATTTTTTTTCAAAAAGAACATCGAAAAGCGGTTGCTGGAGACATGCTTTCTCAAATCGCCAGTGACTCTACATTCATGCAACGCATCTTTAACTGGTAACGAGACATGGGTCTACGAGTATGACATGCAAACAAGTCAACAATCATCCGAATGGCGCTACAAAAACGAGCCGAAACCGAAAAATCCAAGACAAAGTCGATCAAAAATTAAGGTCATGCTTACAGTTTTCTTTGATTATCGTGCACCACTTTGAATTCCTTCTGCAAGGTCAAACAGTGAATAAGGAATACCGCTTGGGCGCTATGAAGCGTTTGTGAGAGAGTGTATTCGTCAAAAGAGGCCGGATTTGTGGAGAGACAAATCTTGGATTTTGCACCACGATAATGCACCATCTCACAAAGCTAGCATCGTGAGCGCGTTTTTGACCAAAAACTCAACTAATTTGATCGAACAAGCAACGTATTCACCAGATATGGCTCCCTGTGACTTTTCCCTGTTTCCTAAACTCAAATTGCCACTTCGAGGAACACGTTTCGTGTCGATTCAAGCCACAAAAGAAAATTCGAGGAAGGAGCTAAAGTCAATCCCGGCCGCGGTCTATAAAAAATGTATGGATGATTGGATTAATCGTTGACATACGTTTATTGTCTCGGAAGGAGACTACTTTGAAGGCGATAAAATAAATTTTGATGATTAATTTAAATTTGATGTTTTATTGAGAAATTCCCGGTAGACATTTGACAGAATGTACAACGTAAAAATTAAGTCAGTTTGTTGTTAGTTTTTTTTTTTTTTTTTTTGCAAAATTAAATAAAAAGGTGACCGAAAAATAAGCCAACAAGACCCCTATTTTTTATGAAAAAGGAGAAAATACCTATTTTTAAAAATTTCATAGCCAGTAATTAATATTTCTGAAACTAAACGTGTGAGATACTCACGATTAATACTAGCTACGCTGATACACACAGGTTTAAAATGATGCGCGATAACTTCATTATTTTCTTTTTTTTTTTTGGATTCGTCTGCAAGGACATTGACTCGAGAACAAAGGAAAAAAGACGCAAGAAGCTCAGATCTTTACACGATCAGAGATAGCCGACAAAAAGGAATCAAGAGCCTGAACAACAGAAGGAAAAGGAAGGCAGAGAATGAACGCAGCACTGTTTTATTTATTTATTTTTATCAAGCCGCAACGAGCCGTCTTTACAGTTAGCGTAGCCGCAATTCAATTGGAGATGTCTTAGATTTAATAATACACGTTTAATCAGTGGCGACGGCAGCATCGAGCATCCAAATAAAACTTCACGTCCAAGCCGTTATATGAAAAGTTGCAGCTTTTGCTTGAGCTGCGAAGCTCTGATGGTTTTTTGCGATTTCTCTTCAGGTTGTGCCGACCACCAAACTATAAAACCAACGCAATATTGCGTATACTGTAATTGTACTTTCGAGTAAATCTGCAAAGTTTCAAATCAAAAACGGGCTAACTGAAAAAAGAACCGTAAAAAAAGTATAAATAAATAAACTTCAATTTAGCCGACAATTATTTATATAAACAATAATCATCGGTTGCTTTTTGATTTTAAATACGGTGTAGAGCAAAGAAAAAGTGTGCAACTTGGTTCGGCTTTATAGAGCCTTTCAAGGATGACAAGAGAATTATCAATATGTTCCTAAATAATACAGATCCGTTCACTCTGATTTAATCATGCCTCGATCAGTGTTGCAACACGTTGATGCAAAATCTGTTAGCTCTGGATCAATTTGTTTCATAAAATCGATTTGAAACTTTGAAAATTTTACACACTTGACCAAAGTAGAATTACTAGAAATATCCACTTAAATATTTCCGCGTGATTGGTAAGTCAGAAATCAGCAAGAATGAACATAAACTTTCGCAAAGTTGCATGTAAATACACGAAATGCTATTTAGTAGTTTGAGATTTATTACGGATAAAAAATGTTGCAACACTTGTACGACTCGATGGTGAAAAAAGCGAATTTGAACTGTCGAAAGCACATCGAAAGCACATCGATTATAATATAAATTGCCTACATCATCAAGTAGGGCGAGACAAAATTAAATGAAACCTGCATAAGGCACAATACGAGTAAGAACTTGAGAAAACTTGTTAGAATTTTCGACTTTGTAATTAAAAATTTAACAAAATTCATCCAATACTGACAGGGAAAACTTTTTCCCGCGATAATAAATACGGTTGAGTTCAAATGAGGGTTGAGCTCAAATGAGAGTTGACGATGTTTTTTTGTTGTTCTTTTTCATCTGAAAATTGTCAGGCGCACTCATCTGATACATCATTAGGAAAATGGATGTAATCAGTGTGAGCAACACAAGAGATAGAAATTATATATATCTAACTGCGATAAACCAGAATTTCGAGAGGTTTAATTAAATGTCGATTTCGATTATTAACATTTTAAAGACTATCGCATATTTTATTTTCCGTTAATGCCTTTCATCGCGAAGAATCTATCAAATCACTACACTAATTCAGTTTTCGTCATTAATTTAAAAAATTAGATAACCAATTGTTTCAGTCAACACAGGAACAATACTTTTACTTAAAAATGTACGCGACGACCACGAAACTCGGAAAGTGTGGACACGTGCGCGTACAAATTTTAAATTTCCCATTCAATAATTTATTTCAATTTATAAAATAATAATAACTCCAGCTGTTTCGGAATTTTTCAGTTACTTCGTAAAAACTTTATCAGCCTTTCGGATTGTTGGTATTCTTTTTATAATGTCTCGTTGAATTTTTAATGGAAACTGGAGTCCGAACGATTTTGCGAGTTCATTGATGTGGGCTTGATTTGGATGGAGTTGGTGGCTGGCAACAGTTACTGCATATTTAATGGAAAGAAAGTTACTGGCTTCTTCAATGCAATCTATAAAAATGGGAAAATACCGGAAGATTGGCTAGAATCAAGGTTCATTACCATACCAAAAACAACAAATGCATATAGATGTGATGAATATAGATTAATTAGTCTAATGAGCCACGTTTTAAAAATATTTCTGCGTGTAATTCATCGACGCATAATTAAAATGTGTGAAAAAAACATGAAATGGAACCAGTTCGGTTTCCGTAACGGAATGGGTACAAGAGAAGTGTTATTTTGTATGAAAACATTAATCCAAAGACAACTGGAGTTCAGAAAACCAGTATACATTTGTTTTATAGACTATTACAAAGCTTTTTCGACAAAGTACGGCACACGGAATTAATAAAAACATTAAAAGATATAGGTATCTACCAGTAGTCGGATATTAAGATTATACAAACGCTTTATGAAAAACAACATGCAAGAATATTAATAGATGAGCAATTAACAGATCAAATACCAATGAAACAAGGGGGGTTAGGCAAGGATGCGTATATTGTCGCCGGTACTATTCAATCTGTATTCTGAGGCAATTTTTGCCCGAGTTTTAGATGGACGTAGTGAAGGGATAAAAATTGCAGGCGAAAGAATTTCAGTGATTCGCTTTGTTGACGATACTGTACTACTGGCGGAAAATGTAACAAACCTACAAAGTCTACTAGACATAGGTGCAGTAGAAAGCAAGGAAAAAAAGGAGTCTCAGTATAAATACTAAAAAAAAACGACAAAATTCATGGTAGTTGCAAGACAACCTAATCTAAATGAAAAATTATTTTTGGATAGCGAAGAAATTGAACGAACCGAAAAATTTAAATATTTAGGTAGCTGGATAACACAAAGTAATGATTCTGATATGGAAATACCTACTCGTATAGAGATGGCCAGAAACACATTTATTAAATTAAAAAACACCCTTTGCGATAGGAAATTAAGCCTAAGGATCAAGAGCAAGATATTACAATGTTACGTGTGGTCAGTGCTACTATATGGAAGCGAGACATGGACCATTTCTAGCAGTTCTATGTAACGTTTAAAAATGACACAGTCAATTGAACCTTCCTATAATAAGAACATAGAAGATTATTTTTCTATAATTCCTGTAGAAGATTCAGCTTTAATTAACTGCGAAGTTTTCGAAATGTCACGGACTAATAAAAAAAGTACGTGATTCTTTACATTACCATTGGCTTGGCAGCTCCGGATCCAGGGAGGGGCAAACGGGGCACCTGCCCCGGGCGGCAGTTTGAGCGGGTGCAAAAATCATAATCTATCTATATATACATCTATATAATTTTTTTTTTTTTTTCCCACACCTAGCTGCTAGAGCTATCAGAGGAAGTTTTGACTTTAAATCACTTGAACGGCATTCCTTCCAGCAAAGGGATACCTAATTATTTATTCTACTAAGTCTAGTGGTTTTATTCTCCGCAACCGTCGTACTTCAGTTGAATTATCGAGCAGATTGACTGCTGTCCTGTTTGGGTGATCGTGTAATCGCATAGCATGTTTCGTCGCTTCTTCTCTTATAACGTCAGCAACATACGAAACGGTTAGATCACTGTGAAGGGTTTTATTGGATATAAACCAAGGAGCATTTGCCATTATCCTTAATATTTTATTTTGAAGCCGTTGTATTACTGCTAAATTTGTCCTGGCACTGCAGCCCCAAATTTGACATCCATATTTCCATACTGGGGCTAAAATGTGTTTATAGATTAGCATTTTATTTTCTAATGATAACTTAGAGCGGCGTCCAATTAACCAGTACATCTGCCGTACTTTTAATTGTAATTCATTCCGTTTAGTCTGGATGTGTTTTTTCCAGGTTAATTTTTTGTCAAGATGAATGCCTAAGTATTTGACACTGTCACTTGGTGGCAATATTTTATGATTGATGGTAACGTCCTTAGGTAGGATCTTTCTGTTGGTGAAAAGTACACGTTTTGATTTCTCCTCGTTGATTTTTATCCGCCACTGCTTACACCATGCGGATATTTCATTAATTGAACTTTGGAGATTGTTGCAAGCAGCATCAGGACAGAGGTTATCACAAAGTATGGCTGTATCATCCGCAAACGTCGCTACTAGGCTTCCTTCGAGCACTGGGAGATCTGCGGTATATATTAAGTAAAGGAGTGGTCCCAGCACACTCCCTTGTGGGACTCCAGCAGTAGCTGGATGGATGTCGGATACTTCATTTCCAATTCTTACTTGGAAGTGTCTTTCTTGGAGAAAAGAATTTATTAATTTATAGTACGGATATGGAAATTTTGCTCTTACTTTGTGAATAAGTCCTTCGTGCCACACCTTATCAAACGCTTGGCTGATGTCTAGAAATGCCGAGTCACAGACTTTCTTTTCCTCCAGGCTGCGTTCTATTTTTTGGACAACTCTATGTATCTGCTGAATAGTCGAGTGATTTGTTCTAAAGCCGTACTGATGTTCCGGTATTAGTTCTTTTTCAATTATAATTTCAGTTGTTCTTTTTAATATCAGCTTTTCATATAGCTTTGAAATTATAGGCAATAGCGCAATTGGTCTGTAAGATTTCATTTCAGAGGGGGATTTGCCTGGCTTCTGTATCACGATTATCTGAGCGAACTTTAGTTGTATAGGATAGTATGTAGTTTTTATCATTGAATTAAAGATATATGTTAGCATAACTAGTCCTTTGCGCGGCAGTTCCTTTAGCATTTTTGCTGTTATTAGGTCATATCCTGGAGCTTTTCTGGTGCTCATGTTTTTAATAATAGCTTTGATTTCTTGCGGAGAAGTTAGCTTTATAGGACGACTCATATCCATATTGGAGGAGGTCTGTGGTAGATTATCAGAGCCTGGAAGTGGGCTGAACACAGCGGCAAAATATTTCCCAAGTTCATCAGCCTTCTCTTTATCGCTGTGTGCCCAACTGTTATTTGACTTTTTTATCGGATGTGATCGTTCTTTGGGTCTTTTAAAGTTTCGTGTAGCTTTCCACAACGTGTAATCATGAGCCTGTGGAGATAGTGACGACACGTAATTTTTAAAGCTATCGTTCTTGAATTTGGATAGTAAGATTTTAACTTTTTTCATTTGCTTATTTAACTTCGTTTTAATTGATGGATCTCTGTTAGATTGCCAAATTCTCCTCAGTTCTTTTTTTTTTGCTACCTCTTTTAGTATTTCATTAGGGTAGTGTATTATCGGAGATCTAATTTGCTTGTTTGGTGTACTTATCCATGCGGATTTCTGTAAGATTAAGATTAAAGTTTGAAGCGCGTTTTCTATATCTTCGCCTGTCTTCAACGGGACTTTTAGGTTTATGCTCTCCCCAACTACTCGTCTGAAAACTTCCCAGTTTGTTTCCTTATTGTGTAGTTTTGGTTTGGGATGATTCTTAATTATGCTGGTGCTTAGTATTAAAATAATCGCTGAATGATCAGAGAATAGACTGTGGTCGGGCTGTGTTTCCATGAATCTTGTGTCTAGTCCTTTGGTTATGAAGAAATCGAGCAAGTCTGGTAATTTCCTGTTGTCTGTTGGCCAGTATGTGGGCGAGCCGGTGCTTAATACTTGACATCCATTTTTTTCCAAAGCTTTAAATAACTCTCTTCCTTTAGTTGTAGTTATTCTAGATGCCCAGTATGTGTTTTTTGAATTGTAATCTCCACCTATAATGTAGGAGTTACCTAGGGTTTTTAAGTAGTCATCAAATTGATATTCTAGGATTTTATGTTTGGGTGGGCAGTAAACTGCTGAGATAGTAATGTTTTTATCCAAGCTCTGAATAGAAACACTAGTAGCCTGTAGAAAATCCCGTTGATATTTGATTGTTTCATGATGTTTGATATTATTTTTTATTATTATAGCCGATCCGCCTCGAGGGGTGCCACTTGGGTGTGGGGTACAGTATGTACTATAACCATTTATATGAAAATAATTTGCATTCGTCAGGTGGGATTCTGACACTAAGAGGATATCCACTTTGTTTTTGATTAAGTACAATTCAACTTCTGATTTATGATTAGGAAGACCATTGGCATTCCAAGTAGCTATTTTTAAGATTTTCATTTCTTGTTAATTAGAAGTGACGTTAATGTTTGGATTAGACCACTTATCGTTTGGTTTTGTTGAGACATCATTTCCATAATTAGTTCTTTAACATCTTTTAGGAATTTAGTTATAGTCGTTTCTATACTAATAGCATTAATAGCATTATTAATATTAGGAATACTAGCACTGTTTTCAGAGTGATTGTTGTGACCACGACTATCATACATAGTGTTTGCATATCCGTGTGACTGTTTGTTTGCAACATGAGCATATGATAACCTGTTACTGTTCAAATTCTGATTTGTTTGTTGTGATTCAGCAATGTTACTTAGTATAGCCGAGCTTAGGTGACTAGAACTATTTTTGTTATTGTTCTGAAGAGTCGGATTAATTTTTTCCCTTTTACTCAACAATTCCCGATATACTGTACATCCCTTGTAGTTCGCAGTATGATTACCATTGCATAGTGCACATGTTGGTTGAGTATTAATGTCTTTGCTACATTTAGAGGATATATGATTTTCACCGCACTTAACACATCTATATGGTCGTGTGCAGTATGCTTTTGTGTGCCCATATTGTTGGCATCTGATGCACTGAACAACTACATTCTTTTTCCGAGGTGGTTCGAATGTTACCTTGGCGTTGAGTAAATACTGAATGTTGTAAATATATTTATTATTCATATAAAAATGAAACAGCGTATGTTTATGGGCGTAAAAATCGAAAAGTAGTGGATTGATTGACTTAAAAAATTTTTACGCAACATTGAATTTTTATATAAGAGTGTTTGTATGATTTTTTTATACCTAGGTTTTCCCGGGAACGGGAAATTCTAAGCGTTTTTAAGGGGCGCGATCTATGATTTATTTTCGGTATTATAGTGAATAATTTTAGAAAAACGTATTGTGGCTGTATATGCGGGAGGCTCTGTAATTGCATAAGCGTGTGTAAATCAAATATGCGGCGACAGTCTACAATCAGTGATGAGATGAGTGACGGAGAATATATACATGGATGAGAGAGAGAGAGAAAAATTGTGCAACAACAGTTTTTAATTAGAAACCAATCATCACCGTCGAGTTGCTAGACAAAAAAAAAACGATTTTTATGACACTGTTCGTGATTTCCATGGATAGAGTGCTGGAGAATGTTGAACCGCATGACATTTGAAATTGTGATCTGCACTGTGCATATTATATTTGCCGAAGTAGTTGTTCTTTTTTCGTTACAATTTAAAATTTCACCCACGCGTTTACTGAAACCAGATGATCAGTTAAACACCAAGCTGTTACTGCTCTATTTTAAATAACTTACCGGAAGTTGTTAAAACTCTAGAAGAAATTGAAGAATCCTCTCTAGCCGCAGAATCTGGTCATTTACTACATGCGGTGATGGATTAGAAATTTATCCTCAACTTATCAATTTGGGATAATATTCTTCGAGAGATTAATAGAGTAAACGTTGAAATACAAAAATAGGATATTATCATTTCGTGTTCTGTGGCGATAATGCAAGGTCTTGTTAAGATCTTGCAAGGAATGAGAGAAAACCCAATAGAACACATTGGAACAAATAAGCTGCAGCTGTATCAGAAAAGTTGAAAGGCAACACGACGAAATCTGCGAAGACGAATCAAGAACGCTAGGTCCGACTGGGCTATTTTTCGAAGATATAGAATTAGTGTTTGACAAAATTTTAACAGAAATAGAAACAAGGTTAGAGAGCGCAAAGGGTCTACATGAAAATTTCGTCTTCCTCAGTGGCCACACGTTTTTAAATATGCCGGCTGAGGATCTGCAGAAAAATGGAGCCGATCTAGCACAAAAATATTCAAAAGATTTGAATGCAGTTGATTTTTTCCATGAACTTGCCGTATTCAAAATCAGCTTCGATGCAGTGTTCTAAAGATCCGATTGTAGCAAAAAATTTTAGTGTAAATTTCCCTGTTACTTTTGATCACCTTATAGGATCATAAACCGATTCTTACGGTTATTAATAATTCAAAACCGTCCTTAAATAGTAGTCGTAACCAGACTTTAATAATGCGGATTAGGATAGTTTCAAAAAATTTATCTCAGATAACATTAATTTAAATCAACCAATTAAAGATAATTCTGATATTGATAGCAGGTTGAATTGCTTTACTAAATTAATTACTGACAGTATTAATCTATTCATACCAAAAAAGACGTGTCAGATGTTCTCGCATATGTTCCGTGTTTTGTCCAGAATATATAATTAAACTTGAAAACTATGTTCGGAGGATTTATGCAAAATACCGATTTCACTCTAATACTGATTATCCGAAACCTGTAATCAAATTTTTAACAAAAATAGTCAGGTTTTTACTTAGCAAAACTAAAAATGATAAATTTCTGGCCAATATTAATGCATAAGATAAAAATTTATAGAAAGTTTATTCGAGGTATAGTAAAAGTGATTCCCCCGCTATTTGATTCTTATTTTAACACGTATATTTACAATGATCAAGAAAAAGCGGAATTACTCGAATATTCATAAAGGGAGCGCGCGTCTTGCGTCTACGAATCAAAATAATTTAGTTACCAATGCAGTGGCAAAACGTTTATTAACTAATTCTGCTTTCAATAGCATTACATGTTCTCCTATTTCCCACTCTGAGTTTTGTCCTTAATGTACCTCAAGAAATCTAAAGCAAAAATTTCTTATACTGATAATAATGTTCCGGAAAAAATCTTAAATAAGATACCACGGAAACGGGGGTACTAGAATTAACGCGCATAATCAATGCTGCAATGTGGTTCGGCTATTTTCCAAAATTAAAACCGGCGGCAATTTTGTGACAAATTTCAGTTAATTGAATGTTCGTACTTAGTTTAAGTCGGAAGCCAAATTGATTATCGGATATTATATTATTTTCATCACTGCACTTTCTTAATCTAATCAGTATAATTTTTTCGAATAGTTTACTTAAATTACTTAGCTAATGGGACGTATGCTATAGGCCAAAGACGCATATTTACACCAGGCTTAGCTGTAAGTAACTGTTTACGAGATTTTCCATTTCAGTGGGAAATAATCTAAAACACGAATTAAAACGGCACAAAATAGCCATTATTGCTTTAGTTGGTAAGTTTTTAACCATTTTAATGCTAACTTTATCATATCCTACAGAATTTTTATTATTTAAATTTTTTATGAGTTTGATAATTTCCTTAGGGCAGCTGTGTAATTGTTTGTTTTTTTTTTTTTTTTTAACCCCCCTTTGGGCATATCAACAAAGGATCTTCGCCCAGAAACGAAACGAAGGAGAAGGATCAGTTAAATGTAGAGTCGGTGTCAAATATTGATAGAATAAAAGAACTGAGGATAGGAACAACTGAGATCGACGGAAACGATAAGATATACGAGGCACAATAAGGAGTAGGGAGTTTGAGTGACAGCAGATTGGAATACAAAGAGGTACGTTCGTTCACGAGGGATGGACATTCAAAGAGGATATGGTCAGGATCACAGACGGCTACGTCGTCAGGATGAAGAAGGCAATAAGGGGAAAGAGCGAGATGAAAACGAAAGCGTGAGGAAGGAAGAAGAGTATGATTCAGACGTAAACGGATAATAGGAACAATAACGGAGCGGTGAAGCGAAGGAAAATCGTAAAACCAAGGCCGCGTGGGAAGATTAGGTTGGATGGAAAAATAAAAGGAAGAATGATTAGAAAAGGAGGAAACGTAAAAATCTGACCAAAATCTAACATGAAACTTTTTGCGCAATGGGAGTAAATTCGAAACGGGAATTTTAGAGAAAAAAAAGGCGGGAGGATACAGCAATCTGAGCCAAAGAATCAGCCATTTCGTTACCCTCTATCCCCATATGACTGGGGACCCAGAGCATTTCAATGCGGATAGCGTGAAGTGAGAAGAGAGTGTGAATGAGAGAGCGAATACGGAGGATGAAAAGGTCAGAGGAGTGCGAGGGGAAATGAGAGGAAATAGCTTTAAGAGCACACATGGAGTCGGAGATAATTAAAAATTTAGAAGAAGAACGATGTGAGGAAATATGGATTATGGCACGTAAAATGGCCGTTAACTCGTCCGTAAAGATAGTACAAAAGGAAGGGAGACGAAAAGATTCAGAGAAATTAATGCTCGGAATGATGAAAGAAGCTCCAACTCCATTAGGCCCCTTCGAACCATCCGTAAAAATAGCAATATGGGAAGGAAAACGGGATTCGATATAACTATGGAATTCCTGTATAACTGTTGGATAGGAAAGGGATTTGGAGGAAAAAGGAAAGTAGAATACATTGGGAGGATTGGAGAGATCTGCAAAATTGAAAGAAAAGTAAGGGAGATTGTTATAAGAAATTGTGCAGGATAAAAAGGAATTTAGCCGCAAAGCAATGTGGGCTAGAATAGGAATTTTCTTGGGAGTAAAACGTCAGTTTTGCAGAATAGAAAGATATGAAGGAATAAGTTTGGAGGATGATAACGGTAGGCGTTTACACAAGAAACGATAACCTAAATAGGATCTGCGAATGAAAAGGGGAGGCGAGTTAGACTCAGCGAGAACTGCTGGTACTCGAGAAGATCTAAGAACACCAAGGCAAAGACGAATACAAGAATTTTGAATTATATCCAGCTTGGAAAGAATTGATTTTGAGGCAGAGCCATAGATAAAGGAACAGTAGTCGAATTTGGAACGGATAATCGAATTGTACAAGGAAATTAGGAGAAAGGGATCGCCTCCCCATTTTGTTGGAGAAAGAGCTTTCAGTAAGTTTAGTCTTTTAAGGGCAGAAGAGGAAAGGAAATTAATATGTTCATAAAAGGAGAGACGACTATTGAGAAATACACCGAGATAGCAGAAGCATTCCCTACGAGGGATAAGATTGGAGTTTAAGGATACAGAGACTAAAGCGGGATTAAAAGGACGAAGAGAAAAGACAATACAAGAGGATTTTAAAGGGGAAATAGAAAGGTTCAAAGAGGAAAGAGATTGTTCCAAAGTAGCTAGAGACGAATTACATTTTCGTTAGCATCTACGATATCACGGGATGAGGAAAAGAGAAGAATGTCATCGGCAAAAAATAAGGAAGAGGAGTTTATAGAAAGAGAAGCAACAGAAATAGTATAAATATAAAAAAGAGTAGGACTAAGGCAGGATCCTTGTGGAAGACCACGTGAAACAACTCTTGTAACCTCGAACGAAGAAGAAGACAGGAGAATAGTACGATTTAACATCAAGTTAACAATGAGGGAACAAAAATGCGTCGGGATGTTAATTGCTATCATTCTATCTCGAAGAGTAGGGAGATGGACATTATCAAAAGCACTGGAAACATCGATAAAAGTAGCTAGAGTGTACTGTTTATCGATGAAAGATTTATAGATATAGGAAACAAACAGACTGACGCAGTCAGCAGGACCTAAGCCTGGACGGAAACCAAACATATTAGAAGGAAAAACATTATTGTGTTCGAGCCACCAGACCAGGCGCTTGTTAAGCATGCCCTCAAACAGTTTTCTGAGACACGATGCTAGGGAGATCGGACGAAGAGAGGAGTTTTTCTTAGGGATAGGAATGATAATAAAGGTGTTCCAGTCAGGAGGCGTGACTCCTCTGGACAAAAAGGAGTTGAATATACAAAGAAGGGTTCGGAGAGCAAGATCGGATAACTTTTTTAGAACAAAGAAGGGAATACCATCACGACCTGGAGTGGGGCTGGAAGATTTTTTGAGAATGGATTTTAATTCATTAATATTAAACGCAGAGGAAAGAGAATGAGAATTAGGGTTTTCCATAACAGGAAACGGGCAGGATTCATCAACGTTAGGAACATAAGCAGGAGCAACAGCATCAAGAAAAGAAGACAAACTGTCGGAGGAAATAGTATGGATAGAAGGACGTTCAGAAGAAGGGAATTTGAAAGCTCTGGCCATTTTCCAGATATGCTTGAAAGGAGTAGTTCTCGAAAAAGATGAACAGAAATTTTTCCAAGAGGATTTCTTAGACGATTTTAGAATAAACCTAGCCCTTGCATTGGCCCTTTTGTGGGCAAGAAAGTTTTCGCGTGTAGGATTTGATCGGAAAATTCTAAATGTAGCGCGACTATGATCGAAAGCGGCATTGCATTCTTCGTTCCACCAGAGGGACGATGCTGATCCACGATGGCCTGACGATGACGGTTTACGGGAAGGAGAAGACAGCGATAGAGCATTTGTAATCGAATTTAGGAATAGATGGTAATGGAGTACAGGATCAGAGCCATCTAGAAGTTTAGGAAGCATAGAATCAACTAAGGAGTGGAACAGAGCCCAATTAGTTTTCGATAGGTTCCATCGAAGGTAATTGAGAGGTTTAAAGCAAGGAGAAGAAGGAGGATTCTGGGGAGTAATTAGAATAGGAATATGATCACTACCATAGGAGCCCATGAGAGTTGACCAATTGTAATCAAAACCAATAGAAGGAGATGAGAAAGTTAAATCGAGAGTACTATAACTAGATGCGCTCTTGTAATAGGTAGGAGAGAGATCATTAAGAAGGACTAAATCATTAGAAAGAACAAGATTTTCAAGAGCAGTACCGTTGTTGTTATGGTTTGAGCAGCCCCATGAGGGCGACCGAGCATTCCAGTCACCCCCAATGATGAACGGATGCGGGATAGACCTGAGGAAAGAAACGAGAGGGAAGTGACGAAGGTCGCAACTAGGGGGAACATAAATAGAAATAATATTAAGCGGACGAGCTGCATTGGAAGGAATGGAAATGTGTACAATATTAGGCTGATTAGGACTAGAAGGGGAATTAAAGGAAACATCATGAAATTTAAATAGAATGCCGTTCCTAATAAGAATAGCAGATCCACCATAACCATCGTCACGATCGCATCTGATTATCTTATACCCACGAAAATTAATATTCATATCCGACCGTAGCCACGTTTCCCAAATGAGAGCAACGTTAATACTATGAATGTCTAACAGACCCTCTAATGCATTTTTGTTGGCTCTAAGGCTGCGAGAGTTCCACTGTAAAATATTAAAAGTACCCGGAATAGTAAATTATAAAAGGAAAAGACTTGAGTAGGGAAAGGAAAAAGAAATAAAAAAAAAACAAAAAGATAGAGGGGGAGGAAAAGGAAGAGAGGCGAAGAGAGTGCCAGAAGAAAAACAGCAATGTAGAGTAGAAAAATAAAAATAATAATTACAATATAAAAAAGAAAGACAGAAGGAAAGAAACTTTAATGGGTGAAGGAAAATTGGGGCTAGCAAGATGAGAGGAAAATTAATAAGAAAAGGGAAGGAACAAATAAAAAAAATTAAACAAAAATAGACTGTTGATGAAAAAAGGACGGCGATGGATGCTAGACTGGAATAAATAAAAGAGAAAATGAAAAGTAAGGAACAGGATTTTAGAGGCAACGGACAAAATGATTCGGAGCCCATTGCAGCTAAGTTGCATAACAGAGCGAAATTCGTAGTCGCTATGATTCTCGATAATTGTCTCAACTTTTCGAGAATATAATGTAAATTACAATAGCGTAAAACAGTGTCAAAGTGCTGCGGTCTCAAAAATATTAAGACAAGAGTACAATGCAGAACGACACAAATAAAACCAATATATCTGAGCCCGGCAGTGATTTTAGTCACAGCAGCGTCAGTACATTGAAATGTGAAAAAATAAATTACTACATGTCTTCCTCTGGGCATTACACCCAAGTATCTTAAAATCCGGCAAAAGACAAGAGTACAATGCATCATGATACGAATAAAACCAATATATCTGAGCCCGGCAGTGATTTTAGTCACAGCAGCGTCAGTACATTGAAATGTGAAAAAAGCAACTGCTGCTTGTCCGCCTCTGGGCAATACATTCAGGAGTCTTAAAATCTGGAAAAGGAGGAAATTAATATGAAAGGAAATATTGATAGTAATAATAATAGTGATCTTAAAAAGAGAATAGGGAGAAAACAGAAAATGGAAAGAAATAAAGACAGAAAAAGCAGAGAAAAAACGAAATGGGAAAGAAAAGGCTAGCCCCGGTTGCATTCACTTTCACTTTATAACAAAAGTGAGAAGTAAGACTAATTAAGGTGAATGTAGTTAGATAAAAAGAGAGGTAGGGAGTCAACAAGGGAAGGAGAAGAATCAATGTTATTGGACGCAAGAAGATCTAAAATCGCTTCAGCTATAAAATTTGCTGTAGGAAGAACAGTAGATGAAGGAACTTTGGAAGTAGAAGCGGAACTAGAACTGGAAGCGTCATGAACTAAGGAATTACTATTAATGGAGGTGGAATTACTAGTAGAAGAAGAACTATTAAAAGCCCAACCGTTAGAGGGCGACGGAAGGCGGTTAGAAGGAAGGGCAGGAAACTGTGGGGAAGGTTTAGTATAAGATTTAAAATTAGGACGTTTATGAAAAGTTGGGGATTTGGGCCGCGGAATAGATTTAGGAACTGTATGAGAGGACTTAGAAGATACATTGGGACAGGAAGCAGGCAACGAAGCACGGTCGGCATATGAGAAAGCCTGGGAAACTAAATTACTATTTTTAAAATTAGAAGCCTCATGGAAAGAGATGTTTTCGAATGCCATAATGCGCTTAATTTCCTTTTGTTTCACCCATTCCGGGCACGTACGATTATAAGCACAATGAGAGCCTTTACAATTCCGGCAAAGAGGGGGCTCTTGAAGATTACTGCAGTCTGATAAAGGATGTTTGGAGGCACAGTGAGGGCATATGTTGTATCGTTTGTTATTGTAGTAAAATGCTCATTGATTGTTCTTTTGATATTTCCGACATGATTGTGAGTAGATAATCCTTGATTTTGTCTCTGTATCCTATTGAAATGTTCTGCTAGAATTTTTGCCTTATTTTCAGAATCATGCGCATAATCATTATTTCTATTCGGTATTTTCATTGGCGATAGTTCAATATGGTTTTTATAAAAATATTTATTTAACTTCCATTAAATTTTTTAGAAATTTATTCCATCGGTTATTTCGATCTATTCTTAATTTGTTTCTGTAATTAGCTTACATAGATGATTGTATATTATTTTATATAAGGCTGATTTGTTAATTCCTTTTTTGATTTTTTTTCTAAGGCGGTTTTTAATTTTAATTAAGCTTGTTGTATTTTTTGAGATTACTCTTATTATTTTATTTGGAGATTTAAGTGGAATGTGACTTGTTTCAGGTATTCAATATATTTATCAATTTCAAATGTTGTAGGTATTTTCATATGCGTTTGTATCTGTATAGTCTTTCCATTTTGCTTCACTATAATTAAATTTCAACAAGAGTTGATTATACTTGATTACTTATTGTGAAAGAGTGATTGGACTATGATCAGAGGTTTTCTATCGATTTTGGAATTGTAAATTTATTAAAATTTTTTGGAATAACGATGTCAAGAACGCTCGATTTATTTTTTCTAAGAAAAAACGTTGGCCCTAGCGGGAGGCTAATATGTAAGCTATTTGTTGTAGCTACGTTTAGTAGAATTTTTTGCTGCCACATTAGAATTGAAAGTTGGATCTTCCTACCCGTTTCAATGCTTCCTTTATCCTTTCCTTCCCATCTCTAGCCGTTATTCCCCTCCCTTTTTTTCCTTTATATTCTCCATCTCCGATCGCCTCAGAATCTGAGTAGGTGATCTAAGCTGATGTAGTTGGGTCAGTGCTGACACCGAGCCCATTTAAAAAAAAAAAAAATAGAATTGAAATTGTTCCACGCAGCGTGTTTTACATTGAGATAATTAAAATTTATGAATTCGTGTTTTAGTAGCTGCTTGAGTTCATTTTGAAGACTTTTTGGTTTTGTAGAAGCTTTATATACTACAAAAATATGAAGTGGTACTTTTTTTTTTTTTTTTTCTTGTTTGGGTTTTTCCCTGGGCTTGTCAGCAACGGACGATTACCCATCAACATGTGTACATAGCAGCAATTAGGAGTAACAAGGAATGGAAGGTACTTTATCTATTTTGATCGCTGCATCTAATGATTGCATCTGCTTTTTGTGTTTGGTATTGGAAGCGGCAAACGGGTTAAATCTTTTCGTACAAGTAGAACTACTCCGCCTCTATTATTTTGAGAATCTAATTTAAATATTTTAAATTTAGGATTTTAATGTTTATTCTCTGGCTAATTTTTGTTTCAGAAATACCTGCTATTTGTTTAAAAATAATTCCAGTTCTAACTGCTTGTATCTTAGCGAATTTGCGTTCCGTGCACATACATGTATGCTGTTATGCATGTATTTAGTGGTTTCGAGCACTACAGTAGTAAATAAATCGAAATTATTAAAGTTCCGTATTCTATAAAGAACATGCTTTGCACAATTTATAATTTTACTTAGGTCTATTTCTTTGCATATTAGAAATTCAAGTGGTTATCGATTTTTTTTTTTTTTGACTTTTAGCGATACTAGCTTAGTCTATTTTTATCACTCTTTTCATTATTTATACCAGTATTATTTTTAGTATTTCCTGTTACATTATTATTTATATGATTTCCTTCATTTATATTAGTGCTATTAGTATTTCTATCTCCTTTCGATTGTAAAATATTTTGAAATATATGACATTCCTTAGAATTTGCTGTGTGATTTCCACGGCAATTTATGCATTAATGTTTGTATTTTTACAATCTTTATGTAAGATTTAATCTCCGCACGTAAGATATACATCGATGCATAGCATTCATGTTTGTCACTGCATTCCACACGTTTATCGGCGAGACTGTTTATTTTTAATAATTTTTACTCGTCGCCGTTACTTTTCGAACCCCGATGTATTTAGTAGTCTAACCATTTTAACTATGCGGCCAGGTGATCCTCATCTGCTCATTTCCCTGTATACATCCATTATTCGCTCCAAGTTTGATTACTACTCTTTTATCTATGGTTGTGCCTCCAGATCCCTTCTTTCCAAATTAGATATAATACAAAACTCCTGTCTCCGTCTTTGCCTCGGTGCTCTCAAATCCTCTCCCATTTCAGCAATGCTCGCGGAATCTAGAATACCTCCCCTCTCAGTTCGAAGGTCTTATTTGGGCTATCGATTCCTTTCCAAACGTTTACCTTTCACTTCGTCTCAACTTATTCCTTCCTACATTTACATTGCCAAGAACTGGCGTTTTGTTTCTAATAAAATCCCTATCTTAGCCCCTATTTCTCAACGTCTTAGCCATTTCTCCTCCCATATTATATCCAGCAATAATCTTCCGTACTTCTCATTCAATTATTTCGACCTCTTACACCCTCCCAAAGTACATTTTCTCCCTAAATTTTCCAAGTTTATGCCTCAGAACGTCATTAAACAGGAATTTCACAGTACGGTCAGTTGTCTTTTTCCTTCTCATGCACTTGTTTTTACTGATGGCTCTAGAGGACCCGGTGGGGTCGGATCGTCTTTTATTCTTCCCGACTCTAATTTCTCCGAATCCTTTCGCCTCCCATCTTTCTGTTCTATTTTTACGGCCGAATTGATGGCTATCCTTCGTGCGATCATACATATCTCGTGCAATCGTACGTCCTCCGACTATCTAATCATTTCTGACTCCATGGATGCTCTCCAGGCTATCAGTTCACCGCTTCCTCCTCCCTCTTCTGACTTCTTCATTCTTCGTATACGATCTCTTATTTATAATCTTTCTTTCCATCACTCTGTACACATTGACTTACTGTGGGTTCCTGGTCACAGAGGCATCGAGGGTAATGAAATGGCGGATGCTTTGGCTCAGGTTGCTGTCCGTTCTCGCCTCTATTTTAAAAAAATCCCGGCTGTTAATCTATTACCCCTAATTAAGAAGCTTCACTTCAGATTTTGGTCGGATGTGTACCCTTCTTCTTTTTCCAACAATCGTTCCTTCTACCTTTCAATCCAACCTACACTTCCTTCTCATCCATGGTTCTCGGAGTTTCCCTCTCTTCCACGATTTATAATTTCCTCTATTGTCCGCCTGCGCTTTAATCATACACTGCTGCCCTCTTCACGCTATCGTTTCTCTTTGCTTCCCTCTCCTCATTGTCCGTTGCATCCAGATGAAGCAGTTGTCTGTGATGCTGATCACATTTTCTTCGAGTGCTCTGCTCTTTCTGCGGAGCGCTCTCTTTTCTATCTTCACCTTATAAAGCTGGGGCTTCCCACTCCTTACTGTGCGTCTTACATCTTGTCCCTTCCTTCCCAGTCTGTTGTTCTTGTCCTTGGTTCCTTTATTTCAGCTGTCTCCAACCGAATTAGGTTCTAGTTAGTTGTCTCTTCTTCCCATTGTGTCTGGGCAATGGTCCATAGTTGATGCGCCCAAAAAAAAAAAAAAAAAAAAAAAAAAAAACTATGCGGCCATCGTGACGACTTAATACTATATATATATATGTATGTATGTATGTGTGTGTATGTCTCCAATAATACATGTACCAATAAATGAATAAATGTAGCTTTATAAAATGTATGTTTAAAGCACAAAACGTTAGTCGAATGATGAAATGAGGCAAATTTTTAAAAATTTTTCGTTTATTCCGGTGACCGCGAAATAGTACTAAGATCTGAAGTGTATTATAAGCGCTAGTGCGTGCGGATGTGCTAGAAATTGCGTTGGCTGTAAAACTAATGACGCAATGACTAATGACCATTCGCTATAGCGGATAATAAAGCTGCTCTAGTTAGTAATGATGAGGATATAAATCCCGGATAAGGAAGTTAAAAGTCCATTACCAGTAACGAACATCTCTATCTTTAAAGGCTAATAAACGACGAAACGAGAAAAAACGAAATTGACACTTTTGTGTGCTAGCCAAGCTTGTGCGAACGGAGACTTCACTTTTATCCGTCATGGACCAGCTTTTATGACTGTTTTATCAGCGACCGGGCGACTTTCACAGTCCCGTTTAATGTCGTTCTCGCTGAAAAAACGCGAGTCGCCTTCACACTGCACATATAGCCCTTTTTCAAAAGACTATATATCATGTTCCGTTGATGTTTTTTCGAACCAAAATGACATATTAACACGACGTTATTTCCAGATTATCCTTTGTCCCTTGCGGCTTTGATATCTAATGGCAAAAATAACCGTGTTCAATAGCAGCCGGCAACAGAGTTTGCGCAATATAGAAGATACGACCGTCGCACGTTTTTCGCTTACCACTTCTACGTGTGAAAATTTTCATCTTTTTTTTGCAAATGTAATTAATCGCTCAAGCTCAATTACGTTGTAGCGAATTACAGAAACAGAAATTAGGAAAAGTTGCACGACTAATTTATCAAATAAGATCATTTTCGAATAATAATCACAACTGACACTCTTCATTATTCCGATAAAATAAGACTAACGTAGTATTCTTCAATTACGCCTATTTATCATTTCTTTTCTGGTCGCTTATACGATGACCTAAAGAACTTTTTTTTTTTTCTGCTATTTTTAAGCGCGTCAACCACGAACATTAGGTCCAAGTGATGTGTGGCAGCGGGATATCAGGTCGTAATCAAGCGAAACAATTAACTAATCAATTACGTCACGGTAGCTGGATCTAAAGAATTGATCGTATTTCCTTTACACAGAAAGATCTAAATTATTGATTTCTACGGCGCGCTGTACTCGAGACCATCTAAAATAATCCTCAATTTTTAAATGGTTTTTAAGTACCGTACTTTTCGAAAATTTTTTTAATGAAATGCATTCTTCGTCATGTGTAGAGATACATGTATATATATATATATATATGAGGTTATGAGATACATGTATATATATATATATATATATATATATATATATATGAGGTTATGTATATATATATATACATATATATAGTACCTGGGCTAATTTTTTTTGTAACTTCTTAACTTTATTTTAATCTTATACATATTCACAAAACATTATTAAAACTAATTTATGAACACATTTATGAATTTAAAGCCTCTTTCCATACAGCTCTGCTTTTCAATACTGAACGCAACATAAATGTTGAGGTCCTTCGAATTCACTTTCCCCGGATTGTTGAAAAATGTTTTCAATGACTGCACACACGTTGATTTTTATGAATATATTTCTATGCGTTTTCTATTAAAAAAAATTAAATTTTAAGTATACAGGATCGTCAGCTTTATCTCCGTCGGTTTATTCGTTATAAAAACAAATAAAAAGCGTCTTGTAATTTTATTTGTGATCAGTTGTTTTCAAAACAATTGGAAAAAATTTCCGACTAAATCACTGCAAAACGTAATAAGGGTATACTGCAAAAAAAAAGAGGGGTTTTTAAAATGTGCACAACATATTCTCAGTAATTCTCTTTCACAAACAAATACATATATAAGTACGCGAAACATTTAATATCTGTATATAAATACGCGAAGTCCTCCTTTGTTTATTAACCAATTTTCTTTTTCTTTTTTTGTTTACTAGCTATTAAAAAAAAAAATTTTTTTTCTTATTTAAATATAAAATTAATACAAAAAAAAAATAAAAAATGAACTGTTTGTTACGATATTTTCGATTCTTTTTTTTTTTTTTTTTTTTTTTTTGTTATATATATATTTTTTTACTGCATGCGTAGCAAATTGTATTAACAATTTTCATACATAATTATAATAAAAATCTTCCATTAAAGGAATAACAAAACAAAATTGGCACTTATACTAATAATACTTTATTTCAAAAGGAAAAATTTTCCTATAAAAAACAAAAGCTAGCAATTCAGTTTATATAACGGTCTCGAGCTATGTAAAAGATTAATATATAAGGTAACAACGAAGAAAATGTTGTTCAGAAACTAATCAAATTTTTGAAAAAAATCAAAGTTTATAGTTTAATATAATTATTGATCGTTTGTAGTTTTTTCCTGTATTACTAATCATTTACACTTGTTAAATCTTTTTCTTTGTTATTTATCGAAATGTTATATCTTTATTGAAAATAGTTGTTGTTTGTTTATTGATTTTTTTTCGCCTGCTATTGTTGATCTACACACTTGTTTAAAAATATATTTACCTTTATTATTATCAAAATGTTATATACTAGATATTGTTATTATAAAAGAAGAAGGGGGCATCAGTTGACAAGGTGGAGGGACGATTTTAGTAATTTTTTATTGAACAAAAATTTTCAAAGAGTAGCCATAGATAGAATTGAATGGGAGAGATTACAGGAAACCTTTGCTCATCATGGGCCGAGGAAATTTAATATTTAGTTTTTTCTATATCAAATTTATACTATTCATGTTTGTTATATAGTTTAAGAATTTCCTCAATAAAGGTTTATTATTATTATTATTATTATTATTGTTAATATGTTTAGTCGACGCAAATAGCCAAGACGTCGAGCGTCGCAAAATAAAAATAAATACATATATATAAGATTAATATAATTACTTATGTTCACCTAATGACGAATTCATCTATTGAAGTCATTAATGTTACCCAACATTCAATTTATAATTCCTAACGAACAGCTTTTTTTGCTCTTTATGTTCATAATTTCAATCGGAATTTTTTCTAATAGATCAATCAGCGCTGAATTGCTTTATTAATAAAATTATACGTTCAGATTTTGCATATGAAATTTTAGAACTAGTTATTTTCTCTATTTTTACACGTATTTTTATATCGCGAATGAAACTACTACTAATCTCTTTACCATAAGGGTAACGATTTATTATTAAATGTTTGCTTCTCTTTTATAGGAAACAATGCCAATTTATGTAGGTATATTCATATAATACGTAAATACAGTTGAATACAAGTATTGTTAGTTGCAGACATGGAAGCGAAAGACGGAAAAGAAACGAAAGATTTGCAAATTATGGTTTCCCGGTGAGCCTCCTCTTACAAAATATCCTGGCTATGTGCCTGTACATGTTGTACTCCTATAGTTCGCACTTGTATAGCGTCAGATGTTTTACACTGTTACGTATTTGAATCTATCGAAGAAAGTAGCCCAATCGTGAAAAAGGTTTTTCCATATCTTCATATTAGCAATTTGTAATTCTTCAAGTTATATTTTATTAAATTAAATGTTTATCTGATATAATTTTATCAGTAAAGTCAAAAATAAAAAAAAGATCGAAGTTTGCTCGGAAAAGATGTGTACCGGAAGCTCCTTTTAGAATTTAATTATCAACGCTTTTCCAAAAGTCGCCTTCTCTAGGCTAGGCTGATGTGTAAATTATAAACGCAGTATTAGTATTTTAAAATAAGACCAGAAGAGAAGCAGGATAAAGGGTGTAGGCAAACAGAAACGGAAACAAAACAAGAATATAATTACACAGACGAAATGTAAATAAATGCGAGTAAACTAAATGAAGAACGATTCGCTTTAAAAATGCCGCAACCTTTATTGTTCTTAGTTTTCGATTCCCTTCGTCGCAGTTTAACGCGTTTACTTTAAGAAATAATTATTCGGTGAATTTTCGTCATTTTTGTATACAGAAATTCCATTTCTCTTACTTTTCGTTTTTCGTTCTGCGATGGAAATACGGACATTACCGTTTTGAAAACGCGGCATCATCAACCAGAAAAACCGTTTTCTTATATATTGTATTTATTTTTTTGCCTATCCATCATTTATTTAAAAAATCTATTGCAATTATTCAAGCTCTTAATCCAGGGAAAAACTGAAATCGAATAACCGTCTGACTAAAAACCAGATAGTAACCGATTAAAAATCAGTAAAGATTAAAAAAACCTTAAACGGACCGCAATTTACAAAGGAAAAAAAATCCGATCAGTCAATAACCGAAAAAGGACATTCGTTTATAGATCAGAAAAGAAAAAAAAAAAACATTAAAAGGATTGCAAGTTGCTCGAAACAATCATCGCAACTGGGTCCTCGTATGCTATCAAGCAACCTAGAGTTAAAGGAGGCAAGCGACACCGAAAGAACGCTAAGTGGAAAATTCATCCACGGTTTACCTTTTTGATATTTACTTTTTCCTATAACTTCCTCAGCAGCTTTGATGGTATTATCTTTTATTTTCTTCCAAACATTTTCGATGTCTTCCATTTCAATCTTCGTGACTGATGGCATTTTAGCATCTAGCCCTCAGATTAGCTCGGATATCAACGTTTTTAAGCTTCTCTACATCTAACTTTTGATTCTCATTTCCTTTCTTCAGTGTATGGAACTTAATTGTGACATTTGCAACTACCGGATTATGGTCGGACTTAATGTCTGCTCCCGGGTATGTTTTCACTTGAGTTATACCATTTTGGAAATGTTTAGTAACTAGAATATAATTTATTTGGTTTCTTATAATATTGTTCTTTTTATCCTGCGGTGAATTCCAGGTATATAGGTGTCTTAGTGGGAGCTTATAAAATGTGTTTTTGATTGTAAAGCCTTCTTGTTGATAGGATTCGATGAGTGTAGATCCTCGTTCATTTCTCTGTCCTAGACTATATTTCCCAGTAACACCTTTGGCACTGAATATTATAACATTTAAGTCCTTGTTAATACTCGTATTTTGCATCAAACCTTTCAGCTGTACTAGTATTATTCTATTAGGCATAGCTATGACATTAGTTTGACATTTCTTGTACTTCTCTCCAATTATAACTGCTACGCCACTTCTTCCACTTTTTATTGGTCTAGAGTAAATAAAACGTGCTTCATCGTATTCAATAGTTCCACTATCTGGCCATCTGTGTTCACTAATTCCCAATATATCAACATCTAATCTTTTCATTTCTTTAATTATATTATCTATCTTTCTAGCCTCTAATAGGCTACGAACGTTCCATGTTCCAATCCTAATTCCTTTGCATCTCTTCTTATCGAGCGGGGAGATTTTTAGAACCCTCTGATGATTTATAACATCTGCCCCGGACTGAGAGCCATGACTTTTTGATTTATCGACATAATGAAGATAGCAAGGGTAGAAACACTTGGGAGTGTCCTGGGGAAATGTAATATACCGTGGTTTCTCGTTGCCTTCGGTGTCCGTAGTGCGCATGCCGGTTTCTACGATTTCCATTGTCGCCATGCAGTTTTCAATCTACAGCTGTTTCAATCTACTTGATTTCCACTTGCAGTTGATACTGAAAGAGCTGCTGCCCTCTTTCAGAGTATGTGCCTATTTAATGGCGGCACTGCCCCCATACACCCTATTTCATTGCCTCTACTTACTTATTATTCGCGGCTAACCTACATATCTGCAGGCCATTCCACTATCCGCAACCTGTAGATACGCCCGATTCCAGTTAGAGCTCCGGATCCTTGAGAGTATAAATACCCCCAAGGGAGAGTACGACAATCTGCCCTCCATAATTATTGGGAAAAGTGGAAGTGATATCGGATTCGTTTACATTGTCGTATTTTTTCCACCACATGTACGCAATCAAATCATTGTGAAGTTTTGATGACGGGTTGTGTATTCTGTGTTTATCGCTCGTCTTCTGAAAAATTGCTTACTCTAAAATAATATTCCCGCGGTTTTTAAAAATACGAGTAATAAATGTTAAAGTGAAATCGGATTCTTCATCAAAATTCTGTTCCAATCGGTAAGAACTGTTTTATTTTTTCTTCTATTTTTTTTTCATTTGCTTTTTCTTTTTTCTTTTTCCTTCTTCTTCATCTTCTTCTTCTTCCTCTCCGTATTGGTTTATCGCTGTACAGAGAGCACGGCAAAATATTTTATCAGTGTAGCCACATATAAAATGACAAATATCGAACGTTCATACTGTAACTTATTATCGATCGTTATCATTTTTACGCGTGTCGATTAGTAACCTAGGTTCACATGGATCAGGAAATTGCTTCTTCTGCGCAATCACAAGCCGATGGTATTACTATGCAGCAACACCAGCAGTGGCAAGCTGAAGCGAAACAGAGAGAACAGAAGTATGTACTACAAATAGAACAGCTTCAAAAGCAGGTTACACTTCTGAATAAAAAGTTAGCAGACCAAGGAGGCATAAGCACGCGAACATGTTCGCAAAGTACTCCTAGTGTATTGGTAGGACAGCAAAATGCTCAAATACCACGTGAACTAACTAACAATGAGAATGCTGTCTCCTCGGCAACAGTGAATCGGATGAATGTACCTATATTCAATATATCACAACAACAACAAGAACCGAAACAAGATTAGCTTGAAGAAGCTCGAAAACACGCCCAAATGCAACAAGATTAATCACAGAGTCAACAACAACATGTGCAAGTTAAACTGAAAATGCCACCAAAAATTGCAGTAACTGGAATCACTAACTTTTCAGACTTCAGTACCGATGTTACTCGTGCTTTAGACGCCCATGCTGCTACATTTAAAGCAGCTAGTAACGGAAACATTATCATTGCCCCACATACAGATAATGCCTTCCGAGCCTTAATAACTGAGCTGAAAAAGAGCAACTTTCAGAATCATACATACAGCCTAAAATCAGAAAAACCATATCGTGTAGTAATACGAGGTTTACATCACACAATTATTACTGATACAATAGAAGACGAACTAAGAAATCTAGGTCATGAACCAGTAAACATTGTTAATATAAAAAAAACAATAAAAATCCGTGATGAGAATAATGCCATAATTGAACGAAGGAAAAAATCTTATCCCTTGTTTTATGTAGATCTGAAAATATCAGATAATAATAAAGAGATTTACAATATTACACGTATCGCTTATAATAAAGTAAAAGTGGAAGCACCACACAAGGATAACCAAATACCGCAGTGCAAACGGTGCCGGAAATGGAATCATACAAAACGTAACTGTAACAGGCCAGTTAAGTGTTTCAAATGCACAGGAGAACATGAATCTTCCACATGTAAACTGAAAGATCCTAAAAACTTTAAATGCGCTAACTGCGGTGCTAATCATAGTGCAAATTACCTAGGATGTCCTACTTACCGTGAAATAGATAAGATATTGAAAAAACCGAAAACTTCAGCGGTACAACGTATCCAACAACAGAAAAAAGAATCTGTAAAATTCGTGCAACCGCAAATATCTTATGCTTCTATAGCTGGAACCAAACCAACACGGCAAAATGTACAGTTGACAAGTACGACTACAAAATTGACACAGGAGAAGACTGAACATAGAAATATTTCAATTCAAGGATGTCCTCCTGCAGTTCAAGCATCTCCTTCCGCAGTGCCATATGATGAAATTATGCAAGCGCTTGCAAATTTAACCAAAGAAGTTCAGTCTATTTCTCATAGACTTAGTGCACTTGAACATAAAGAGTCTGCATTGTCAGTATCACACAATAAACGACGTTCCCGTCGTAATAAGCGCAATGACTGAATCATCTTTGCGTATAATAATATGGAATGCAAATGGACTCATGGAACGTTTAGCAGAATTAGAAACATTTCTGCACGACTGTAAAATAGATATAGCACTAATATCAGAGACACATTTCACCGACAGAAACTACCCTAGAATTCAAGGGTACACAATTTACCATACGCCACACCCATATGGAGGTGCGCATGGAGGTGCAGCCGTTATTATCAAAAATAACATTAAACACTACCGACAGGCCGACTTTTACGAAGAATTCGCACAAGCAACTACGGTCGCAGTTTGGCAGAATAGTACGATTACTAATGTGGTAGCTGTTTACTTTCCGCCCAAACATAACCTGAAGTATGATCAATATGTCAACTTTTTGAAATATTTCGGCAATAGATACATCATCGGCGGTCATATGAATGCCAAAAATGAAGCATGGGGATCACGTCGCGTTTCAAGCAATAAAGGAAGTTCTGCTCACGTCAAGGGAAAGGAATTACTAAGGGCAATAAGAAGTTCGCAATGCAATATAGCCAGCTCAGGAAGACCTACATATTGGCCTACTGATAGGCGCAAAAAACCCGACCTCGTCGATTTTTTCATAATAAGGGGCATTGCCAATAGTTATGTAGAAGCAGAAGATATTATTGATCTCCCATCTGATCATACTCCCATTCTGTTAACCATTAGTACAACTGTAATAAGGAAAAATAAAAAACATTTTCTGACAAATAAACATACAGACTGGGACACATTTCGAGAAGAATTGGATCGACGAATAAATCTAAAGATACGTCTAAAAACAAACAGTGAACTGGAGGAACAATTTGCATGTTTCATAGAAGCAATTCGCGAAGCAGCAAAAGTTTCTACTCCGGAACCACTGGATAATACTGCACAGGAAATCACACTTCCTTTAGATGTACGTCGTAAAATTTCAGAAAAGAGAACAGCAAGACGCAAATGGCACAACTCCCATGATCCACAAGATAAGAACACATTTAATCGAATCAGTCGGCAGCTCAATATGCTGATAAAAAATATAAAAAACAAAACGTTCGCAAATTACTTAGAGGGACTGAGTCCATTTGCTGATAAAGATTATTCTCTCTGGAAAGCGACCGTCGAATTAAACGTCCTGTCAAGCATGTTCCTCCACTCCGAGATGAAGTTGGAAATTGGGCGAGACAAGATAACGAAAAAGCGGAGCTATTCGCACATTACTTGACGCACGTGTTCCAGCCTCATGATATTGACTCCAATGTGGACATCACCATTGCATATAGCGAAAACAAACGATTAACTACATTTACACCGTATGAGATAGCCAGAGAAATCGATAAAAATATCAATTCAAAGAAAACTCCTGGAATCGATGAAATATCCCCAGAAGTTTTAAAAGAATTATCAAAAAAAGGTATTGTCATGCTGACCTACCTCTTTAATGCGTGTACGCGTTTTGAACACATCCCGTCTTGCTTCAAGACAGCCCAAATCATAATGCTTAAGAAGCCGAATAAGCCAGATTCTGAAGTATCACTTTTACCGGTGATATCCAAGTTATTTGAAAAATTACTGTTGAAGAGATTGTTACCGCTGATTGGAGAAGATCTGCCGATTCATCAATTTGGATTTCGACAACATCATTCGACAATTGACCAGGTCCACAGAGTTATGTCTGTCATGAATAAAGCGTTTGAAGACAAGAAATACTGTCCGACAGTTTTTCTGGATATTGCGCAAGCCTTCGACAAAGTGTGGCATGAAGGCCTTGTCTTTAAGCTGAGCAAAATATTACCCGGAAACCTGTGCAGATTGTTAGAATCGTACTTGGCTAATCGTCAGTTCAGAGTAGCGTATGAAAGTTCTACGTCGAACTCTGAATAATATTACGGCTGCAGTTCCACAAGCTAGTGTCTTAGGACCTATGTTGTATCTTCTATATAGCCAAGACCTACCGACCGACAACAGTACAACGACAGCTATGTTTGCCGACGATACTGCTATTTTAGTTGTTAGCAGCAGCCACCTCGAGGCTACAAACAATTTACAAAATGCTTTGGATAATGTACAGAAGTGGGCGACGGATTGGAAAGTCAAACTGAATGAAGAGAAATCAGCATATGTTATGTTCACATACCGCCAAACAAAGACAAATTACCAAGTATATTTGGGGAATAAACCTGTACCACAGGTAAATTCTGCTAAGTATTTAGGTATGCACTTGGACAGGCGTCTTACGTGGAATGCGCACGTTAAAATGAAGTGCCAACAAATTAAGCACACAGCGAAACAATTACAGTGGTTGATAGGTCGAAGATCGCCACTGGATGTTCGATATAAATGCATTCTGTACCGTCAGATCATTATGCCGATATGGACATATGGAATACAGCTCTGGGGTTGTACTAGTAATTCAAATCGTGCAAAAATTCAGGCGAGGCAGAGCATCATTTTGCGAACAATAGTCGATGCATATCGCTATTCTCGTAATGATGATATCCATAGGGACCTGCATATAACATCAGTCAATGATGTTATTAAGCAAATGGCCATTAAACATGGAAAACGGATTCATCGACATGTTAACGTAGAAATGATTCGACTTCTTAACACCAAAGAAGACGTAAGGCGCCTTAAACGACACCATCCATCAGATTTGATTTAGTAATATATATACATATATATATATATATACATTATAGGATATAAGATGTACGATTGTAATTATTATCTATTGTAAATATGTAATATGTTAGGAGCAGTGGTCAATGGACTGTTGCTTCCATACGGGTTTGGCTTAGTTTAAAGCAACATTTATTAAAGTAGATACTTATTTAATTATAAATTAAGATTGTATCAACAAAAAATAATAATAAAAAAAAACAAAAAAAACTGTTAACGAAATAAATTTTTAATAGAAAAAAAAAAAAAAAAAAAAACGTTTTAAAACGCGTATGATAGAAACAAGAACACAATCAAAAATTAATACGCATAAATAAGCCGAACAATATATTTTATTAATTCGAATAACCATCCTTTTATGATTCGTATTTTTGATTTGATTCGCTGATTAATCTAATTACTATTTATGAAGCTTATTCTCAAAATACAAATAAAATGGTATAAGAAATTGTTAATGTGCACAAATAATCTATTACATTTTTAGTTAATATATTATTTGCACTAATAGATTTTTATACCATTTTATTTGTAGACAAAATAATTATTCTCATTCGATGTAACAACTAGAGGCAACTTCGCTTTATGTTGCTATTTGGTTACATGGGGTGCGACATCTGCTGGCGATATATAACAATATATTGTTGTTGCAACTCCGAAGCAACAACTTGAAGCCGCAGCAATGCTAATTTGTTAAAAAAACGCTACCAGCGATTGGCGCAGTAGCTATTTGGAACTTATATTATCAGAGTGGAAAAAATAACAGATAAATTATTTTAAAAAAAAAGAAAACTTGCCAGTTATAATAAAAATGCACATAAAGAACATCTACTGACAGTCAGTTGGAGAGAATGTGGAATGGAAACACGGTATTTCTAAATGCGCATTGGGTGAGATTTAAATTAAATTCGACTTGTGTATCGCTCGTTTTTAAATAATACAAGGGAGAAAACGATATAATAAAAATGCAATTCAATAAGAATGCTTAAGCAACCGGTGGTTGTTTTGTTCGAAAAATAAATGAAACTGAACAGGAACCGAACATTTAATTAAGTACGCTTCGGCACATTTAAAGTCTTGCTTTTTTCGAATTAATCGACGCCGCCATTATTATAATTAGCTTAGATTAGGATGATTGAACAATGTAAGCTAAAAGTTACCGGATTTATATAAAATATTCCATCAGAAAAAGAGAAAAACAGCAACACAAATAGCAGATACTGTGCATGTATTCTGTCAATGCGTCACAAAGATAACGTAATAGAAAGGTGCGCGCAGCGGATTTCACAGCGACCTTCCCAACTAAAATGGTAGACGTTTCTCAGTCGCGCTTGCTGGTGAACCAATAGAGTAAATGCCATTATTTTTCGTCTCGCTGCACCCGTTTCTAATGGGAAAATCCTTTTGCTTGTCAGACTGCATAGTCATCGTATTACCTCGATATCTTCCTGACAAGCGACTCGACATGTGAAAAAAGATACGGCTACAATTAGATTTCCCAGCTCTTTTTTGCGTTTTTACTCGAAAAGAAGTGCCTTCCTTTTAACCAAAATCACGATAGATTTATACACAGTTGTAGCTAAAATTTAACTCTGCCGAACTGTAGTCAAGAAATGAAATAATACATAATAATAATAATACATAATAATAATAATAATAATAAAAAGAAGAGATTACTGAAAAAATAGTTAGACACGGACTTTTGGTAACGAAAAGTAAATCTTTAATTAAATTTAAATTTTAATGGACTTCTCCGTTTGAAATTCCAAATCTATTATGTAATTACTTGTTGACTGTAACCTGTTCGCAAACATTTCAAGACCATGCGGAAGAATTCTGTTCTTTTTTTGTAACATACTTAAAGATGGAAATTAATGTTCATCTTTTTTCATATATTATAACATTCCCATCGGTTACATAGTAAATGTAATTCTATTCGTCGTAGAATCGCTTCCGATCACTGTCCGGATGAATGCGTCAATGCAGAAAGTAAAATAAACGGAAAAAGCAAAGAAATTGTACAAAAAAGGAACTGATCAGTAAAAGTTAAGTAATCGTTTTCAGTGATGCGTCATGCGGAAGAAAATATTTAATTGTGGATAACGTTTAGATAAATCTTAAAGCGGCGCTGGGAAAGTGATCCTTATGCAGTTATTATGTCATATAAATTTATCATCCGCTCCAAAATAGATTACTGATTTCTTTGCATTCAAATCTCTTCTCCCTCAATTAGATCCTATCAAAGAATTTCTACTCCACCGCCTACTACATTCAAAATATTTTAAACAATTAATTCCTCATCAACGTCCGAACTACATTCACATCGTAAAATTCAAAATACATTTGTAGTCTATTAGCAAAAATATCTTTTTTATGTCGACTAAACAATATCATTTATCTATTTTTTCTGCAAAATTTTTAGGTATTTTCTTACCTCGTCTTCAACAGAAAAATCAAATTATTCTCTCTGACTTCCTTTCGTCTCCACAACTTCTAAAAAATCCATTCTCAATAAATCCAGCTACTTGCCGTATTAGTGCAATCTTCATACTTTATTTAAATTTTATTTCAATTCGTTCTCTCTCCAAAGTGCCTAGCGTTATAAACAAAATCAGCATTTTCTCCTCGGAAGAATATCACTAACAACAATTTTGGCGAATTATAAATTTAAACATCTTCAAACAGTCTATGGACAGAACATACTGGACTTTAGAGATGCCCAAATCGATTCCGCTAGAGCAATTTTGGGTACATATATGTGTCCTTTCCAACTGCGGATATATATATCCCCTTCTCAACAACTCCGGCCGGGTTACGTTTGTCATATGTAGTGTGTAATCGCAATTATCTTCGGCTGCTTATTCGACTCCAACTCCGCGTAGCACTCCGAACGCATAAAGTAACAGAACGTCCTTGAACACACGCAGCTACCGTTTTTCAGAGTTGAGATATATTAAACCACCCCGCCAGAAGTAACTCCGACTATGTCTAAAATGTCATTTGTTTGCTGTGTGACGTCTTTCGGAGTTACGATTAAATCACATCGTCGGAAATATGTGTCCGAACGCGAATATATTTCCGAGGATATAACTATGTCCGGAGTTACCCATGCCTACAGTGCATTTAACTTATTGTCCAGTCTCTTTTCTCCCGACAGAATTCATCATCTCCAATTCGACCTTCCTTCCCACCAAGGTCTATTCGCACTCAAACGCTCAATGATTCTTCTCGTAACACAGATAACGTATTACTTTACCTTAAACAAATTATTAATTTTTCTATCTTATTTAATATCTATTTTCCTTTCCTTTTTTTTTTTTTGCCTAATTATTAAATCTTGCGACAACCATCCGAGTAACGAAATTCTCGGTATGGCTATAAATATCCTTTCTTAAATCAGAGCTTTTAAGAAATAGGGAAAGAGAAGTGAAAAATGAAAGAACGTAAAAAAAAAAGTCTTATTTGATTCTTTGAATACTCTTATCATATTCTTACATTATTCCGGTCGTCACTTAATTCAAATACGTTAGAAGTAGAAAAAATAAAGTTAAGCTAAGTTATAAGATCAGAGAATGTAGTTGTAAAATTACGTAATAATTCTGCAACGAATAAACGATATAATTATGTAAGAAACCCGCAGACGAGCCAGTGGCTTGCAGAATAATTATTTCTTCTTTTTCACGCGCCATCTCCGCCTTGTAGGTTGGCGATCCACGTTGCCAGCACGACCTTTGAATCAACGGAGCGGAACAACTCAATCGGAGAAAATTTTTCATCCAGGAGTTCTGTCGGCGTCCAATAGATATTTTGCCCGCTATTTTTCCTTCTAGGAAGACTCGCAGGATCTCGTACTTAGGGCCTCTCATTACGTGACCTGGATATACCGTAGCTTACGTTCTTTGACCGAGCTTAACAACATGGGTTGTCTTCCAATTCGATCTAGTACTTCCCTGTTTGTGATTCTTCGAATCCACGATATCCATAGCATACGATGATAGGTGTACATTTCGAAAGCCTATGTATGCGTTTTTCCAGTGTGGATTCCAACTTCCAGCTTTCGCAATCATACTGCAAGATCGAAAACACGTAGCAGTTCAGGAGTCTCAGCCTTAGGCCAATGTTCAATTCGCGTCTCGTGAAAAGATTTCTCATGGTTATAAACGTCGCTCGAGCCCTCTCGATTCGACAACGAACCTCTTTCTTTGAGCTGCAGCTGCCATCCAGAGTGGTGTCGAGGTATTTGATTGACGTGACTTGCTCTATTTCTACGCCATTAATTTTCAGGGTGCATTTGGTTGACTTCTTCGAAAAAACCATAACTTTTGTTTTCGAGGTGTTCATCAGAAGTCCAAATGCTCTACTATGCTCTTCAAGTTTGTCTATCATCTGTTGCAATTCCGCTTGGCTACCGGCTGTTATAAGACTGTCGTCTGCATATAACGTACATATATTATTGATTGTTACTTCAAATAATTATTTACAATTAAAAATAATAATACATTCACGCGTACGGAATAATTCATCCGTTAATTTTATCGCAAATTTCCGTTAGAAGTACTTGAAAGTTCTTTCGACCGATACATAATGTAAATCATCATGAAATGTGTAGAATAAATTGGAGGAAGAAATTATTTATTTATTTACAAGCAATTCTTTTATACACATATATATGTATGAGGCTAAAAGCCAGATAAAAGTAGGCCATTATACACAATTAAAAAATTTATACATGAGAAATATGAAATCTGTTTTAATAGATGACGTTATATAATCAATAAAATAATGAAAACCATAATAACAAAATGAAAAAAAAAAAAAAACATATTTAAAATGCAAATAATCAGAAGTAAATATGGTATTTACAAACTTTAGACTTCTGAAACAAATTGGTCTAGACAAAGGTTCAGTCATATTAGCTTTAAATTTTTTATTTACTTGTTTTTATTTTTTTTTTAATTATTTACTTATTGTACATATTATATATCTCATATTATAATATTAGCGAGATAGCACCGTGAGCCCCTGGAACAAAAAAAGATAAAAAAACTAGCAAAAAAACGTACTATTCGTTTTTTTTTTCTTTATCGACGTATTATTATTACTCTTTTTTTTTTTTTTCATTAAATTTTTCAGTAAAAGAAAAAAACCAAGTAGTATTAGTAACGCGGGCCAGAGATGACCAAACGACATTTTATAAATTTAATTTCTACCTTCCAAGTTCTTTCTTTGAACGTACCTTTATTCAGTTCCGCCGTATTTCATTTTATTTATTTCTTGTTGAGGTTATCAATTTTAAGGTCGTAAACTTGGCAGCCATTCTAGGTTATAATTTTTTCACGGCTATTAGTTACGGTCCGTCCGTAAAATGAAGAAATCCGCGAATCCTATTGTTGTCATTGTATAGTTAAAATTGCCGCTGCTAACCGTCAATAGAATGTGTCGTTTTATTATCATTTTTGGATTACATCCAAGCCAGCGTGTTCGAACTATGCACTCGATTTATTCCCCTCTTTCCGGATCGAATCAGGCTCAGTTCCGAAAACGCAGTTATTATACGAACGCGCAAACGAATTAAACACATTACTTTTCAAATCGGATCGATCGGTGCCGCTGGAATCGGTTATTATTTTCTTTAAAATGCGAGTCGAAAATTTTTTCGACCCGAATGCCGATCGAAATTTTCAAGAAAGCGGAGAAAACACCGAATAACGCGGAATGAGTGTTGAAATTTTTGAAAACTTCCGATGATATTTTACAATATCCTTAATACCTCAATTTCATATATAAATAGTGACAGAGAGAGGCAGCCGGCATTTTCAACAGACATAACGACTCCTGTAAATATAAACAGTAAACTGCAAATAAGATACATCTGAAAATTCTATTAAAAAGCGAAAAAACATCGAATTCGCTATGGACGAACTAAACAAATATGTACACGTATTACAATTTTTACAGCGGCTATATGGGGAAAAAACAGATTCCCAATAAAATTCCGAGTCACTCTGGCATAATAAGAAAAATGTTTCGAGAAAAAAACAACTAAAACCGAAACAATAGAAACGCCAAAGACTACGCTTAACAGAAAATGCTCAAAATTAAAAACGGCTTATTCGATTAATTGTGACTAAATCAATAAAGCAGACTTTGTAAAAAGCGCAAAAAAAAGGAATCGAACAGAAAATCGTCCCTTTTTAAAATAACACATTTCCCATATAGTAAACAAACAGCAAACGATAAATAAACGTATGCTTACCGCGGAAACGATTTTCCGGTAAAGCCCATCTTCAACTGAAAAATTTTCCAATAAAGAAAACGAATACGAGATAGAGAAAATGCTTTTGCCGATCACTGTTTTTTTTTTTTTGATAAATTATGTTAGTAACATACTGTGTCCTCCGACTATCTAATCATTTCTGACTCCATGGGTGCTCTCCAGGCTATCAGTTCACCGCTTCCTCCTCCCTCTTCTGACTTCTTCATTCTTCGTATACGATCTCTCATTTATAATCTTTCTTTCCATCACTCTGTACACATTGACTTACTGTGGGTTCCTGGTCACAGAAGCATCGAGGGTAATGAAATGGCGGATGCTTTGGCTCAGGTTGCTGTTCGTTCTCGCTTCTATTTTAAAAAAATCCCGGCTGTTAATCTATTACCCCTAATTAAGAAGCTTCACTTCAGATTTTGGTCGGATGTGTACCCTTCTTCTTTTACCAACAATCGTTCCTTCTACCTTTCAATCCAACCTACACTTCCTTCTCATCCATGGTTCTCGTAGTTTCCCTCTCTTCCACGATTTATAATTTCCTCTATTGTCCGCCTGCGCTTTAATCATACACTGCTGCCCTCTTCACGCTATCGTTTCTCTTTGCTTCCCTCTCCTCATTGTCCGTTGCATCCAGATGAAGCAGTTGTCTGTGATGCTGATCACATTTTCTTCGAGTGCTCTGCTCTTTCTGCGGAGCGCTCTCTTTTCTATCTTCACCTTATAAAGCTGGGGCTTCCCACTCCTTACTGTGCGTCTTACATCTTGTCCCTTCCTTCCCAGTCTGTTGTTCTTGTCCTTGGTTCCTTTATTTCAGCTGTCTCCAATCGAATTAGGTTCTAGTTAGTTGTCTCTTCTTCCCATTGTGTCTGGGCAATGGTCCATAGTTGATGCGCCCAAAAAAAAAAAAAAAAAAAAAAAAAAAAAAGTATTCATCGTATTAGTTTTATATGAGCCGTCCTATTTTCTCGATCGCTCGGATGGAAGTAAAAGCATAAAAAATTTTGGAAAACCGGTTTAAATAGGACACCGAATAACTGCTAACATAATTAAAAATCTCTCTGGCAATCATTCTCTTAACATACACGTATGTGTACAACGCTATTTTACAAACAGGAGGGGCCCCGTTTTCTTTTGTAATGGAAATTTGTCAGTATAAAAGTGCATCACACAAACACGGTAAACCTGCCGACGAAGAAATTTTTTTTTTTTTATTTATAAATAAGAAAGTTGTGGGTCTCACAAGGCAATTTTGCCCGTTTCGTGAGTTCCCGTCACCCTCATTATCGTTTATTTGACATAAATTTACAATTTACTAATAACATTTCAATACATCTAAAATAATATTTCTTATCACTATAGTAATTTAGTACAGTAACTTCTTATGACTACACACTTAGCACCTATACATCACCAACCAGTCACACTCAGAATAATCATTCCCACTGATGTAAAAGAAAGAAGATATTTTTCGCTACATTATTGAAAATCATTTACATGCACCTGTTGTAGATCCTGTGCTGAGCAAAGAGAAATTTAGGAATCTAATTTGCGAAATAAAGAAGTCACTGATATGGTAGTACAAATAGAAGAATCCTCGAAAATTTCTTAATCTGCACACCAATCTATCATCCATTTTTTTACGTCTTCCTTCCACACACCTAATCTTTTCTCCTTTAATATATTACTTGGAATTTCCCGTAGTAATTTAATTAGTACTGTCTGCTGTGTATTATCAATCCTTAAATTGGTCCCCCTTGGTTGAATAAAGTATTTTTTATTTCGATCTCTCGTAACTCTAATTTTAGGTCTTGATGGTATTCTGATATTATTGGTTTTGAGCTCCAATAATCTATAATAATAATAATACATTTTTGGCGACATCACATTGTTTACCTTCCACCATGATGATGTTGAATTATTATGCCCCCCATGAGGAAGCAGTAATTTTAAACATCTTTTCTGCAATTTCGCTATCTTGTTAAGTTGTGATTTCTTCGCTTCTCCCCATATTTGAATACCATATAATATCCTAGACATTATCATTGCGTTAAAAATAATTTTTAGTGTTTCATATGGAAGTACTTGTTTCATCTTATATAATGCTGGAATGGCCTGTCTGATTTTTACACTTAAATTTTGTATATGTTTTTTCCAATTCATATTGCTATCTATAAAAACCCCTAAATATTTAAAATCCTGCACCTTTTCTAATGGTTTACATGCGCAAACTGGACTGTTGTTCCTTAAATATAAATCATGGACACATTCGCTGCTTTGGATGATAATCCGCGGGTCATGAGTAGCATGTTTGGATATGTTTCGAATATGCATTATCTTTGATTTATTTATGTTCACTGCTAACCTCCTGTCATGCGCCCATTTACTAAGATTATCAACGTCCTCCTGAAGTAACTTCTCCGCCATTTGTATATTATTGTGTTCTATCAATAGCGCAATGTCATCCGCAAACACAAACACCTTTGCATTTCTAATATATTTGTGAAGCGAGTCGGTATATATCAAGAAAAGAATGGGAGCCAGTATGGTTCCTTGTCCGACACCATATTGTAACAACCTATCCCTACTTTCATTTTTTGCAATTTTTACACAATTCTTCCTATTTTTAATATAGTTTGTAAACCATTGGAGCTGTCTGTTAGTAATACCAATCTTTTCTAAATCCTTTATTAATAAATCATGATCTACTAAGTCAAACGCCTTGGATAGGTCAATGAAAGTAATTATAAATTGATTCCCTATCGATAGTCCCATATTTATTTCATTTCCCAATTTACTTAATAGCGTTAAGGTGGATCTTTTTCCTCTAAATCCGTGTTGATTTTCGTAAAGGAGATTATTTGTTTCTAGGTAACTCTTTAAATGACTGATTACGTAATGTTCTAAAATTTTCGCTATTACCGAAATTATTGTTATAGGGCGGTAATTTTCCAGCTTATTTTGAGCTCCTTTTTGTAAATTGGTTTAATAATTCCTTTTTTTAGCCCCTGAGGGATGGTACCACTCTTTATAGAATAATTAATCATATTTGTTATTATAGGAACGAATCTCTCTAAATTTCGCTTAATGTCCATAGTCCTAATTCCATCCCAACCTGGTGCTTTGAAATTTTTTAGGCTATTTATTATTGCTTCGATTTGTATATTATCAGCTGGAGGAATGAAAAAAGAACACATCAACCTGTTTTCATCATTTGAATTCAATAACTGGACATCACACTTATGTTTATATTGTTCTACTGATTTTGCAAAATATTCACTGAATTTCTCCACTAATAATGAGTCGATTCCAAAATGCCTGCCAATGCAATCATCAATTGATACTTTATTCCTTTTATTTACAATATTATTAATTATTCTCCATATGTTTTTACTCGAATTATTTGCTCTATCAATTTGACTTAAGTAAAACACCTGTTTTGCCTTCCTTATTTCTGTTTTGACATTATTTCGATATTTTTTATAGAGTCCCTTATATCGAGTACTGGTTCTATTCCCTTTACTAAGTTTATAGTATTGATCTCTAATTTTCATAAAATTAAGTATCTTCTGATTCATCCATTCTTTTTTTGGATGATATTTGTTTACATTCCTACCTTCACTCACACCCAGTTCACATTTCTTGTAAATGATTTTGAATGCGGCGTTTATATAATCATATATGTTTTCTACCGTGCTAAATCCCTTTATTTGGTTCCAGTTATACTTGTATATTTCACTACGTATTTTCTTTTCATCGAAAATGAGTTTGCGATTTATGTTACTTTTCTGCCATTTGCTTTTCAAGGTACTAAACGCAACATCTATTAAATAGTGATCGGATATTTTCGCGTTAATGATTCCAGAAGTGACTTTACAGACAGCATATTTCATGAATATGTTATCAATACAAGATTGGGTGCATCTATCTACTCGTTCTTCCTCTCTCGTTATTCCCTGGATTAACTGTACTGCTCCTATCCCGTACAATATATTCAAAAAGTTTTCAGCCTGTACATTTTGATGTAATAAGTCTATGTTAAAATCCCCGCAAATTAAAACGTTATCGTTATCTTTTTCATTTTTCAATAACATTGCGAGGTCTTTAATAAATTCACCTACATTTTTACTCGGAGATCTATATATGGCAATTACTCGTAATGACGTTTTTTCGTATGTGAATATGTCAACCATCAGCATGTCCATACTTGGAGTATTTACGGCTTCCTGAATTATGCATCGAAATTTATTATTAACAAACATCAATATTCCTCCATTATATCCCGAAGGTTTTTGAATGGAAAATCTCTCGAACCCCTCTACCTCATATAATATTAACTCGTATTCAGCTATATTAATTTCAGTCAGAATTATAACACTTACGGGAGTATTTATAATATAAGCTAAAAATTCATCCCAATTTCGTCGTACACTTCTTATATTTAAATGCAGTACATGAAATATGTCTTCGTTAACTACATGATTTTTATTATAATTTAATTCAGATGTAATATTGTCAGTCCAATTTTTGATATGGGAATAGTTCTTACAGCTGTTTTTACTACGGTAATTTATTGAGTAGGACATTTTCTTACCGAAGCAGAATTGGATTTTTGCATAAGAAGGGGATAAGCTCAACAGCAACTAAACAATCATGATGCATGCGAAACAATTTTCAATTCATTTAATATCTAATCGATTTCGCAACGGCGCTGATTTTAGATTAATACCCTGCTTATATATAATAGAATCAATCGAATTTCGATTAATCGTTAAACGTAAATGTAATCAACATGTTAAACTAATCATAGATTCCGCCACATGTTTACATACATGCCATTTGCAACCTATAACAGACAAAATAGATAATCGCACACATGCATCACTCACGCACATTTGTACCCCTTTTAATATTAGTTTACGCAGACGATGAAGCCGGCCCGTAAACTTAACACCATGAGCCAACACTCTCAGTCCACTTACTATTCCGCAAAACGGACTATTCACAACACTATCAATTACAAAAACACGCCCTGTCCTCTCTACACCGCCTAACGCTTTAAACATACTGACAGTACTCTCGACAACTGTCTCAATTACCTCCCCACACTTCTTAACCCTGTTAATTCTTTTAAGAACCATGCCCGACGTTATCGCAATTCTTACAACTAATAACACTTTTAACAAATACCTATGCAATCTCGTCCTCTGTACTAACACTACTTTCCAGCTTCTCTCCGCTTTACCGCCTGCGTACTTGCACCTAACCGCCACATTCATACTGCCACACACACATCCGTTTATCTCATACATATTCCACTAATATAGACTTTCCGTTTATCTCCAAATAATCTTATTATAGTAATTTGTTCAAATCGTCTTCATTTCTAATATGCAAAATGCGTTCTTGCTCGTTTTTCCTGGCAAATATCTTCCCTCGTTTTGTCCATATGAACTTATAATTAAGTACTCTTCCCTTCTCCTTCGTCTGCCACAGTAAATGTTTATAATATTTAGTTAAGTTTTCATTAACATAAATCTGTAATGGGCTTTCGTCGTTGCCCGATATTTCTTTATCGAAAATTTTTGTGTGTCTTTTTTTGTCAAAAAATAAGTCCGCTATTCTTCTGCCCGTTTTCGCAATGATTGGTTTAGGAAGTTTCAAGTTCCTGCTCGGAACCCTGTGGCTAGCTATTATATCTTCCTTTTTCACTTCGATATTCATTTTCTCTACTATTTTAATAACTATTTCTGCGGTAATTTCTCCAAGTGTTTCTGTGACTCCATGTATTTCGATGTTTTCACGTCTACCGTATTGCTGCAGCTCATTAACTGACGTTTTTAATTCGGCGATTTGGCTGTCTTTGTTCTTAATTTCAGTCGTTAGAACTTGCACCTGATCCCTTAACGCCTTAACTTCGTTTAACAATGATCCTTGCATTTGTACTAATTCATCGTACTTTGCTGAAATGAATTCCATACACCTCTTTATTTCCATAAATTCGCTCTTGATTTCTTGGATGGAACATTGCTGAGCCGCTGCATTAAGAACTACTTTCTCCTCTTCGCACATCATTGATTTAGCGATTTTTTTGGTAATGGTTTCGTTTGCAGTAGCGCTGTTGTCACTCAGCTGTCTTTTAAAGTCTATGTTCGAATTACTCGTTACTTTTGATGATTTTGCTTTCGGCATAGTGAATTAATATTTTATCACTGATAACGGTTAAATAGATAATGAAACAATCTTACTTGAATAATCTCTGCTTCTTGTCAAATAAACGCGTTAACACTCAACCGTTCAAACTAATACAGTATAATAAATAAACTGTTCAATAATAAATAAACTGTTCTAATAAATAAACTGTTCCAATAAATAAACTGTTTCATATATCACACTTACGCTCGTTTATCTTGATTTCCAACATCTTAAACCAGACTTCTGGCTTAGAGTTGGCTTGAGAGCGAATGTTACTATATTGAAATTCGCCGTACCAAAACTGTTTTTGTGTTTAGATTTTCGCGGAAGTAATAAGTATCTTATGTTGAAATAGAGTTGGCGCTAAGACGCTTCCTTACGTACCTATCTCTTAATGCGATTAGCATAAGGAGAGGCTCCTTTCTATTTTACCCAAATTATTCAAAACTTTACAATCCCCGATTCCTACCGCAAATCACATAACGTCTGACCATCACAGTTCGGCCTTCGGAATGATAGAAATTTAACCTTTGAAAAATAAAAATGCCGAGGCTTATAGTAGTAAAACTTAATATTCCTTAATAATACTATCCCATGACAGATATATTGATAAAAATATGCCTAATCCCACCGGAAAGACTGTAAGGCAGCGTCCTAGCACCAGCTCTAATTCCACTATATACTTGCATCCTACACAACAATCTTATTCGCTGACCATACGGTAACTTTATCCGTATACGATGATAAAAATATCTTTTAAAAAGTCGAAACATAGAAAATCAAGATAAACGAATGCAAATGTACAACTGGCTTGTTCACTCCAAAGAACCACTTTCGTCATATTTAACCAGGAAACTTGAGCCAGATAGCGCCATTAGCCTGCCCGAAGAATAAAACACATTATTACCAGCGGTCTTAAATTAATATCTGTGAGGAGGACATCTATCTTTGATAAAGCACTTGTAACATACACAATATTTAGACTTACTGCACAGAGCCCTAGGAAGCAGCGGTAAATTCAAACATTGCAGTTATCGAAAAATTTTGCGAACCATGTGGTCGGCGCACTTCTTTGTTTCGTACGAAATGTTAATATTCAAACTGCAGTCCGTAAAAAAGAAAAAGAAATATATTAAGTTAGCGAATAACCTTCTCGCGAGCGGAGTAAAATTCAAAAGTATTCATGGATATAAATCAACCTTGAATCTCGGCACTGATAATACAAAAAATATCGGCACAAAATCCAAAGATACGGCCATCATATACAATTTTAGCGACCAACAATTGTTTCTCTTCAATTTTTTACCCTGCTCCTCTTTTCCTTTTTTTTTACTTCTCTCGTCTTTTTTCATTAAGATTCCATTTTGAGAAAATTAAACCTGTTCAAATCTATTTTATAACTTTGCACTTTGCACTGATGTGTGCACAGAGTTATATCATCAAATCCATCCGTATACTCAGTGGCGGATCCACGGGGGGGGGGCACCCGCTTCCTTAAGAAAACAAAACCTTTTATGAAAAAATTTGTCGTTTTTTTTTTGGTTTTTTTTTTTTCTATATGGGTTCGTCGACATGGAAATTGGCCCAAGAACAGTGGAATAGAGAGAAAAGAGATACTCAGATCCTTACACGATCAGAGATAGCTGACAGAAAGGAATCAAGAGCTGGAATAACCGAAGGAGAAGGAAGGGAGAGAATGAATGAAGCACAGTATGGAGCGGGAATACCGTTTTGTAAGAGGAAGGAATAAAAAGAATCCTGTTCAGTTGAAAGCGACGAACAACTGAACATTATATGATCGGGATCAGAAATACATTGATCGCCGGGAGGGTGCAATGGACAATAAGGAGAAGGCACGAGAGAATAACGGAACAATGAGGAAGGGAGCAAACTATGCCCAAAACGCCAGCGGCAAATCGCAGAGAGATTAGAAGGGCGCATAGAAGGAAAGTTAATAAACCATGAAAAACGTGGAAGGGAAGGTTGAATAGACAAGAAAAGGGAGTTCGGGTTGGAGAATGAGGAGACGTAGGAGTCAGACCACAGTTTGGAATGAGCAGCTGCAGACAGAAGGGTAATATTAGAAGCTGAGAATGCAGGAACCTACCAGAAGAGGAAGAAAATGGAGCGAATGAGTCAACCAACTCATTTCCCTCGATTCCGGGTTATAAAAGAGAAACTTAATTTACACTATAAAAGATTTGTATAAATGTTACAACATATGGATTTAATTATAACTAATATTTAATACTATTTTCTAGTAAAATTATTAATGTTACACGTTTTTATTCTATATTTTAAAACCCAACTGTCAACGGTCTTTTGCTATTTTTATTCATTTAAAATTTTTATTTTGTAATGTAAATGAAAATAAATCAAAGATAAATATATATATTTTTTTTACTTGCTCACAAACAAAAATAAAAATAAAAAAGAAGTAAAGTCTAATAAAAATACTATCTTTCTTACTATTTAAATTCTAAACTACCATTTTAGCTAGAATTTTATAATTTTTTTATTTTTTACCTGAAAATAAAATAAAATTTAAATTAAATTGTAATAATTATGTACTTTTAAAACATTTTTTGAATTTCTAAAGAGACCGTTATTTGACTTTCTTTATGAAACAACGTATTTCTCAAGTCTACTGCGTACCGTAGAAGACATAATGTAATTATATAACTCCCTCCCACGCAATTTACTCTGAAAATGTCAAACCATGGAGTTTAAGCTATAAATTAACATTTCTGAAATCACACAAACCAAACAATATTCCACTTTTCACAAAAAATAACGGCGATAAAATCACCAATATGACAGAGAATCTAAACTACTCCCTATTCTGTCTTTTTCCGTTAGACAGCACTGACAAAGACAGCGACAAACAGGAAATACTTAGAGAAAACTTTAAACTTCCCATATACAGGAAAACGTTGCTCACTCACAACAGACTCCTCTTGATACTTCCGCACTAAATTTATAAAAAATTTAAAAAACAACAAAGCTGTTGGACCTGACAATGTTACAAATAAGACGCTAAAATGAATCCAAAAGGTCTATTCAAAGAAATGTCTCTCTGGATCCGTCCCTGGTATAATACTACATTAACCCTTATACGAAAAGAAAAACTTTATTTCGTCGTCGATTATGCAAAGTTTTTGGAGACTGCCACTCTCGATGTACACATCTATCAGGCTAGTTTGAAAATCATGTTTGAACACATTTACTACTTTAAAGAGGTTTAAAGCTGCTCTTTGATATATCTGTATTAGTGAAAACTGTTTTTCTTTTGAACTTTTTAATTAAGGCTCGTGTAATTTTATCACTTAGCACGTTGACGATTCGCTAACGATACCTATGCGCTTTTCTTTCACTAAATAATTACGATTTCAAAGCCGAGTATCACGTTTAGTTTATAAAACTGCAACTTAATATTCTTCTACATGTCCCATTGGTAACGTTGTTAATATTCACACTATATGATAAGAGCTTCATGTGGAGAAGTAAAAAATGATATATAGTTAATCCGATTGCCGGGCAACTGAAACTTCTCAGTGAATTGAATAATTAAAACTTGCAGCTTGACGTTGATAGGGTTCGAATTGTAGAGCTAATTTTTAACAGCCGACAAAACGACCGACTTAATAGCTAAAATAATCTTATCGGCAATCCAGCTTACGCTGTAAATTCTAAAATGCGATAATCAATTCTTCTGCAGCAGACAAGTGAATTAATACACGGCAATATTACGTTCATGTGTGCAATGTGTTATCAAATTTCAGTGAATATTCATATTATAACTCGAATTCCTTTTAATTATCTAGGATGCTAAACAGTTAATACAGTATCTCGCTAGTTCCTTATTTCACCTAGAAAAAAAGGAGCGTAGTTGCCAAATAACAATTTACTTTTTATTTGTAAAGTCAAAGTTCCGCCTTTTTAAAGTGATAAATATTTTTTTTTTTTTTTTTTTTGGGCACGTCAACAATTGTAACTTACCCAACGCAGAGAATTTTACATTATATAAGGAAAAGATTAGAAATTGAGGAGATAAAGAAGGCTAACAAAGGAACTATATTGAGAGAGGGGAATGCAAGAATGGAGAGAACACTATAAGGAGTAGGAAGGCCAAAGCGCAAAAGATTAGAATACAAAGTAGCACGTTCGGAGGAAATAAAGGGACATCCGAACAAGACGTGATTCGCATCGCAGGTATAATTGAGCACTGGAGGGTCATAAGGGCACAAAGGAGATTGAACAATAGAAAAACGGAAAAGAGAAGCCGGAAGCAAACTATGATTGAACCGCAGGCGAACTATAGAGGAAATAATCGAACGGCTAAGGTAGGGGAAAAAATTAAACCAAGGAAGATAGGAAGGAAAGGGTTGAACAGAAAGGTAAAAAGATCGAGGATTGATAAAGAATGAAGGATAGAATCCGGTCCAGAAATCGTGGTGGGAACGATAAGAAAGACAATAGAGAGTTTGAGCAGGAAATATACTCATTAATAGACCATTGGTCACCGCCGAACGTGCCAACGAGTCAACTAACTCGTTGCCAGGAATTCCGCAATGACCAGGAATTCCGCAATGACCAGGAATCCATAGTAGATCGATTACAACAGAACGGGATGCAAATAAATTAGAAATTAAGAAGCGAATTTGGAGAATAGTGGGATCAGTGACATGAGTAGGAAAGGGAGAGGAGATAGCCAATCAAACACTTTTCAAGTAGTCCGAAGATAGGAGGAATCTAGAGATGTTATTTGTCGAGGATATATAAAGGACTGTCTGCAGGATAGCCATGAATGCAGCAAGAAAAATAGAAGAAAAGGAAGGCAACCGAAAGGTTTCGGAATAGGGAAGCGTGGGGATAATGAATGCAATCCCAACGCCAACATCAGACTTCGAACCATCCGTGTAGATAATTGTATGGGAAGGGAAGTATACGGATAACAGGTGATTGAATTATTTTAAACGGCATGATGAGGAAAAGATTTAATGTCCGAGGGAAGAACAAATAACTTCGGAGAATGCTTGAATTCAAGACTACAGTGTGAAGGGAATTAAACTACAGTATTATCGTAAAATATTACATCGACAGAAACATCTACGTTGTGAAACTGGTCAGTTTTGATCATACTTTTCCAAATTTATCCGTATTAATCATATTTTAGAGTATAGCTGAGATAAGATTTTAATGGCATATATTAATTAAACTGCGATAAATTAGAAGTGAACCTTCATCCGATATGTAATCTTCTGCGAAATGACGTCCTTGTCGTTATTTATTGTCGCGCGAAATAATACAACATCCGCCCAGAAAGCAAAAACCATTTGACTTTGCTTACGTTCAGGCTATTTTAATCAATGCACTGATTATAATAACGAAAACAGCAGCAGTAAAATTCTACCGACCGTTTTAAGGAGCAGTAAAAATTTAGGCGAAAATCACTTTTTCTTGTCCTGCAAGTCTACTTATCCAATTAATTTAGTCCACTTTAGTCGGTAATTCAATTGTACACGATCGCCGATAATTCTTCTACACTCTAATACCATCGTGTTTTCCCTAGTTTCTTGTCCGTATCATCTTGTCCATCCACATGATGTAATTATTTGCGACGCTGGTGGCGTGCGTCCTTTAGAGTTTCTATCTGTTTTTGTTGAAATTTCTAATTCCCGTTCCCGTTATGGGTCTCCTTCTTCTTATTGCACCTTTTACATCCTTTCTTCCCTTCTCCATTCGTCATCCGTATTATCTCCATCTTCTTGTTAAATAATAACAGTTGAGAGCGAAACCTTAAGCTCGTCCAAAAATACCTTCACTTTATTAACATTTTTTTTTTTTTTCTTTATGGCCCGGCTTTAGATTTAATTATTAACATTTCTCATAATATAATACGCAGATTCCAATCGAAGCTGTGAAAAAAATTAAATAAATAATACATTATCAGTGGATGAAAAGGGTAAACTGCAGAAGCATTGTATAAAATACTTTTAAAATAAAAGCGAGTAATTGATATTACGTTACAAGTAGTAGATAAAGCACGTTTTTTATTCGTTTTTTTTTTCTGGTGCTATGCGCACTTTTACAGTGATTAAAGACGCCTTAAATGTTGTTTTTTTTTTTGGTCTCGCGTAAACGTTATGAACATTTTCTTTCTTTTTTTTTCTTTTTTTTTTTTCATAAATTTATTGGGTTTGTCAACAGCGAACGATTACCCATCAAGAAAAAGGAACGTAGGACGAAAGGAAAATGAGGTCGCTGGGAGGGTTATTCGGGGAAGAAAGAGACGGCCAGAACTACTTTGAGGAATTAACAAAAGAGTTAAAACAGATCGATACTAGAACCTGTACAACCAGCAGTGCGAAGGGAGATAAACTTATAGAAAAAAAATATAAAGGAAGTCCTAGTGGAAAGGGAGGATCTCATGTCTTGCTAACCGTTTTACCTGTTTATGATATATCTTATCTATATAAAACTAAATGCGATGTAAGCAGCGCGTAAAAAGAGAAGAAATATTTATCCATGACTGCAACTACTGAGCAACGCCCACAAAAAGATCCTCGTCAGACAATACAGCCGCAACTGTGAAGCAGTACCCACAGTGCCCGATGAAACAAGAGACAAGAAAGTGCTATTTCGCACTACGGTTGCGACTACAAAGCAATGCTCGCAATTACCGTCCAAAAAAGCAAAGTGATTGTTTATCCATCATTCAAACGGCAGCTGCAGACGACAAACTTACAATATATTAAGGAGAAGAAGCAAAGTAACTCTACATCAGAAGAGACCAGCATGATCGCTAAAAGATAGCATAGAGTTCATACTGGCCCAGAAAGATACATATTACCTTGACCCAGTATCACTATGGCCACCGTCCGAATAAAGAGACCTACAATGGACCAGCTAGAGGCGGTGGAGGAATCAGAATACTAAGATAAGAAGAAGACGAAGGACTTACTTAAATGTTTATGTGGTGGCGAATTAAAGACAAAAATTTAACAATAGTAGGGACAGTGAGGAAAAGACGAGAATAAAGGATGCACAGTACGGCGTGGGGATATTAAGGGATAGTCGATCTGAGCATAGAACTGATCTTTCAGAGGACAAAGATACACATTCGAAGAAAATATGACCAGCGTCATAATCTAGTGTGTTATTTACGCATAAAGGACAAAGAGGATGGGAAATAATAGCGAACCGATAAAGTGAAGCAGGAAGACAGCTGTGACCAAAGCGAAGACGATAAAGAAAGGACATAATAGAACGACGAACGTGTGGAAAATCTAGAAACCAAGGGCGTGCGGGTGGAAACGGTTGAATAGACAAACAAAAGGACCGAGAATTTGTAAAGGAAGGACCATGCAAAGATTTCCAATTTTCAAATTGAATTTTTTTTGCTATATTTAACAACTCGGAAGACGCCCAGAAACCAAAGCTGAACGAGCAACGTAGTCAGCCTTCCCATTACCATCAATCCCAGCACGACTGGGGACCCACAGGAAGTTTATATGCACTGAACGTGAGCGAGATCGAATATGTGTAGTATGACTTGATCTGAAGAAGGATGAATATAAGGAGAGGGAATACAATCAAGAACGCTTCTAGAGTCAGTTACCAAAAGAAAATTTTTGTAGTCAGGAATAGAACTAGTGAGTTCCACCGAACACTAACCTAGCGCAAGTAAAATTTTTGAAAATTGCAATGCAGTGAGATTCGAACCCGGGTCTACTCGAACGAAACACCATATTTTAACCTGCTGCGCCACCGTAAAAGTATTCATTTGTTTTAGAAAAATAATCATTACAAGTACACTCTTATGTATTTTTTAACATAATAATTCATAAAACATAATTTTCGCATGATGTAATGAATTCACACATACACGTATACATGGACTTATATGCACACATTGCACACAGATACGGGTAGCCATTATATATATATATATATATATATGTGTGTGTGTATGTAAACTTGTAACTTTCGACCTCACCGAAAGACAAGCTATACTGATTCTTCTATAATACTTATAGATGAATTGTTTCCACTGACTATGTTATTTCGCCGTTCAAAGATTTTTTTTTTTTGCAATTATCTGCACCAGCTCTTTTAAATTATTGCTTATTTTTTATTTTACTCTTAGATTATTGATATATTTTGCTGTTATTTGATTTGAGGTACACACTATAGGAGGTCTTTTAACTGTTGTGTGCACCATCTATAATAAAACAACATAAATATATATATATATATATTGTTGTAATTTAGGAGTAGTTTTATTTTTTTATTAAACATTAACATACTCAATGAATCTATTAAAATGGCAAATTTCCTCAAAGAAATATAAAATCAGGATTACAAAACCTGACTTATTTTAGTTACTAACCTGCATATAATTTTTCCCGAATCAGAAATATCTGATATATGCTTATGAATCATAAAATCAATTTTTTAGATTACAATAGTTCTTTGTTTTTTTTTGGGGGGGGGGGGGGTTCCCTGTTTTTAGTAAATGTTTTTACTTTGGAAATGCACCGATTAGTTTTCGATCATATATAATTTATTTATTTAAAGTCGCTCGGCAGCTAAGGCCATTTGCGACGCCGAACAGTTACATCTTATAAGTATAGAGAAAAGAACAAAAACAAGAAGTTACATCTTATAAGTATAGATTAATAAATGAAAGGAACAAAGAAGAAAATCAAAATAAACAATAGAAAGAGAAAAAAGCAAAGAAAGGAAAAGAAAGGAAAGGAAAGGAGGTAAACGCTGCTGAATAATAAAACTATATAAAAGGAAAAAGACGGGTAAGTTTTAAAAATTTGAAGATGTTAGCGCAGGCCTTTTCATTGTCTGCCCGAATTTCGGCCAGATCAGCATCCTCCTTGAAGCAAGCGGCTCTCTCTTACCGAAATTTGCGGCACGAGGTGAGGAGATGTTCCACCGTAACCGGCACTCCACAAATTTCACATGTCGGTTGCGGTAGTTTTTGAAACAGATGGTTATGTGTATGGAGGCAGTTATGTGCAGGCGAACTAGTGTTGTTTCCTCATGTCGGTCCTGTCTGTATGAGGTGTTCCATCGCCGAAGGTTTCCCTTGACTTTGATCAGTTTCTGAGAGCGGCAGTTTTGTTCCCATTTGTGTTGCTAGACGGACTATACATGTTTTTTTTAATTTGGACTTCAGATGTTGGCTGTTTTTCTTATTCTGGCCTCTAAATTTTGTTAATTTCTGTATGCTAGCGTTCCACGGAGGGGCTTCAGCCATGATGGGACGTCATCGTCCATTGAAGACTGCTAACAGCATTCCGGTACTTGATCCCCAGGGGCTTTGGACTTTTTGGATTTTTTTCATATAGCCGTATACAATTCGGGATAAACGTTTTTTGATGCGAGAGGTTAGATGGATTTGAGGCCAGATTAAAGAAATATTTCAGAGAAAGAAATAGCCTTCTGTGTTTGAGTAGCGGGACATTAGTTTCTGCATGAAGGCTGTCAATTGGACTGCAGTGTAATCTCAGATTAGTGTTAATGCGGAATTCTGACCAGTGTTTAACCTGTTTAGCACATTAGGTTTAGCAGATCTGTATATGATCGAACCGTAATCCATTTTAGACAGCGTAAAAGGTTCTGCAGGCATTTCCTATCTCCGCCCCATTTTGTATGAGCTGTCATTTTGAGCATGTTGAGAGGGTTTTTTGACATTTCGCTTTAAGTTCATCGATATGACTGGACCAAAAGACAGCTTCCTGTCGAATACTAACCCAAGGATTTTGCCCGTTGGGGCTGATCTAATGGGGCTGTTGCCCAGAGTTATTTTGCGGTCCGAAGGGGATTTCCGTTTATTGTTGAAAATAATGCTGGTTGTTTTTTCAGCTGAGAAGGCTAAGCCCTGGTTTGTAGACCACTCTAGTAATTTATCGATCGTATTTTGAAGCCGAACTCTCTTAGACTTTCCATATTTGCAGACAAGGCCGTGTCCACGGGGTGGGTTTTGGGGGTTCCCCCCGCCGCCGCCCCCATGAGAACTGAAATTGCTTAGGTACTTCATTAATATTTTGTGCAAAATTTTTTGTTACGAGTATAATCAATAACATATGTAACTTTTATTTCGTTTATTTAAATTATTAATATATAAATCAAAATGACGGAAATTATTAATAGCATGAATATTAGTGAAAAATGTATTTTTATTTATAAAATAAATATGCGAAGAAAATTTTCACCCCCCCCCCCCCCAAAAAAAAAAAAAAAATTATGGGCACGAGCCTGTTTGCAGATGTCATGTATATTGTGAGATCGCCAGCGAAAAGATTATATTTTACGGGCGGTTCAATGATTTTGGACAGGTCGGATATGCCTGCTATGAATAAGATCGGACTAATTGTCAAGCCTTGAGGCGTGCCGTTTTCTTGACTTCTATTCGATCATATATTGTTCGAAGCAGAATTTCTTAGTAATAGTTATTTATGTTAGATTCGGGGGACCTTTTTAATAGGGTTAACTATAGAATTATATCATAAATATTATATAAATGCAGATTTCGCGATAAAATGATTATAAATATCTAGGGTCTGTGTTTTTTTTTTTTTTTATTTGAATTTTGGTATAAACCATCCGACCCAAATCTTACTTAATTAGCTTATACGCTATAAAAATTAAAACTTCTATTTTTAATCTATATTAGCGATTTGTGTTATTTATGGTAAATATCTTTTATGCAGTGATGGTAAAGCATCATTTTACGAAAATAATACAGCCATATTTGTTGAAAAAAGTTAACCGTTGGGGTTAAATGACATCAGCGCATGGCAAATTTTGGATAAGATTAAATTTCTGATATGCAGTAATTTACAGAAAATGAAATATCGTTGTGATCTATAAATTTTCGTGAAAAAAGAGCATACATATATTCAGGAAGAGCCTCCAACATTAAATGTCTAAAGGGTAATTTTCTTAAACAGTAAGTTAGTTTTGAATAAAAATTCTCCTTAGACATTTACGAAATTGCGCCATCATTGGTTAAATTATGTTTTTATTATTCAAAATAATTTTTTTCTAAAAAAACACACTTTCATCGTCTTTATTCAACATTATGATACATTAATTTTTGCAAAAGTACGACGACCTTATTCAGCAAAAACACGCAGGTAATTTTTCGGAAAAAAAGTAATCAAATGTTTAACAGAAAATTTTTGCAACTGAAAACAGTCGGTTAACATTATCTAAACTGCATGAAGTCTTATTTTCCAAAAAAAAACAAACAAAAATTTAGTTCTCGGTGAAACCTGACTTTCTGACAATGTATCTGAACATTATAGCTGACGTATAGTGATTACACTAATGCATTTCTAACCATTTCTGTCATTTTCCACGTATGTCTTCCGCTGCTCATATATAGTATTTTGCGATGTTAATCTTAGTTCATAATTGAATAAAATCAATCTTGGAAGACAGCTACGTTTTCTATTATCGCGAATCTTACCGCTAACGTGCACCTTTTTCAATTTACAATATGGCCAAAGTATGCAGTACGAAGCAAACTTTGCTCAGCTTTTTTTTTTTTTTTACCTCGGTAAAAAATATCCAGTTAGCTATTGATCACTGCGCCATGTAACAGGAAGGAGTAATAATTTTCAGTTGATTGAAATTGCAATTACAAAGAAATTAACATTTTTATAATTTTTCTTTGGTTAAAAAAATAAAACAGATAAAAATTAGTTAACCGTTTTCATTTTTGCGTACATATTACATTTTCACAGTACTTCAAACAAAATTTGGTAAAAATGGTTAAAGAATTTTTCCGATCAATATTATTGTTTTCAATTTTTTGGACTCGCCCTTGGCTTTGACCTAATCACATGAATGTATTACGATCGAATTTTGAATTCTAAGACGATATGAGATGGAAAAGAACAAATGATTGAAGTAAGGGAATTATTGTTGAAAACAGGAAGGAAAAGATGAAGAAAGCATTGTAACGAGCCGGAAGACCTAGAGCCAAGATTTTCGAATACAAAAAAGAATGTTCGCTAACAAGAGCCGAACATTTTAAGAAAACATGGTTTAGGATCGGTCTTGTAGAGAGGACAGTAAGGAGAAGAAGATAGGGGAAAACGAAAACGAGAAGGGAAAAGAGAAAATCTGATTAAGCAAATAGTAGTAAAACTACGACTGGAAAGAATAAATAGAAACCGAGGCTGAGGACTGAATGGCGGCTGCATGAAAGGATTAGAACGAAACACGATTAAAGAATAAGGAAAGGTAGAGCTATCCGACTAAAGTCAAGATTGAGTGAGGAAAGGAGGATTAAGGCTAGTGAGTAACCAAAAAAAGGACCATTGAGAGCGGTCGACCGAACTAGACAATCTGCCGTATCATTGCCACATACTGGGAATCCATAAAAGGCCCATAAGAACAGAACATGATGATAGTAAGTTCTAAGGGGGGACGAATTGATAAAATAATACTTTTAGAGGAATGAGAAGGGGGAGAAGAAAATTGCTTGAAGGACGTTTTTCGAATCGGAAACAGTGCGAATTTGAAGATTGCGCCACTTACAGAAATGAAATGTTGCACGTAAAATGGAGACATTACTGTAATTGCAATCACAATTCTCGATAAAAACCACGTCACCGTTTGCATGGTCCATCATCAGAAAGAAAAAGCTTAATTTCTAACAAAACCATTAGATTTTCAGGCTGAATTGAAGCACTTTGTAGACTTAAAAATGTGTGCTACATAATGTTCTGTACCTCGAAATTGTGCAGCATACTATGCATACGTGATTTTTCTATTACACGTAGATATCGCGTAGTCTTCATTAGAGGCACCCTTATAATTGGCGCGCTAAATTATCGGTAAATGAAATGGATACCAAAAACAAATATACAAATATATTTTTTCCAACGCTTTACATATTTATAATAACGCGAATCGCGGAATGTTTTTGAGAAATAAATATTACAGAGTAACCGTAATCTATTTATAAAATAACTTTTCGCTATTATTTCCAATAAATATGTAAAAATATCAAAATGAAAAGTAAGTCGCAATTCGTCGAAATTAATAGTCTGAAAATCACTTATGATGATAGAAAGTAAAAACGGTAATGATCGAAATAGTATTGACGGGGTGTAATGTCCGCTGGTGAAAAATAAAATTATACGATATGTACGGTGGAGGGGAAAATAATGGATTATAGTAAAAAAAATACGGCGAGAGCTAGTATTACGAGAACGGTATCACAACTGGCTCGAACAACGACGAGCGACGATGATAATGTCGACGATGAGGATTGTTCCAGCAGCGATGAAATGGACGTAGTGGTGTTGTATAGTCGATGAATTATCGGCTTATAACTGTTGTAATAGTCTGACGCGTTGTTATTGCTGGCGCCGCCGGTTAAAGTTGAAGTTGATGTCATCGTACTAATCGGCTTAAATTGTTGCGCAAGAAGAATTTCCATATGTTTACCTTTCGGTTCCAAGAAGTTGCCTTTTTCGTACCTCCTTTGAGGGTCGCGGAAATGTGTCTTATTACCTGCCGTCGGGCCTGGAATTTCTGCAAGATGAAGGGGAAACAATTATTTCACGAATAAAAAGGAAACAACACGGAGAAGACTCGGTAAAATAAGCGGGAAAAAAGTAAAAATGAAACTTTGCGAAAACAAAGGGAACGCGGTAACGAGCTGGTTCCAGCGGCGTAATCGATCAAGTCAATCTAGGGCATCCGATGGAGATTTATTGTTACGCGTGTTCTAGCAATATAATTTTCCGAAATAAAAACGTTTAACGTCTAAAATTTTGTTAACTCCTTGAAATCGATTGAAATTCCACATATTTTCTTTCCGTAACGCTCTCGTTTCCAGTGCCGTTCCTCCCTTATTGAATTTGAACGGCTGATATTTAGCAAATTTCCTTTTGTTCCAGCAAGAGTTTTTCACCTGCATTCAATCTCCGCAGATTCGCTTTACAACAGCTCATTTTACGGGCCACCTCGTTCCCCTCTTCCGCAGTACCCGCTTAAATTTGAAAAGCTTCAGTTTTTCCAGCGAGAAAAAAGTTTAGTCGAGATTTTAAAGTTTTCGTATCGTGTGTGAATTGAATATGTTTTAAAATTTCCCGACTTCCCCGTCAAATTTGGTAATAACGGTGTTCAAGGCCGAGTTAGTCTCCGATAATTGTTATAAAATTTGTTAAACCTACATCGAAATTCTTATTAAAATCGGTAACCGAAAGGAATATGTTTTGTTGCAAATACCCATTCTTAGCTCAGTTAAGAGTAAGTTTTGTTCTTGTGAATGTGTTAATTCACGAAGTTGAAGATGGAAAACACTTTTTTTTTTTTTTCGATTATTTATTTTAAAAGGAATTTTTCTTTAAGCTTTGTAATAATATCGATTGTAACTTTATTTTTACTTCGAACATTTACCGAGGCTTATCATACGAAAGAATATGAATTTGACACGTAGTAAATAAACGTAAAATTATGTAAAACAACTATTAAATTCGAATATTCGAACTCAATTTTACACTTTTCGGAAAGCAAAAATTTTACAGTGAAGTGTAGAAGCGTGAATCGGGTTAAAAAATTACGCTTTCCGATGATTAATTCGGTTACAGAAGTCACCTGCGTTCTTACGAGCGACTCTTTATTGATGTCCCGGTGATATACTCTTTACGTCATGGCATTGAAGCAAAAACATAGTTTCCAATCAGTGACGATATAATGAAAGAAATGCAGGAGAAAAAATAGGCCTACGCATGACCAAATTACGGCACTCGGAGGTACGTAAGAAAAATGCGCTGTATTCTTAAATATCAAAATTAGAAGAAATAAATCGGAGAGCGAAGAAAATCTCTTTTTTCCCTTGCGAATGCGATAACAAAGATCTTGGTATCCAGAAGCAATAAAGAGGGGAGAGAGCTTTTCTGTTTCTCTCTTGTGCCATCTCCTTTTTGTCCATTGCATCCGTCCAATATCCAATTTGTGTGTGATCCCGATCACGTAAAGTTCGAGTGTGCATCTCTTGCAACCAATCAAGCTGCTTTCTACTCCTCCATTTTGCAAATTGGTATTCCCACTTCATACAGTGCTTCGTTCATTCTCTCTCTTCCTTCTCCTTCTGTTGTTCAGGCTCTTGATTCCTTTTTGTCGGCTATCTCTAATCGTATAAAGATCTAAGTTTCTTTGTCCTTTTTCCTCTGTTCTTGGGCCAATGTCCTTGTAGACGAACCCAAAAAAAAAAAAAAAAAAAAAAAAAAAAAATCTTTCCCTGTAATTCTTCCTTTATCCTAACTTTGCCGTCTATTCTTGCCTCTTTTCTTTCATCGATCTATAACCGGATTAAAATTTAATCTCTAGTACAGTCCAGTTATCCTGGGTAGCTTCCGTAACCCAAAAGAAAGAAAGAAAAAAAAAAAACAGTTGAATAAGAATACGGTCAGAGTTGGATACAAAAACTAAGTAGAGGAAAAACGGACAAAGAATAGAATTAAAAGATGTACGAAGCACAGTAAGGAGCAGATAGATTTGAGAGTAAAAAATAGATCGTTCATTTAAAGGGGAACGAACAGAAAAAAAAAAAATATGGTTCTCATTGTTCGGTTGAAGAGGATAAAATAGAGTGAATGTTAGGGAGAAACACGAACAAGGTAACATTAATATGTAAGCGAATAATGAAAACGACGGTAAGTAAGGAGAAATCAAGGAATCACGGGTTGGAAGGAAGCGTATATTTAACAGTTAGGTAGTACGGTAGACTATTAGAAAAAGACGGAGACCAAGATTTGAAATAAAAATTTTTCACAAGAGATAGAAAATTTGAAGGTTTTTTTTTTTTTTCTTTTTATTAAAAATAAGTTTTGGATCCCACAAGGCATACTGCCCGTCTGCGGCTAGATAGGAAGGTGGGTGAGGAAACAGGAACTCGAGCCAGAGAACCCTCTAATTCATTGTCTTCTATGTCAGCGTGACTAGAAGCCCATAACAAGTCAAAAATCCCAGAATAAATTAGAACGGTGTACAATTAAGCGGAGGTGATAAAAAGTTAAAAAGCAATGTGCACGACGGAAGAAATCCCGTAACTAATGGGACCGAATCGTAAAATAAAAAAAAGCAAAAAAAAACAAACAATAAAACATCGTACAAACTTTTTCAATCTAACAAAGAATGACTAGATAAAGAAGCATTGCCATGAACTGAAGGAAAATATGTAAAAAAAAAAAAAACATAGTGCTTCAATGTTCACTGGAAGGTCGAAGGAAACAAAAGAATTCTTGCAAAACTGCTTAAAGAAGACGACGCTAGTATAAGAATAAACGATGAAGCAAAAATTAAAGTATAAACAGGTTACTTTTAGAAAAGATGTGTATCGATATACGAAAACAGAGAGACGAATAACGAAGATGAAAAATAGGCGAGATTTTAAAATCGGAATAATGCAGTCTATGCAAAAACAACGAAACTAGGAGGACATCAGCAGACGTTATTGAACGACAAAATATCACAAAAATAGCGCAAGCAAACAATGGTCAAAATCGGCATTTATTACATTAGCCGAAAAAGTACAAGCGAAGACATGTGTAATGATTACGGCATAATCAGCTCGATGAATCACCTCCTTAAAATAGCAACGCAAATGATAAATGGGGTGACGGATAGAGGGGTGGCACATGTGAAAGCGACGTTGACATATGCCAGTTTCCTTTCAGACACGGATTCGGAGAGGCACCAACGATAGTAAGAGTTCTCTCACAGAAATACCGCGATCCACGTCAAGATATATTCATACACTTTCCAGCTCATGAGAGAAAGCACTGGATCGAATACAGCGCGATCACTTAATGACGATACCGCTAAGAATAGTTAAAATTTACGATCGAAGATTTATACGAGATTTATAACGGAATCAAAATGACAAAATCCATTCGGCGAATAAGGAATCAAAATGAATCCGGGGATTCGACGTAGAGGTTGTTTATTGTCATCGATACTTTTTAGCAAATACGGAGATTTCAGAAAACATACCTAGAGATCAAAATTAAGGTTAATGGAAAATATACAAGTAACATCCAACGCAGACACGACACCGTTCTGTTCGCGAATTCCGGCAAAGGTCTACATACACCGCCTAATTAATACAGTCGATAAAGATGAAAAAAACACGAGCCAACTATTAATAAAAAGGGAAATTCGTGTTAATAAGTAGACTACATCAATTAGCAAGAAACATAAAAGTTAGTATAGCAGAGATATTAGGCGAGTGAAAAATTCAAATACCGGAGATACTGGATTACAGAATCCAACATCGACGTGAAAAGAAGTATCAGTCAGACACAAAAACAACCTGTTCTAATTACGAATGGTGGTGCGAAATTAAAGAAATATATTTTTCTTACTTACTTGATAACCGAAAAAGGATATAGAAAGTACCAAGTGAGGAAAGTAAGAAGGTGATAAATGATCAGGATATAAGTATGGAAGAATGAGGATACACAAACATCACGAAAACTCCGGAGGAACAAGCAGTAGCGTGATGAATACGCGAAAAATGAATACGAAAACGAACAAGCAAAAACCCATAATAGCAATAAATAAAATTGAAAAATTAACGCTTTTAATTAACAAGGATAAAAATTTTAAAAAAAATCTATTTAAAAATCGGGGGTGTAACATAACCTTTGAAAAGCGACTGCTCAGTGACGGCTCATTAAAATTAAATATCAAATATAAAGTTTTATGACGCATTACATATACGCCATCTTATTATTCGGTTTAGAAGTAGCGACGTGTACAAAAAAAACCGTTAAAATAATTTTGTGAAATCCGAAGTAAGTAGTATAAAAAATCAGAATGAAGAGAACGAAAAAGCACTGAGGAGAACTAACACGAAAGAAAAATACTTGACATAATCAAATGACGGAAATAACATATCATTAGAGAAACGAGATGAGAGAACTATTCATTAGAATAATTCTAAACTATAACTAAATAAATAAATAAATGATTTCCTAAATGTTGCAATTTTAGCATAATTTTTGAACAATCGGTTATTTATTTATTTATGAAAACTATTATTTATATTAATTACACGTGGAAAAATTGAAGCAGAAAAGATCAAAGACCAATAATCATATATATCGGTAAACAGATGGTTGATGAATTAATTAAAGCAGCGGTAAAACGCGATGTCTGAGCCGCAAATGATCGCCCGCGCGCGACCGTTACTCAGCGGGAAAAAAAAGAGAATCATGTCTAGGGGTAATTTTCGATAATGAGACAGCGTATAAATCGCCTTCGAAACTTTTTTGTAATAGAAAACTGACTCCAGAAATCGTCGTATACGGGGTTCTCAGCGCAGATAAAGCTGTAAATCTAAAAATCATCATGGCCGTAATAAGTACGTGAAAAATGCGACCACTATATCTTCCGCTGAGGAAGTACACTACTTTAATTCATTAAATTTGGTCGCTTTCAAGGCGCCTACCAAACCGTAAGTCACAAGTTTGAAACGTTGCTCGTAACTCGAGTCTAACTCTATGCCTAATATACAGTTGAAAAATTTGGAAAAGCAAAGCTGAATTTTGTGGAAAAAAAACTGGTTGAGCCGTTCGTCTCGCCAGTGTCGTTAAGCTTGGCACGTTGTAAACTTCGCAATCTTCACAAATTGCTAAGAATCTTTGCGACTCACTTTACCTTTTTGATACTTCACAAGGCAGACTAACGTGCCTTAAACATTTCCCGCGACCCCTGTTACTCATTCATGCTACCGAGAGTCTAACGTGGGCAATTTTGCTCAAACATTTTCTATACATTTACATAATTTACCAGCGGGTGTAATTAATAACCAAAGCCATATAGAAAAAAAAAAAAAAAAACAAAAAAAAAACTGTTTATGACGAAATAAAATCTACAATCCTAGCACAGCGAATATTTTACCGATAGATCCTCTTAATCCTTTTATATTTTCCCCTTGGATAATAATCCTCCAGTCTACATTCTAACACACAAAATACCACGAAAAGTTTTTCCGAATTTCTTTCACATTTCAATGGTTATTATGCAATGTTTTTTTTTTTCTATACCGTTTAAGCTGAAAACAATCATAAAATAATTCATTATTCATTATGCAAACTATCCGCCATTTTGTAAGCTTTAACTCTGCTCTGTCTGAAAAATAAAATCGAAACTGTTGTGTTCACGAATTTGAAGGTTCCATCGAAATGAAGAGCGATTAACACAACTGAAATGATAGTCTCAAAGCGCACTAAAATGGAATGTCCGCATAGCTATTGGATAGCGGGGCGCAGCAATTTCCAGCGCAATAATTTAGGCTGCTAAAGAAATGCATACTGAACGAAATCGTGGAGTACGTTATAAAACCATCAACGGATTTCAGCATTGGCCACTTCCTTAGAACGTCTACGCACGTCTGGGTGATCAGGTAGTACTAAAGCGGGTACGTTTTGAGAATCATTTCAGGTTGAACACACTCTTACACTCGTACATTAAATAGAGCAGTCCTCTCCGGTATAATTCCATCCGATAAACTACCATGCCCTGTCATCATCTGAAATACGTAACATCGCTCTATTTTAAATTTCTCGATATATGTAAAAAGTTATATCTGTGTTTAGTTCTGCTGATGAATTTAACTTTCCAAGTTCCTTCAACGAATTGAATATTCTGTCTTTAATAGTTTAACACAACCCGTGATTCTGTCGCAGTAGTGTCGGTATATTTTCAAAAAGAAAAGTTGCACTTTAATAATTTTAAAAGAATTTACAAATTTAAAAACTGTGATCGTTGGGCAGAGAAGAAAGGACAGGAGAAAAGAAGGTGTTTTATTGTCATGATATCTGAGGAGCAGTAGAGGTACAAGTGGGATTTTGTCGAATTCCTTGATATAGGTGACCGTGGGTAATTTTGGCGTGACCAATACGAATTCTAGTAATAATAATTTCGTCGGTCCTATTGAGGTTTGATAAGTGTTGACAATTGATTTTTTTGAAAGTATGAAGTTTGTTGGTGTGTTGTTGGGACTATTCTAATTGCCATTTGTTTTGAGTTTGTACACATATATACATGACTGGAGGTCTTGTGGTATAAAGGGAAAGAGAGGAGAAGTACGGTGTGCGGTTTTTGCAAGATTATCAACATTTTCGTTACCGGAGATGCCAATGTGACTCGGGATATACATGAGGCTGATTTTTATTTGTGATCGGAATAAGATGTTGTATAAGTTGAGTATATTCTGAATAAGAGGATTGTTTTTAGAAGTGTTTTGGAAAGAAACTAGGGAACTTAAGCAATCGGTCATAATTAAAAATTTTTCAGACTGATAAGTTTCGTTGATATGGAATATACAATGGTAGATGGCCATTAATTCCGCTGTGTCGTTTGAAGAGAAGGAGGGAAGTGAGAAGTAAAATGATGATTTAACTGTGATCAACAAAAGGTTGTTCAAAGTTTTTCGATCAGAAAATTTTAAGTCGGTTATACGGTAATAATTTTTAGTAATTAATGGTTAACCGTTTCTGACACGAAATGAAGAAGATTAAGATTAGTTCCTGACGTTTTGATAGAGCTAAACAGGTGTGAATTGTGGTAGCCACGTTTTAGAAATCTAAATGAACACTTTTAATGTTGAATTAATATTTAACTGAAAAAAGAAAAAACAATAAATTATTAAACTTGTATACATTTTTTTTCTCGTTTAACCGTTACAAAAAAAACAAAAACAAAAAAAACCTACCTTCTAAATAGTTGGTTCTTAAGTGGATTTTAACCTGTGCATATCTAGGAAAAAAACTAGGAATGAAGTTCGAACCAAATTTCAAACCTTGAATTACGTCAAATGCTATTGAGAAGAAAATTAATTACAGAATCGACGCGAGTTTGTTCATTTTATCGTCGTTTTCATAATTAATAATGTTTATTCGTTTATTTCACCGAGATTAGTTTACAATATAAAATAACCGTCGTTACTCGTCTTAGCTATTTAATAACGTCTTTTATAGCCGGCTTTCGATTAAATATTAACAATGCGTTCGATTCATCGATTAAGTTTCGATACGAATCGAATAAAGGAACTATCAGAGCCGATTAGCGTTAAATTAGACAACGTTTCGTATCCTCTTCATTTTAAAATGAACGGTAATTAAATATAAAATTTCGAGTTTTGTGTTGAGGAAGTTGTTCAAATTTAAAGCAAACATTTATCTCTGGAGGCGCTCTATTATTATACCGAGCAGAAAGAGATCAGTGGGGAGTTCCCTTTTATTCTACCGACCGCCTGATGGTTAGTTAATTTAATGGTTAAGCCGGGCACCGTCAGTTCCGAATCAATCATCCGTTTGAAGCATTATCTAAAACGTGTAAGACAAGTCGAAAAATTTACAGCGAACTGTTTAAAAATGAAACTGAGCGATGCTTTTGTGTAAAAATTAACTGTAAAGTAATAAATAATTCGTAATTTAACGAATTTTAAATTGTCACTAAACTAAATAGTTAACGGACTCTTTTACATTTTTTTTTTTTAACTTATAATCGTAAGGTTGACGTGTTTCACGGCTTCTTAATCGGCTATATTTTCTCGAACAAAAATTTAATTTTCAAATCCTAATCACTGATAAAACCGTATTTATTACAAATTTAAAAAGACTACTCGAAATTAAAGCCAAATTCTATATTATAATTAAACACGTGATTTAATTCGACTGAATTTATTTATTACGATTCCGCTTACGAATTTTTTAAAATTAGCGTCATTGAAATTAATGAAATGCAATTTTAAAATATAGTCAAATTTTAAATATTTCGTTTAGGGAAATTTGACGAATTGAGGAATCTCCCGAAAACAAGCCGGGGTTAACTTATCCAGTGTGCAAGCCATTCTGATCAGTACGAAAAACTGAATTTTCAATTTTATCGAATATGGGGGGAATCTAAAAACCCCTTTCTTTAAATAAAGGTCTCGGTGTACGCGCAGGCACGACGCAGAGAGAATTTTGTTAACGTTTCAACAAACGAAATGCTATATTTGCTTTAAGGCGGAATTGCGACCATCGGATTTTAAAAGAAAATTTGATGCTCATTTTCACTAAGAAATTTGAGAAAAAGTAATTTAAGAATTAATTACGATATATATATAGTTAAACATAATGCCCGTCGACGAATACCTGGAGTCTATATGTAATATAGGAAGAAAAAATAAACGAATAAGTTTTAATTAAAAATTGGAAAAAAACACGAATAAGTTTTAATTAAAAATTGGAAACAAATCAAAGAATTGTTTACAAATTTTTGGTGTTTGTTTAGGTCACTATAATGGCGTATTTAGCATTTCACACAAGCGAGAAGTCATCGGTGCGGTTTTATTTAGTCTATTTTATAGATTATTATATTATTTAATATTGCTCTGTATTATCCGCAGTGGCGTATTCAGAATATAGTTTTGGGGGGAGGAGGGCGAATTCTAAATTTTCAAATAGGTGTATTTATTTATTTATATATGTATATATAATGTCATGGAAACATGTTTTAGAATTATGCAAATTATGACAGAAAAAATTAAATTCCTATTTCATAAATAATAATCATAAAAACGAACGGAAAATTATCAGGTACTTACTTTCTGACACTAAATTTGTTTTCATATCACAGTGGGCAATTGCCCTCTTTGCCCCCCCCCCCCCCCCCCGAATACGCCACTGACTATCCGTGTTTTAAAACACCATTCGTTACTTTCTTGTTCGCTTTTAACCAAAGCCAACTTTTTTCTTGAATCACCCTACTTGTCAGTGAATAGCAAAAAAAAAAAAAAAGGTTTAAGTAAAAAGTATAATATAATTGAAATAAATTTTCTCAAAAAAGAGGTAATATGAAGGACCAATATTATTACGTCGAAAAGTTAATTCATTTTTGAAAAATAATACGTAATGATGTTAATAAATAATTGAAATTATTCGAGATATGAAATAATAAACATGGAAATTATTAGTTATTAATATCTTGCAGTAAATAAAACCCATATTTCCATAAAGCAGGTATACACTATAGTGTACTTTATGGTAAGATTTAGTAGAAACGGCGATTTAAATAGCGAACATTGTGAAGAATATGTCATCGCTTTTGGGTTGAATCGATTAATCTAGTCAGCATAATTTCGCTTAAACAATAAATTTTATTAAAAGTAAATTTAAACGATTTTCACCGTATACACGAATTATGGTTGTAACATCGCCGACTGAATTTTTTGCATTGCATGCGTACGATCCAGCGTCGGTTTCGTCGAATTTGTGTATCACCAAGTCCAAATTAGTTTTAAAAATCGACACTTCAGTCTCAATAATCTCATATTTTCCCGTCGGCACCAGCATATCTCCTAAATTGCAACAACGACAAATTAACAACTATTATCAGCGGTTAATCATATAGTTGTAGATAAATTCGTTACATATATTGATTTATGTGGCTGCGAATTTACGATTTGTACATTAACCGAAAGTTAACGTTCCGGTCCTCATGAAAATAACAAGAAAACAACGGAAACATGTATGATACCGAAACCTTATCTATCAGAGAGGGTAGGTAGCGGCATTGAATTTAATCAAATCAAGGTAACTTCGCTTACAGGTTTGCTTTCGTGTTTCGTGTTCGCTTCAATATGTTCCGTTTAAATTTCATTTATATTTTTGCTGCACTTCCCATTTATTCACATGTACACGTCGTTTTTATTCATTCGCTTCCCGCGTGTGCAATGATGAGGGCGATCCCCCCTCTTCCGGCTGCTCACGATGAATATGATAGTATTTCGTTAATTAAAATGGTATATATTTGAGACTTTTCCTCGAAGATAGTAATGGGGGTCATTTTTACAAATGATCTACGAAGAAGAATAAGCCCGTGTTTAACAATAATACAAATATTAATAATTCCTAAAGGTCTGTAAAAAAGTAAAAAAAAAAAACAAAAAAAAACTCACCATAAGTAACAAGGATAGCGTAACTCTTGGTTGCTCGGCGAGGTGTTTACAAGATTCTGTGTGGACGAAATGATATCGGTCAAACAAGTGGAACAGTAAACGTACGAACAGAAGAGCACAAAATCGATTGTCGATACAGACGCGTAGAAAAATCCACGATTGCGCAACACCGAAAAAAGGATTAATCGAGATATTAATTCTGACAATACGGTTATTTTAGACAAAAATCATCAACTTGACAATTAGATTGATCTTAACCGAGACTACTGCTATAAATTAAATGAAATCCGGAGATCGTTAATAAATCGGTGTTAAAATTTAAAACTGAGTATCGAAAGACAAAATAGCAGCGGCAACCAATCAGAAACGAATGTAACATATTTTTTCTATAGTTTTTAGTACACATAAGCTCGTCCGATTCTATTACTCAGTTTGTTCTGAAATGAGCGGGGCATATTTGTCCGAAGCGCCAACGTGCAATTTTTCTGCCTCAGTTTTCACCGAAAGTTAATCAGTATATAAGCTTTTCTTTCTTTTTTTTCTTGGCCTCTTCAACCAAATACTTTTACCCAGAAAAGGAAAGAAGTCGGTTATAAATTCAATCAGAAATCTTTGCTAAAGAGGAACGAATAGAAGGAATAATTAATTCGGGAAAGAAAGGACAGGATATAGGAAGCACAATAAGGAGTAGGAAGCCCAAGCCTCAACAAATAGGAATACAAAATGCTTCGCAGAAGGAGACGAACACTGGAAGAACACATGATCAGCATTGCAAATAACTGCATCATCAGGATGGAGGGGACAGTGTGGGGAGTAAATAGGGAAAAACGAAATTTAGATAATGGCAGCAAAGAATAAAATGCATACGAACAACGGAAACAACATCAGAACATCGAAGAGAGGAATGCAAAAGAAACCATGAATAGGGAAGTAGGCTGAACAAACAGATGGAATGAATAATTATTAGAAAAGGAGGAAGTGTAAATATATCCGATGCCATGATCTGATATGAAAAATTTTACATATCGATAGGAGGTTAGCAGATGTAATTTTTTTTTTTAAAAAAATAGCGGGAAAAAGCAGCAGCCCGAGACAAGGAATGAGCCGCTTCTAATGTTAATCAAATGGAGAGAGGAACGATTATGAATGAGTAAACGTATACGGGGAACAACAAAGTGTCACACGAATGATCAGGAAGGGGAGAGGATATGGCCTGAAAGGCGCTCAAGGAATCAGAGATAATAAAAAATTTAGAGAAAAGGTGATTCGAGGAAATGAAAATAATCGAGCGAAGGATGGTCAATAATTTATTTACGAATATGGAACAGAAATAAGGAAGACGAAAAGATTCTGATAGGGTAAAATCAGGAAGGATGAAGGAAGTACCAACACCACCGGCCTCCTCGAACCATCCGTGTAAATGGTAACATGAGAGACAAATAGGGAATTGATAGTGCTGTAGAGTACCTGTTTAATTACGGCTTGGGCGAGGTTTTTAGAAAATGAGGGAACGGTAAATACTTTAGGAGGATGACAAAGATCAGTGGAGTTAAAGAACAAATAGGAAAGATTATTGAAGGAGATAGTGTACGGCCAAAATGAACTAAGACGACGTGAAATAAATAATCAGTATAAGCTGATAAATTTTTTTTAAATATTTTATTGTACAGCCTTTAAAAAGATAATACACTTGAACAGTTATAAATATTTCGAATAAACGGTACAATTTTATATTGTAAACCGACAGGTTGACTTTATGATCTACAAAGAATTTTTTTTCAAATTTAATTGTAGTTTGTATTTTTTGTTTGTTCTAGCGTACCCTTTAACAAACATGGTTAAAGATATCGTTTTATATCAATGATATTTTTCTCACGTGGCGAATTCTACTCCGCTGCCGCGCACTGAATATATAAAAATTGACGGTTAGTTAATTGATACCTCCCCGTTCAAAAAAATAAAGAAAAAACCAAATGACATTAAACATATTCCTAAAAGAGCAATACTTACCTCACCTAATTCTTAGCAAATTATACAAAAATGAAAGATAATACTAGATAAGAAATGAATTAGCGACGTGGGAATTTGTATATCACAAAAAAAAAAAAACTAATGTGTTTTCCGTGAAAACAAACAATAGACACTACGAATATTTATTTATTTTATTATTTACGAGGTACATATTGCCAGGGAGGGGGCATCACCACGGGTGAGGTTATTTACATTATTTTAAGGTTTGTAATATTTATAAATTTAATAAGTCTGTATAGGTTATTTATGTTTAAATTCGCGGAGTGATCGTCTGTAAGTGCGGATTGTTGGCGTTCGGCACTTCAGTGATGATGTGTTTGACTGTGATCTGGCAATTGCATTGAGTACAGGCTGGAGGCTCCTGGTGGTCCAGCAGGTATGCATAGGTGGTTAGAGTATGGCCTAGATAGATTCTGTTCAAGGTTGATTCGATATCCCGGTTTGATGCAGCTTTGCCTATAACGTAAGTCCAGTCAGTAATCGTCGGTTTAATTGCCAGTAGTTTGTTCGAATAGCTGCTGTTCCACTCAACCTCCCAATTAGACATTATTTTGTATTTTGCGTATTTTTTCAGTTCGCTTGGGTGTAACACTGGTACGGCGGCATTGGTCGATAGCGTGGGAAGGTGATCAAACATCATGATGTAAATGGTGCCTTCATGGTGGTTTGGACTCCACGGTGGATCGACGGAAGGCATGCGCTTAAGTAGATAATTCGGGATGTCCAGCGTAAATTCGTCATGACATTTGAAGTAGCCTTGGGCAGCGAGGGTACCGTCTCTGTATAATGGGTTTGATAAACTGTAAATGCTGTGGTTTGGATGGTTCGGGTAACTTAAGATTGATAGGGCGTAATCGACCGATAATGTTTGCCAGCGGTATTTCAGGGGAGGAATACCGGCGAGCACGTGCATCCTGGAGGCAGGCGTAGTTCGGAAGGCTCGTAGAGCTATACGGAGGCCCGAATTTTGGATCGTGTCAAGACTTTGGAGCAGGCCTTTGGAGGCGGATGAGTAGACGATGCAGCCGTAGTCGAGTTTTGGTCGGATTAAACTTTTGTATACTTTTAGTAATGTGGAACAGCTGGGTCCGAATTTCCTGTTGTTCAGCATCTTCAGTATGTTCAGTGCAGAAAGGCTTCGGTTTTTCAAGGATAGGATGTGGTTTCTCCATCGAAGTTTTTTGTCAAAGATTAATCCGAGAAAACGAGCTTCTTCCGAAAACTTTAGTTGTTGATCGTTGAGTGTTAGACTTACGGGTTGGTGTTTGCGTTTTCTCGTGAAGATGACGCCTTTCGTTTTTTCGACAGAGAATTTGAGTCCCGTGCGTTCACTCCAGTTCGCTAGATTGTCCAAGCATGCTTGGAGAAGGCTCTCTGCGAACTGTAGGTTTGTAGTTTTAACAGTTATGTTTAAGTCGTCAGCGAAAAGTCTGTGGTTAATAGGAAGTGGAATGATTGCGGAGATAGTGTTTATCAGAATTAGGAAGCAGTAGATACTAAGGACACTGCCTTGAGGGACTCCATTTTCTTGTTGGTATTCATTTGAAAGAGTATTTCCTACTCTGACCATAAACGTGCGATTATTTAAGAAGTTATTGATAAATTTTGCCAGACGCCCTCTGATTCCAAAACTCGTGAGTTCTTTCAGGATTCCGAATCGCCAGGTGGTGTCGTATGCCTTTTCTATATCGAAGAAGATGGCTACTAGGTATTCATTGTGTTTAAATGACTGCAGGATTTCGTTTTGCAGTCCCAGTAGGTGGTCGGTAGTGCTTCGTTGCTTTCTGAATCCACATTGGTTTTTTGATAGAATTTTTTGTTTATCGAGATACCAGGTCACTCTGATGGCGACTATTTTTTCCAGTAGTTTGCACATGACACAGGTAAGAGAAATGGGTCGATATGATGTTGGTAGGAAGCGGTCCTTTCCTGGTTTCAAGATAGGTATAGTGATGGCCTTGCTCCAGATCTTGGGGAATGTGCCTTCTTTCCATATTGAGTTAAATATACTCAGTAGTTCTGTTCTAAGGGTATCGGGTAGATTTTTATGAAGGCAGACGGAATATTATCTGGACCAGGTGATATGTTAGGCTTCAGGCGCTTGATGGCGTTGGAGAGCTCCGGCATGGTGATGGGAGTGTTGAATTCTTCTGAATCGTCACTGTTTAGATCGTAGGAATTTGTTTCTTCTGCTTTTTTGAAATTCAGGAACGTCGGGGTGTAGTTTGCATCAGATGAGGTCTGTGTAAAACTTGAGCCAAGTAGGTTAGCGGTTTCGTCAGACTCTTGCGTGTAAGTATCTCCTTTTTTTAGGGTGATTGCATTCAAGGGCTGTTTAGCACCGTTTAGGATCCTTATTTTCCGCCGGAGTTCAGTTTGGTCAGAGTGCTCGTCTATAGAGGTTATAAAGGAGTTCCAGCTCTGTTTCTTCAGTTGCCTGGATAGTCTACGGTTTACTGCTCGGTAACAGCGGAAGTTGGTGAGATCGCTTGCGAGTCTGGTTCTTCGGAACTTAGCAAGGGCCTTATTGCGATTTTTGATGGCTAGTTTGAGGTCTTCATTCCACCAAGGAACATTTTTTGTGGATATTCTGCCGGAGGATTTTGGTATCGAGTTTTCAGCTGAGTGTAGGATGTGTTGGTTGAAGTTTAGGATACAGGAGTCGATGTCTGCTGATGGTTTAGGGAGTGGGAGGGCGCAAATTGATTTGAATTTATTCCAATCCGCCTTTGTTAGAAGCCATCTTTGGGTTGTAGGAAGTTGTTGGTTCATCGAGGTGGTGGAGATGTGAATAAGTATAGGAAAATGGTCACTATTACACAGGTCGGAATGCTTTTTCCAATTGAATCGGTGAGCAATGTCGGAGGAGGCAATTGACAAGTCGATCGCAGAGAAGGTTCCATTAGAGCTGTTGAATCTGGTTTGTTGGCCGTTGTTTAGCAGGATTAGTTGACAGTCGTCCTGGAGGATTCTATTGATTATGTATCCTTTGTTGTTATTTCTAGTAGCTCCCCAAGCGGTGTGATGAGCGTTCATATCTCCTAGAATGATGAACGGCTGAGACAGTTGATGAATGAGGTGGAAGAGGTCGTTGTAAGTTGGGTCTTCATCAGGGGGTATATATATGTTGCAGATTGTCAAGTTCGCAAGTTGAGGACGGTAGCAGATTGTGACTCGAATGGTCACATTCTGGATGTTTGATTGAGTTTGTGAGCAGTGGTTAACGATAACAGAGTCTCGGATGAGGGTAGCTACGCCTCCAGATGCTTTGAGACCTCTGCTGCAGTCTTGGCGGTAGATTTGGTAGCCTCTTATCGTCGGTTTGTGTTTTGGTAAGAGGTGGGTTTCTTGGAGGCAAGTGATTATAGGTTGTTTGAGCGAGAGTAGTTGGTGGAGTTCTTCATGGTTGTTGTAGAATCCGTTAATATTCCATTGTGTTATTGACGTCTTTATTCGGGGTCGTTTTCAATTTCGTGATTAGTTTGGTGATACGGATTTTCAATCCTCTATCTGCCACGATGGAGTGAGCCGTATGGAGCTGGATTGATACAGTTTCTATGTTAACTTCTTCGGTGGTGATTGTTTTGACGATTTCTTGTGCTGGAAAGTTTGGTTTGTTCGTTAGGATTAGTTGCAGTAGTTGATCGAAGCTGAGGGCGTGTGGGAGCGTCTTATATTGGCTTTCGATGGCATCCAATGCTGAGAGTAAAACGTTCCTAGTTTGTGCGGTATCAGTGTCGATCGGTTTTATTTTCTTAACTTTCTGTTTCAAGGAGCTCAAGTTAGTGTCTGTGCTTTCAAATACTCTCTTCGTTGAAATTGGTGTTGCTGGCGATGTATTTTTCAGTTGTTGTGTGTTTATCGACGGTTGATCGATAGAGACTTTTTCTTGATTTTCATCTGTAGTCGTAGTCGCATTATCCATAATTTCTTTTTTAACGGTCTGTTTGGCCGCGGGAGAGAGGTTCAACGGAGTTGGTGAAAGATTCACATTGAGTAACGGATCTGCAAGCAGACTGGTTGATGATGTCGTTGGCGCAGATACGTGGTTGATTGGTGTTTGATCGCGAGTGGTCGTCCTAATTTTGTTCTCTTGATCTTTGGTAGTACACATTGCGGTAGAGTGTTCATTGGTTTTGCAAAGACCGCAGTAGGTGTCGTTGTCCGAGAGGTATACAGTGAATTTCTCGTCTTCGTGCTCGATGTGGATGAATGCAGGTATTAGAATAGGTTCTTCAGGGTCAATAATTGTATAAGTTTGTCTTCTAAAGCTGTATATATGTCGGTATTGGTCTTCGGTAATACCAGCTTTCAAGTAGCTAACTGGCGCTGTTAGTTTTAGATTGATATCCACCAATTTGCGTTCGATGACGGAGTGGGGCATGTGGGGGGAGGCGTTAGAAATTATTAGGCGTTTAGCGGGATTGATCAGTTTACGTAGTTTTAGGATACGAGAGTTTACAGTGATTTGTGAGCGGGATTGAATTAGGTCGTCTGCTATTTTGATTGAAGCTAAGTACACGCATATACGGTTATTCGATATACGAGATGCAAATAATATGTCTTTCGGAGGTATCAGGGTGCCGATACATTGTATACGGTCTTTTAGTTTATCATCTTTGTTAACGTGGATGACGATTGCTTGGTCACGTGAAGGAGGTTTATCGAATTGAGCGATAGAAGCATATGATAAAGCTGGTTTACCGTTTGTAGGCATGTTTGAACCGGTGGCAGTTAGCGATAATGGAGTATTTGTAGTTGTGTTGGAACTGGTGGGTTTTTCTGTCATACAGGCGGTTAGCGATACTGGAGCTTCTTGTTTATGTCGAAATTATCACCAAACAAAAAAAGGTAGAGTACAAAAAAAGGAGATAAATTTAACACATATCAGAAAAAAGGAAAGAGACAAGATAAGAAAAAGAGAAAAAAACTGTATTTAGAACACAAGAGCGCACGACTGTTCACTTTCACGTTTAAATACAAACTCCACACTACGAATAGTTTTTGCCCAGGCAGGAGAAAAGAGACAATACGTGAAATTAAGTCTGTACCAGCTAGAACAAAAGGAAAACTTTAATGGATCTAGAGCAACGGAAGATCAATTATTTATAGATAAAAAGGGTACTGAATGAAAAATCCGGTACGTTTGTCTCCCAGTAGTTTGATTATTCCAACGGTCCTGCCTCCAGTTCCGCCTCTCCAGCCTTCTCCTATGCTAATCGCGCCGCAGCCCCTATTTCCTCTCTAAACGTCTCCCCAAAAACTCCTAAATTCCCCTCTCTTCCACGTCCCAAATCCCCCACTTTCCACAAAACTTCCAAACCCAAATCCTACTCAAAGCCTTCTCCTCAATTTCCCTTCGTTCCATCCCTTTACTCTCATTTACCACTAAATGGTTGTGCACTGAATCACAACGACTCCCCCCAATCCAACCCCCCCATATCTTCCAGTTCCTCCTATTCTTTCTCCTAATTCCTCTCTAAACGATTCTTCCTTTGTTGTCTCCCATATTTCCGCAGCTATCATGGAACTCCTTGCCTCCTTTAACATATCCTCCTCCTCCTCTTTCCTTGATAATCTTTCAGCCTTCCTATCCAATCACGTTCATTTCAACTAGACCACCTCTTTCATCCTTTGTTCTTTCTTTCTCCTTTTTGACCATCTTCCAGCATCCCATTCTATACTTGTTACTCTTATTTCTCCTTTTTTCTTTTGCGTCCGTTTCGCCAAGGATAACTGTTCGCTCAGGAATCATCAACTCAAAACTTTCCTCAGTTCGAATTTTATTCCATTTTTCCTTCATGCTACATAACTATATCATTATGGAAGGAAGCCTACAAACTGGTCGTCAACCCAGTTCGTGCAGGTATTTCTCCTGTCTCTTTTTCAACACTATGTCGGAAGGAAGCCTACAAACTGGGCATCAACCCAGTTCGTGCAGGTACATCTCCGGTTTATTTTTAATTACTGACGGTACCGCTAATGGTGAAATATCTTCAATTTTGCCTGTATCCAATTTCGGACACGTCTTCTTTCTTCTACTCTTTTTTCCATTGTCAACTTCTCCTTTAAGTTGGAAGATCGTCTACAAGCGATCTCCTCTCATTTATTACACCCTTCCTATTACCCTTGCCCTCCTTTCTTTTACTTCAATTTCAGCTCTATCTTCTCCCGCTACTTTTTCTCATTCTTTTATTTCCTCTTCTCCTTTTAACTAGAATGTCGCGGTCTTGCGCCTTAAACATCCTTCAATGGAATTGCCGCAGCTTACGAGCTAATAAACTAAGTGTAGAATGTCTATTAGACTTCTACAATATCCATGTAGCACTGATATCTGAAACTTGGCTTAAATCTTCCTCATCTCTTGATTTCAAAGGTTATTCTCTAGTTCGATCTGACCGTATGGATGGGTATGGTGGCGTTGCGATTTTAATTAGACACGATCTATCCTATCACACCCACAATATCCCATTTCTTCCTCCGCCCCTTCCCAACCACCCTAACATGATTCACATTTCACTTGAAAATCTTCTCCCGAATCCTTTACATATTGCTTGCGTGTACATCCCTCCCAACTCCAGCGCCTCTAGTCTTCCTTTGTCTTCATTCCTTTCATCCCTATCTGATCCATTTATTATTGGTGGAGACTGGAATGCGCACTCTCCTATGTGGGGCTGCACAGGGCGCAATCCTAACGGTGTGACTCTGGAAAATCTCATCCTAAACCATAATCTTTTTCTCCACAACGATCGTTCTCCTACTTTCTTCAAACATCCACCTTCTTCTAGTGCAATCAACCTCTCGTTTTCATCTCCGAATCTTGGTCTTGTAAGCTCCTGGAGAACTCTCGACGGCACCTTTGGTAGTGATCATCTCCCCATTTTCCTAACTCTCAACAACGCTCTTCCTTCTAAACCTGTCAGGCCCTTGCACGCTCCTCACTGGCTTCTCTCCAAAACAGATTGGACTAAATTCCGATCTTTGGTGGATTCCTCACTCCCCCTTATTCTGGATTTTCTCGACCTGTCATCCAAGTACAACTTCTTCATTCAATCTCTATATTCTGCTCTTTCCGCTTCCTCCCCTCCTCCTTCCTTTTCGCGCGGTCGTTCTTCCTCTTGTGCCTCCTCTTTTTGGTGGAATGAAGAGTGTAAAGTTGCTTTCCAAAGAAGCACCGCTACCTTCAAAGCCTTTCGTTCTTGTTCCTCAATATCCAACTTTTTAGCTCACAAAGAAGCCAACGCAAAAGCTCGGTACATTTCAAAATCTGCCAAGAGGAACTCTTGGAAATCATTTTGTTCATCTTTCTCTAGAGATACGCCTCTCTCTAAGATATGGAAAATGGCAAAAGCGTTCAGATCTCCTCTTTCTGAGCGTCCCCACTTCTCCCATCCTTCTTTGCCTGAACTTCACTCTTTCTTGGACTCTATTGCTCCTCCGTATGTCCCCACTTTCGAGGAATCGATCATTCCTTCGCTCCCAAATTCCTCAGAACCTCATTTCCTATCGTCCCCTTTTCGCTACGAGGAACTCTTGTCCGTTCTTAACAAAACCTCTCCGTCTGCTCCTGGCTTGGACGGTCTTTCTTTCCCTATTCTTAAAAAACTCTCTCCTTCCTCGCTGCTCTCCCTTCTGAATATCTTCAACTCTTTCCTACTCTCTGGATTTACTCCTGATTCTTGGAATGACTTCATCGTCATTCCAATTCCGAAAAAAAGTCAGTGTTCCTTCCGTCCTATCTTCCTAGCCTCATGTCTGCGCAAACTCTTTGAAGGTTTAATAAACAACCGTCTTGTTTGGTGGCTTGAGCATAATAATCTAGTTCCTTCTAATTTGTTCGGTTTTCGCCCCGGGCTTGGCCCGGTAGATTGCATCAGTACCTTCCTTGCAGATATCTATAAATCATTCCTTTCTAAGAAATTTACTGTCGCTTCTTTTGTCGATGTCTGCTCTGCATTCGACAATGTGCATCTTCCTTCTCTGGGCTCCAAACTTCTCTCTCTTAATCTCCCACCGGTTTTTATCTCTCTTATACTCAACCTCTTTCAACATAGAACTCTTTATCTATCTTCTCCTTCTCTTTCCACCTCTAGATGCGTCTATCGTGGGCTTCCCCAGGGATCCTGCCTTAGCCCCACTCTTTTTAATATTTACTCTTTCGATATTGCTTCGCTTCCTATTCCCTCTTTCTCTCTCCTTTTTGCTGATGACATTTTAGTTTATTCCACCTCAGATGATCTGTCCTCTGCCACCAACGAGTTAAACCATTCATTGTCCCATCTTAGCAATGCTCTATCTACACTCCACCTCTCTCTTTCCCCTTCCAAGTCTTCCTGTATGGCCAAATGGTAAGCTACTTAGCCGCCAGGCCATAAAAAAAAAAAAAAAAAAAAAAAAAAAGTCTTCCTGTATAATTTTTGCTCTCCGCCCCTTTAATCGTGCTTTTATAAACATCAGTGTATCTGGTACACCTATTCCCACTGTTAATTCCATATGTTATCTAGGTATTTTCTTAAATAGTCGCCTTACATTTCATGAACATATTAATTATATCTATAATTCCTCGATCAAAAGACTTAATCTCCTCAAATCTTTATCACCGCTCAGATGGGGTGGAGACCCGTGCATTCTATTAATTCTATATAAATCGATTATTCGGTCCAAACTCGACTATTGTTCCTTCATTTATGGCAGTGCCTCCAAGTCTCTCCTTTCGAAACTTGACGCAATTCAGAATTCCTGCCTTCGCCTATGCATTGGCGCTTTAAGATCTTCTCCTATTCCTGCGACTCTATCCGAATCTTCCACTCAACCTCTTTCCATTCGTCGTTCACTCCTCGGTTATCGATTTTTAATAAAACGCCTCCCCATTTTGTCATCCAATATTATCCCTTCCTATCTTTATATCAAAAATCACTGGCGCTTGGCGCCTCATAGAATTCCGATTTTATCGCATATAGCTGCTCGTGTTTCCAATTTTTCTCCCTACGTTTCCTCTTATAATAGTCTTCCTTACTTTTCTTTCGACTTTAATAGCATATGGCACCCCATCAATTTCTCCTCTCTTCCAGTCCGAGCTAATTGTTCCTCTCACAATGTAGTCAACTTCGAATTCTTTCAGCTGCTGAACTCTTCTTTTCCTTCCCATGCCTTAATCTTCTCGGATGGCTCCAAGAGTGATGGGGGCGTGGGTGGTGCGTATACGTCTCCTACGTTCATACACTCTGAGTCCTTCAGACTTCCTTCCTTCTGCTCTATCTTCTCGGCCGAGTCGATCTCAATTCTTCGTGCAATTCATTTCATATCCTCTACGAGTGGAGTTCACAAATTCCTGATTGTCTCTGATTGCAAAGGCGTTCTTCAAGCTATCTCCTCTCCTCCTTCTTATACTTCTGACGGTATCATCCCCTCTATCCGATCTCTTGTCTCCTCTTTGTTCTCGTTCCGCTCCATTTCCATAGACTTTCTATGGGTCCCTAGTCATTCCAATATTGTGGGAAATGACTCAGCTGACTCTTTAGCTCGCTCAGCCGCCCGCACTGGTCCTTTCCTCGACTCTTTCCCTTCCTCAGACATTCTTTCTCTATCACGCTCTAATCATTCCAGACTTTGGTCTGACATGTATCCATCTATATTCTCAAATCGCTTTTCTCAGTACCGTCTTATTCAACCGGTTCCTAGTTTCCTGCCTTGGTTTCAATCTATTCCTATCTGTCTTCGTTCCACTGTTGTTTCCTTAATTAGGCTTAGAATCAATCATTCTCTTCTCCCCTCTTCTCGCTTTCGATTCGCTTTGTCCCCTTCTCCTTTCTGCTCTCTTCACGCTTCTGAGCCTTCTTGTATTTGTGATTCAAATCACATCTTATTCGAATGTTCGGCACTCTCTAACGAACGCTCTATTCTTTACACCCAACTTTTAGTTTTGGGTCTTCCTACTCCCTTTAACGCTACCTATATTCTTTCCTTCCCATTGCCTTCAGTTATCCCATTGCTACTGTCCTTTGTCCTCTCCATTTCTGACCGCCTGGTTATTTAGTTATAACTGTTAATTTTTCATGTTGTTGGGTCAAGGCCGCTGGCGCGCCCAGGGTAGGAAAAAAAAAAAAAAAAAAAACGGTCCTGCCATGCACGTTGTTAATCAATGTGTTAATATAGTTCTAACATGAGGCGGTCAACTATCTCATCTATAATTAGACTTCAGTTTAATCACAGCTTGCTTCCTGCTTCGCTCTTCCGTTTCTCCATTACTCAATCTCCTTTTTTTATCCGTTTGATCTGTCAGAAGCAAACTTCACTTGTAATGAAAAATCACATTTAACTTGAATGTCCTTTCATTTCTACAATCGACCTACAACTTGTTTCCACTTCCATCTTCCCTCACCTGAGCACTTTTGTGCTACAGGACTTATGCTCTAGCGACCATTTTCCTATACTCATATGCCCGTCCAAAGCCCTCCCTACCCAAACCCCCCCACCTAAGCCTCAATTTCTATTCCACAAGGCGGATTGGGATATGTTTTCAGTTAAAGTAAACGTTCCCAGCGAGCCATCCGAATCTTTATCAGAGAACATCAACTCCTTTATCGACGCTATTACGAATGCTGCTCTAGCATCCATTCCTAGGTCTGTCCCAACAAACAGATCCCGACGGGTTCCATGGTGGTGCCCCGAAATAGGAACAGCCATACGCCAACGTAAACATGCCCTTAGGAAGTTTAAATCAACAGGCTTATATCCTGATTTGATCGAATTTAAAAAACGCCGCGCAGCTGCGAGGAGCCTCATTAGGCGCAAAAAACAGGAATCTTGGCAGCAATTTATGCATTCAATCTCCATAAATACTTCTAGTCACAATATTTGGCACAAAATTAAGGCACTGAACGGTATTAATCGTGCGACCCCTTCCTTTTCGATAAACCAGAATGGTTCCATGTTATCTGACCCGTTGGAAGTCGCAAATGCCTTTTCGAATCATTTTGCAATGGAGTCATCCTCATCGTCATATTCGTCTGCTTTCTCTTTAAAGAAATATTCCACGGAACAACAACCAATAACTATCATCTCTGATTCCTCACTTTCCTACAATTGCCATTTCACCATTTCTGAACTAGACTATCAACTCCAGTACCATACTGCAAACAGCGCGCCTGGGCCCGATTCCATCCGTCCTTATATGTTAAAACACTTACCTCCGTCAGCGAAAAACTTCCTCTTACATATCTATAACCAAATATGGTTCTCCGGATCGATCCCTGAGCTATGGAAATTAGCAGTTGTTATTCCTATTCTGAAGCAAAATAAAGATCCTCTTTTTCCACAAAACTACAGGCCTATATCCCTCATAAGTGTCCTCGCAAAAACGCTGGGAAAAATGGTTAACCGGCGTCTCCTTTTCTTCCTTGAACAGAATAATCTCCTATCCTCGTCACAAGCCGGAGGGCGTAAGAAGCGTACTACAGTTAATCATCTGCTGAGCTTACAAAGGCAAATATTAACAGCATTTCACAGACGCCAACATGTATACTCCGTCTTTTTCGATATAGAAAAGGCGTTCGACAGAGTATGGCGATACGGCCTCTTATCCAAGCTGACAACAGCTGGTATAAGTGGAAACATGGCCAAGTATCTGAATAATTTTTTAACAAACAGAACGTTCCATGTTAAGATTGGTTCGTCAACATCGAGCACCATTCAAACTGAGAATGGCTTACCACAAGGATCTGCCCTTAGTGCAACCTTGTTTATTTTTTATATCAATGATATAAATGATTGTATTGCTCCGCCTGTAAACGCCCGGCTCTACTTTGACGACTTAAACATTTCCCTGTCTTCCAGTTTTCCAGCAAATGCTCAAAAAATCCTACAAAAAACTATTTCAAAACTGCAATCCTGGTGTAACAATAATGGTCTTGTGTTTTCTCCATCTAAGTCTATCTGTGTTGATTTCTATAGGGGACGTCAAAACTCTTCCAGCATTCGCCTCAATCTAGAAAATTCCGCACTTCATTTCCACCCTACTGCTACTTTCCTTGGACTACTGTTCGATCAAAAGCTAACTTGGCGATCCCACATATCAAATCTTAAAGTTAAATGTCATAAATTCCTATCTATTCTTAAATATGTATCAAACACAAAGTATAATGTACCTCCGAAAACTCTCCTCTCCATATACAAATCCTTAGTCATTTCCAGAATAAACTACGGGTCCCAGGCGTATGCGTCAGCCAGTCCCTCTTTACTTAAATCCCATGATTCAATACACCACACGGCGCTCCGCACGATACTTGGCGCACATAGAACTTCCCCGTCTGTAAGTTTGTGTGCCTTGTTAGGCACTCCCCCACTAAAGTATTTCCGAACCTATTATTACCACCGTGAGACCCTCGCTCTTTTCTCTAGTAAACGCGCCTGTCCTATTGACACAAATGACCTCCCCAACACCCCAGAGTTCTCTAATGACCCTCTCCCAGAAATCCTGGCTCTCCTATCACAGCACAACGTGAGCGTAATCCCTTTCCCTAACCTAGCTCCTTACATCATGATTCCGCCGTGGGCCCCTTTAAACATTGATGTTAACTTTTCCCTGACGAAGTATAATAAACCCCTGCACCCGAATATCGTTCAGTTGACAACAGCAACAATGCAAAAATACCCCGACCACCTCTTTTTCTACACGGATGCTGCCAAGGCCACCCCAGAGGCTACTTCTTCCCCAACCGCCTGTTCCTTTGAAGTCTGCCACGTGATTCGAAGCATTCGACTGAATGACAATTGCTCGGTACTGGATGCTGAAATATACGCAGTATTTTTCTGTTTGGAATATTTTCTTTTTACAGAGCCTACATCACAGAAAGCCCTGCTGGTATCTGATTCATCCGCGGCCTTATTGACAATTTCTAATCCCCTCACCAAACATCCTGTAGCAATTCGAACCCAGCAGGTATTATACGAACTTATTAAGAGACAGTGCTCCGTATCCTTTCTGTGGGCGCCCAGCCATGCAGGGATTCCTGGAAATGAACGCGTCGATACATCCGCCCGAGCAGAAATATATTGCCCCTCGCCTAGTAACAGCCCACCTCCACCTTATCTCTCGAACATAATCTTGAATAATTTCACGTCCTTATGGAAAACCCATTGGTCCTCGTGTCAGACTTTCTCGAGGTTAATTAAACCCTCAACGGAACCATGGTGGCCAGAAAAAAGCATCTCCCGCAGAGATTTCTGTGCACTTAGCCGCTTGCGCATAGGCCATACGGCCATGTCGCATAATTTTATTTTGCAAAGAACCCCCTCTCCTACGAATTGTCCTTTCTGTGGCCAAGATGTTGCTCCCTCAACTCCTCATATACTATGCGACTGTCCAGCATTATCACCTCACCGGCCCCTTTCAATTAATAACAAAACAGTCACCAACATTCTTGAGAATTCCCCCGATGCAATTTTATCCATAACACAATTTATCAGAACTAGCGGAATAATCAGATATCTATAAAAAGAAACTGCGCATCTTCGTACTGTAATAGCCACAGCAGTTAAACACGGTACAGGATGTTGCTTTCACAAAAAAAAAAAAAAAAAAAAATTCTTTAGAACGCGCGATACTGTATTCCGGTCTTTTACGTCTTATCCTACGCCTTACAACGCTCACAGCATCTTTTCTTTTTCTTCTCCCTTAGTTATTCCTCTGTTAGCTTCATTCATATGTTCTATTTCTAATATTTTTCCTATATAATCATTAAGCTTGCATTGGGTAACGTCCTTAGCTGACATGCTCAAAAAAAAAAATATATATACACCTATATATATATACATATATATATATATATATATAGTTTTTAAAACTTTTAACATCAGTAAAACCATCATATGTTACGTTCTTTTCATAGAACTGAGCAAAAAGGTCACAGTAACTAGAGCTTTAATCGAATTCTGTCTAACTTGTACATCCTAAATTCAGATGTCAATGCCGCCTTGAACAAGCATAAATCTATAGGGACCGGTGATCACTGGAGCCGCCGCGGTCGACATATGATAATGAGCCAACGTTGAGTAGTATTTTTCTCTGTTTACTTATAATAGATTTGAACGCCGATTTATGTTCAATTTTAGTATGTACTTGAGCACCGTAATTATAGTTAGATTGCACGATACCCCCCTATACATCATAGCTCTTCCCTTATATTTAACACCTCCAATATTTGGTTGAAGTTTTAATAGCATGTAAAATACTTTTTTGATTTTGTCATTTAAATATGTTTAACATGACGATTAAATTTAAGTTTATTTTCTATAATTATTCCGAGATATTTAACCAATTTAACAGTGGGTATTGTGTTTGATCGTAAAGCAGTTTATTAAATTTCAGTTTAGCCCTAAAATTTGTGCATGGTTTATTTGTCATCATCATCATGGCAGACTTTTCTACGGAAAACTGAAGACCATAGTCAGAAAATGTGTTACTTAGCTTGTGACAAATAACTCTCTATTAATTATCGATTTCATTTGGATTATTCAGAGTTATTACAACATACAAGAAATAAGGGTAGCAGTCAGAGACGAAATGAATGTCGAAGTATCGTTTGTAGTCGCAATTGCAGCGACCTCAACTGGAGAATTTAAAAGTCATTTTTCCGTTTATTATTTAATACAAACGGGTGAATTGATAGTTTTGAAAGAAAGCACGAGCTAACTGGCATTTCAGAAGTAAGCAAAAATTAGGAAAACGAATTAAGTATTATGCGATAAGTTAAGAAACGCGGTTAATAGCAATATGTAACTCTGCATTGATGCGTAAAAAATTGGCGAAATTACAGTTAAACTGCGACTTTGAATTCTGAAGAATTTGCAATAACCTAAAAGCATCAGTCAGAATAAACTGCATCTTTTGTTTACACGTACGATAAGAATACTTGTACGGTGAAGTTAATTTTTGCAAACGAAATTCGCCGCTGCTAGCGACAGAGTTTCGGAAAAGTTCTAACTGCGCGCCACAAATTTCGCGTTTTGTAAAATATTTAAAATATTCAATTCATCGGCGGGATTAAATAAATTACAATACTTTTTGGGGGCTACTTCGAATAAAAAGGAATAGAACGTTACAGCAAATGGCTGAATAAATATGTGATGTTAAGAGATAGTAATAAATTGCATGAATTATTATCATTTATTCCAAGTTCGCTTTCCACAAAAACATGAATGTAGCGAAGGAGGAGTAAGTAATTAAAAAGTGCGTAGTGATATGGTGAAAAGGGTATTACGAAGTAATATTCGGTTGTATCAATAACAATAATAATAATAATAATAATAATAATAATAATGACTTTATTTAAGAAGTACTACTTTCATTCGTGATTCTTGTACTGCAATCAGTTTTTTATGCTTTTCGATAATTTGTATTTGAATTATTACAGAAAGCTCCGCTAATAAATATGCGAACAGTGTGGTATTTTGTAAAAAAAAAATTTTTCATTGGCCTAACAACCTTTAAAGACATATCGCATACATATAATTCTGTAAATTACGCGCCTTTGTATAAATAGGCGCAAACCGATTAATTTTTAAAATTAAAATAATCGGTTATTATTTGACCATCCAAAAATTAATTACATCACATATGACTTTGAGCGGTTTACAAAGGAAAAAAGAAAAAAAAAAAAAAAAAAAATTCTAGTCCGTGTTCTAAAACACAAAGTAGATATTTAATTATCCGATTACGCAAAATATAATTGAATAATATTAAGGATCGAAAATTATTTAACCGGTTCTTTTCCCTTCTGTCGTTTCTGAGCGAAGGTCCGTTGCTGACATGCCCAAAGGTGCGATAGTGGGGGAATCATTTTATCTAACATATAAGTTGAACAGAGAAGTTGTTGATATTAAACCGTGAAATTATTGCAAATCTTGATAATTAAAAATTAAGCCGGAAAATCGATATTAGCTGCTGATTAAAAAAAAGAGGACGTTTAAAATTCGTATATGTTACTAAACCGGCGGCGAATGTATTAAGTTGCCTTATATAGGAGTTTCTCAATTAGCACGGATATTGCACGCAATGATTAGACGACGCGAAACAGTGACGTCTCTGACAAATCCGGATGAGAAATGAAAATTTATAGAACAACGCGCCAACTTTCGACGACGTGTCATACGAATCGTGCTCGTCTAAGTGTCGCGCTTTTTCGGGCTAATCGTTTTATTCTCTAGACGGACAGCGAGCATCCGGGGTTAAGGGAACCTTTTTTTTGTTTGCCGGTAAATTTTTCATAACGATACAATTGGCCCAATTAGCTGAAAGCTGACTCTGCTTGAGAACTGTCCAAATGTTCTAACTTAACCGAAACTTCCAAAAGCGTTTCTACCTTCATCACTGCTCTCCTCTACCATTTCCTAAAAGAGCGCCCCATCATTACCCCCCCCCCCCCCCGTGTTGCTTCTCTTCTACGTTCTCGCGTAAAGTTACAAATTATATAATGTATTCGCGATGAGTTGCGACTGTCGCGAAAAGTTCTCCTGGTAGACGCATTTTCCGCATCACTTCAGAATCGGAGATCGAGAGAAAATGATAATTCCGTTCGTCCAACTTGCGACAACCGTAATTGGTGACATGAAATCGTTCTGGCTACCCAGCAGCAGCAGCAGCGGTTATAACGATGCGACCTCTTTGGCCGAATTTCGTGTAAAGTAATCTATGGAAAACGGTGGAAGAGAGAAAGAAATAATTCGAAATACCATTAAACATTCGATGATAGCATGTGAAGACTCTTAGTTAATCGGCTACATGCTGGTCCCGAGTCCAGTGTTAGTGCGCAAGGGAAGAAAAATCGTAATCAAGTGTTACAGACCTCCTTCGCACAAACACACACACGTATAGTGCACTTGACGTCGTACATTCCGTTTGGATACACGAAAAGCGGAGAAGACAGAGACGAAAGGAGAATTTAATTTTTTCGAACGCGGAATTTATCTTCACCCCTGGAGCAGTTCAGGAAAAATATGCGAACGAATCAACACCTCCGTCTCGTTGACGCGAGCGGTCAAATAAATACATAATGGAATGGTAAACATAATCAGTTTCAAATTTTGAATCGCAAATAGTGTATTACCGCAAGCGCAGTCGTAACAGGAAGACGATGCAGGTAGCTGATACAGTGAAGTCCTCTTGATAGTGACAGCGACAGCGAAAGCGAAAGCGAAAGCGAAAGCGATAGCGAGCGGTGGTACCATTAAGAAAAATAGCAAATATGCGTAATCGATATGCACACTGCGATACAAAAACCAGTACGATTCTAGTTTCAAGTCTAGTCTCGCAGACTGAATATCATCATCGTCAACAGCAGAAGACTTTGTAGAAGCAGGTCAATTATTAAAAATGAGAAAGATCTGGGCTGGTCGAAAGTTGGAAAATCGTTTTTCCCGATCGAGCCGAGTTACACCTTGGCGCTTGCTCTAAATAAGTCTTTGCACATATTCGACGCACGAAACACTTTTAATTTTACGCGCTATGCGACGAAATGTGTTCAACACTCGTTGCAACCGTTGCCGGAGAATTCTACGAAAGCCAGAGTGACGTAAGCTGTTTAAAATTTAAAACACGTCGCGCAGTGCGGCGAGCACAACTTACAAGTGAATTATCGTGACATTCGTCGACCGGCTTCTTATCGGCGCCGCTGTCTCTTCCAATTGAAAACTTTTCAATATCACTTTGAAATCTTTCACGAAGCAACCCCTGGCAAAACTAATTACCTCGTTCGCCCTTCCGCCCGACCGAACGACCGAATTGTCGTAATTCCAATTTACGTTAATGAAATTTCACGTCGGCGGCGGCTGATAATTAACTCGTCGCCTGCCCTGATTACCGGGCCGAGTTTCTATTCATTTATTTTCCCTCGCTCGTTCTTTCGAAAAAACACCAGTTTCCGCGGCAAAGTTGCGAATTTTCAATTGTCCAAACGGCCGTCAAACTTTCACCTGTTTCTGCAAAATGATGAAACTTTGGCGTCTACATAACTGTTATGAGTCGAGCAGCACCGTTTCGCGCTACCGGCACGATTTTTCGGTCCCAGCAACTTTTGATCGTTACGCCGCGAAATTTTAAAACAACGAATTACGCGCTCTTTAGACCGCAAAAAAGCAGCTACACGTGCGCGCGCTCCACTTCTTAAAGTGAGACTCGCATTATCTCGCATTTTCTAGTCTATCAAGGGGCACCACTCGACGCTTCTTTCAAACTAACGACCGCACTCAGAAATACATATATTCGCAAGGTGACCATTATCACCCTCCTTATCCCGCGCACCGGAAATTAAGATACGCACCGATCCGATCCGATCCGGTTTGGTTCGTGTGTCCTCCTATCAGCCGTGTACTAAAAGTGAATATTTCCTTCGATATTCCATCTTGCTCGAAACGGATCCTAAAACACGCAAACAGTTACCTGTCCGTCTGTAGTCCTTTTTTTCTTATGTTTTAATGCTTACAATTATTCCGGGCGGAAAATAGTTTTCAGTTTGCGAGCAGTGTGCCTGCATCAAAGTGACCGCGTAAAGAAGACTTTTTTTTGTTTTTTTTGTTTTTTTTACAATGTTTAACCCGAAACGATTACAAGTACAAAAAACAAAAACAAAAAACAAAAAACAAAAAACAAACCCGTCAAGCTCACACGCGTCAGTTATGTTATATGATTAGATTATCTGTAACGGAGTGTCGGGAAAATAAATATTCAACGTTAAAAAAGAAATATATTCTTTTTTCGATTTTTATAAATGCGTTTTGAACGCGGCAGAGCAGAAAGCTGGCCAATAATCAAATCTTTTCTCAGGCTGTAGCAAATTGAATAGAAGAATCTATTGTTTTTTGTTTCTCTTTTTTGAGAATTATTTCATATTTCGATGCAGAAGTACGTATGCAAATAAACAAAACGTAGCTTTATTCTTTTTTTGACATTTTTATATCTTTGCTTTAGCACATAAACTTGAAAATCATTACGAAATGGAAGCGTCACGAAATGGACCGTCACAGAAAATCGTTACGAAAATTTCATGTATTTACTTAGATACGACCGATTACAAATAAGAGAGCATTTAATGAGACCGATTTCCCACGTACGCGAATATGCATTCAACAGAAGTAGGTTAAAGTGTTTCCTATAACGACTTGTAAAGACCTGTGGAGATCGTAGGTTAGTATTACTAACTCTTAACGACAATGATGTAAATGAGGAACCTTGTTCTAGCGGTAGTTAGTTGTTAAATGTATATTTTTGCGCATTCGTTGCGATATATTATGTATAAAGGAAATCACAGGTTGTTGCACGGCGATAATTTTATTGTCGACGGAAGCCGCGAAGCGAACGACATTCTAATTTCGGCGGACGCCCGAATGGCTGTACAAAGCCTACTTCTTTTAAGGGAAAACATGAAAATGTCTCACTGCGTTGCGGACTTATACGCAAGCTGATTTCAAACACTCTGGAACAAGTAGATAGTAGTTTTCTAACGGGGGGTAACCTAAGAATTAGGTTGTTTTTTCTAAGAATACGTCGAAATTTCGCTTCGTTAAATTTATAAATTTTGCTTTATATTACTTGAGTTTGTTCTTTTCATTTTCAATGCAGCTTGCTATTTTATTTTATATTTGATGCATTTTATAGTTATATTTGTTATTTAATTTTTTTTATTGGACTTATCAATCAGGAACCTTTAAACTATTAGAAATGGAAATGAATCAGTTATATCTTGATACGGTACCAAATGTTGTTAGCAGGAAGGAACAAAGGGACCGCGATCTGTGGAGAAGGAAAAGACACAGAATATAAGAGGCACAATACGGAATAGGAATACCGATTCGCAGCAAACCGGAGTAGAATGCAGAGCAACACTCAGCAGAAAGGGATGAACACTTAATAAACCCAAGATCAGCATCGCAGACATGCTCTTCGCTTGAGAGAACAATATGGAGAAGAAACTAACGGAAAACGAAAACGAGAGGAAGATAATATGGCTTAAGAACGCAGACAAATAATGGAGACAACAACAGAACGACGAAGTAAAGGAAACAGAGAGAACTATTACGATATATTCGTTTATATTTCGGAGGACCAAAGTATGTATGTTTTCGAATGATTTTTTACCGGTCAATTAATAAATTGCTTATTAACTAAATGCGATTGGATATCCGATATCGATTAGAAGTCTTAAAAAAGACTGTTTCCAAAACAATTTAAAAAGGGGTTAAAACCGAAATAGTAACAGCGAAATAACGAGATAACAAAGATGCGAAATAACGAGATAACAAAGATGCGAAATAACGAGATAACAAAGATGCGAAATAACGAGATAACGAAGATGCGAAATAACGAGATAACGAAGATGCGAAATAACGAGATAACGAAGATGCGAAATGACGAAATAACGAAGATGCGAAATGACGAAATAACGAAGATGCGAAAAGCCGAGACGTAAAGTATTTCGATGCGATATAACTAACCGGACGAATGGCGACTGTCGAAGATGAACAACACGTTGACGAGAGCGAGCGAGTAATTTTGTTTATGCAACGAAACCGATTTTCGGTGTTTTTTAGAATTTTAGAATTTCAAAACAACACATCTAGCTGAATAAAATAACTTAGAATAACGAACGAAAATACGCAAAAAATAATAAAATTAATATTAATATTTATTAACAAGAACTATTGATTGGCAGGAAGACAAGGTTGAACAGATATATATATATATATATATATATATATATATATATATATATATATATATGTATTTATGTGTATGTATATAGAAAGAACAATTGTTGGAAAAAGTGAAAGCGTAAATCTTCGATACTATAATCTGAGATCAAAACTTTTGTACAACGGAAAGAAATCAGAAAATTTGATTTTTCTCGAGAAGAAGCAACAACCCGAGTCAAGAAGTTCACCACTTCATTACCAAGAATGCCCGAATAGCTAGGAACCAGTAGTAAATATAATTATAAATGGAATGGAAGAAAAAAAGAGTGTCGATAAGTGAACGTATACGAAGAATAATAAAATTGCAGGAATGATCATGAGGGAGCGAATAAATTGAAGGGAAGACATGGAATCTGATATAATTAGGAATTTAAAGGAAAGGTGATTGAAGGAAATGAAAATAATGGAACGTACGATAGTCATGAATTCGTTTATGAATATGAAACAGAAAGGAGGCAGGCGAAATGATTCTGAAAAGTTAGAATCTGGAAGGATAAAAGAGGTACCGACACCATCCGACCTATACGAACCATCTGTAAATTCTGTTACATGGGACGGAAATTGAGAACTGATGGCATGGAATTCCTATCTAATGATGGCCTGTGGAGGAAACTTGGAGTTCGTAGGTATAGTACACGATTTAGGAGGATGGGAGAGTTTGGTGAAATCGAAAGAAAAAGTAGAGAAGAATGTCAAAGGAAACTGTATAAGAGAAAAACGAACCATGTCAAAGAAAGATGAGGGATAAAATAGGGGTTTTCTAGGTGTGATACGCCAGTTCCTAGAAATAGAAATAAGAGTAGAGAACGTGAGTACAAGACGCTTAGCAAGAAAAGGATAGCTCAAATAGGATCTGCGAATAGAAAGAGGGGGTGTATTAGATTCAGCATGAAATAGGAGATTTTCGACAGCCGCAATTAGAAATTTCAAAAAAAGACAAGGACTTTTCAATATACCTCGGTTAGGTTTGATATAACCGCTTTGCGTGCATCTATAATATCTATAATTCCGTTTTTGAAAATTTTCCAAGTGGCTTCTGAGTCTTTCTTTCGGTCAAATTAATTTTAAAGTTTCAAAAATAATAGTTAGCTACCGTTTAAAATTAAATTCAAAAAGTATCAAACTGCTTTTACCGTTCTACGACAATTTAAGTACCGAGCACGGGTGGATGGAGCGCGTACCAACGAAAAATAATTAAGCTGGTTGAATTAAACTTATTCATTTTTTTCTTTTTCCGGTCAGTTATTGTCGCAGTCCGGTTGTTTTGGACAAACTTGAAGTATGAAGAAAAATTATATCGCGTCAAAAAGCAGATGAACTATACACAAGCTTCATCATTGAAGAAAATAAGGGAATTTTTTCCTTTCACGAACACGTGCATTAAATCCAGCTAAACTCACTTCGGTCGCCAAAATGAAGATTTTCACATAAATTTTTGATATATCCATAACCGTTTGGAATTTCCAGAGCCTAAATTATCCGCAGAACACTGAGAACAAAATGTTCAGAAATTCTATTAAGCCTTGCTCGAATCGAGCATTTTATTAGACCTTAAAATTGATTTTTCCATTATTTACTAATTCAACGGGCTTCCGTATTTTTCTTTTCCGAAAATAACATATTAATACAATATTATTTTTGTTCTTTCACGGTTCGAACTTCCACTATTTTTTATCGTTTAAATTAAAAAACATCACTCCATAATATGGTTCGTAGTAAAGTGTACTAACGGCGACAAATTAGAATTACGGTTATTTTACACAATCGTAGACTTTCGTTCTTTAACAAACTTAAAAAGACACGCGTCTATCGGTTGATTTCATTCTCTCTGCGAGTAATATAAATTAAAAAGCGGACCAAACATTTGCTTTCTTTCTCTAAATTATATCCGAATGAATTATAAACAATTCGCAAATCTGTCTTGTACTATCTGAGAAAGGAACATTATTCCTCCAGGCTAAAATACTTTTTTTCGTGAATTCTCTCCACCAGTTCAGATAAGAAATAAATGTTGAAGTTATATTAATACAGCTTGCAGCAATATTTGATATATTTTAAACGACGTTGAGCCTTCACCCAAAAGACGGTTTCCACTGATAAAAAAGTAAGTCCCATTCCCTTGACAGGGCGTTGGGGATTGTGAAGTTAAGGTTCACACTGTACCAAGCCCAACGGCACTAATGAGAGTAGGGGGGGTCAGTTCCTTTCTACTTGGAATCCGCCTTTACCTTCCCAGATTTCCCTGATACCCAATTATTTCAATCTCGAACCCGTGACCTCTGGTTTGGTAGATTAACGCAAAACCATATTCGAAAGGATGTTAATTGCGCACAATTATTGTTCAAAAAAAAAAAAAAAAAAAAAAACGTCGTTTAATTCTGGATTAAAATTGTCGATAAAATATAAAATTAATAAAATTCGTTCTGATAAAAAAAAAAAAAAATCCTATCCAAATTTATCATTAATTGTTTCTAATATAAAACTGCCTCTAACATTTCAAAAAATATTCCGAATAATCCGTACGAGATGTGAAAAACTACAGTGTTTGAAAAATATAACTGACATTACTTACCGGATGGTGAATTTATTAAGACGTGGTTTTCTCAGGGATATTCCGAATTCCATATTTTATTTTAAATGTTTCTTTTTGTAATTTTTGATGCTTAGAATAATCATTTACCCAAATATTATACGTTATGAGAAAGGTCGCTTCGATTTTATAGTGTTTACATACACAATTTTTCCTCATTAAAAGCCGAATCAAAAGTTATCAGGTTGTTTACAACGGTATATCACATCAATCCACGTCAGTTACATTGTTAATCCATTATTAAAAGGTGATAAAAGGATGTTATGAAATTGTAATTTTACGACTGGCTTCGTAATTTGAATGTTTTTTAAAAATATTCATCTTAATTTTTAAGTAAGCAACAAAATCATCAGTGACAGTGTCGTTAATAGATAATAAGATATAATTAACATTAAAATATATTACCAAAAAAAAAAAACAAAAAAAGTTGTAAACAAACATTTTAGTCGTGTTAAGTAGTAAAGTACGAGATCTGTCCGGAAAGTATCCAAACTTTCTTTATAACTCGAAATTTGAACTCGCTGAGGCCTTCGGGTGAGCATCGCCTTCAAAGTACTTCTCTCGAGAGTCTAAAACCAGCTGCCAGCATTTCTACCATATGTAGGATCTCTCCTCCTGGAACGCATTTTTCGGCACAGCTATCAATTCACTCGTCACATTTTGTTTTATCTTGTTCGCATCGTCGGTTTTTTTTCCTTTTAACGGAATTTTCAGCTTACAGAAGAGTCAGAAGTCATACGAAGCATTATTTGGACTGTAGGGTATCTGCCTAACCTGTACGATGCCCCGTGTTCAATCAAATAATCTTGAACAAGGTGCGGCGAGTGAGCCATGATGGAGTATGCAATTACCGCTTTTCCAAAACTCCGGTTGTTTTCTAAACTGCAAAATTAAATATTCTTTATTGGCAGTCTGACTAATTTTTAGAGCATATCCATGGTGCACACTCATAGTCGAAAAAAAACAATTAATACACTTCGAAAACATCAATTTCAATCGACTCCCAACCGTTTTTAAATCGATTAAACCGCTCTTTTATTTGCGTCTTATGACTCAGCCTCCAAACCTATTGAAAGCCCGTTCTTCTATTTAATGGGAGCGAACGATCCTCTTCTTATTTCCCTTCACAAATCTATTCTAAACTCGACTGTATTGCTCTTTTGCTTCTAAATCTCGTACAAGCTGGATATCAACTAGAATTTTTGCCTCCGTCTCTGCCTTGGTTCCTTCGAATCTTCTCCAATAGTCCTTGCTGAATCTAAAACGTCTCCGCTTTTTATTCACAGACTCTATTTTGGTTATTGATTCCATTCTAAACGTCTAGCGTTAACGTCCCTCCTAGAGCTTTATTGCTTTACTCCTAAAAAAATTCCTATTTTAGCTCTTATTTCTTTACGTCTTAGTTCTTTTTCGTCTTATACTACATATTTCGACTAATAATCTTCCTCTATTTTTTTCAACTTTTCCGTTCTTTTCCATCTTCCCAATGAACTTTTTCCCCCTATTTTTGCAAGATCTCTTCCTAAGTTTGTAATCATGAAGGAATTCCACAGTCAAATCTCCATTTCCCTCTCACAAGACCATTTTTACGAATTGTCTGATAAAATTAAAGCTTAATTCATTTTTCCTGGCATCAGTCACCTTGAATCTTTTCATCTTCTTTCCTTCTGCACTATCTTTATAGCCGAACATATCTTACGCTCCATTGTATTTATATCTCCTCTCGTCGCTTCTTTTACAGCTATTTGATTATCTCCGACGACTCCACGAATGCGTCTTACTCATGACTTGGTCTCCAAAACCTTTCTTAATCATTATAATTGTTTCCTTTGCCGTATGACTAAGATTAAAGAAAAACTTGATGCAAATTCTTTGGTTGAAGCGTTCCATCATTTTTGTAAAAAATGAGAAATGCGACGCGGTCAACTCTTTAAACTTACACGTGCAAACATGTAATTCTTACTAAAAACCCGGTCTAGCGAGTTCCCCTTCCACAACGATGCCTTGTTGACGACGCTAGAATAATTTGTTTTCGAGTTATAAACAAAGGCTGCGGATACTTTCCGGGCAGACCATGGTACTTACCTAGAGGGGGAAAAAAAGGAACGGTTTGAATAGTAATTTCTACCACAACTTCAGTTACATGCCTCATAACAGGTTTTCGTAACGCTTTTCCAATTAATATGGACTATATATATATATGTATATGTATGAATGTATACGTTTATATTTAGAAATGAAAAATTAATATGAACGAGGAAATTTCGTTCGTTCTTTTTGCTTCTTCTACATCGCTCCATATGCAGAATACAACTGCGAAGGGAGACAAAATGAAGGGATGAAAAGACAAGTTTCACGTGGAAAAAAAAGATAAATAAAATTAGGTTGCGATGTGAAATACAATTTTTAGTTATTGTGTACACAACTCTTGAAAAGTACTTAATTTTAAATTAATCAGTGTACGCGTTGGTTAAGTAGGATGCAAATGTATTGCGGACGTAAAATTTTTTAAACTTCAGAAAAACTTGGACCGTGAATAAAATTAGTTATGAAGTTTAGGTACGAAAAAAGATTGTACGGCGTTAAATTGTTTTCTCGGTTCGTTTTTTAATCATATTCTCATTCAGCTGCCTCTTTAAAAGTGAAATCGTCTTTTCGTGGAATTAGCTGTACTTCAAAGTTGATTTGCTAAAACAAATTTTTCTACTTACCTCAACGATGGGAGGATGGATAAACAAAATCGTTTTTTTTTCTTTTTCAGTATGGATAGTTTGTGTGTTTGTATTTGTTTCTTTTGTTTTCGTATTTCTTCGCGGCAATCAAAAATAATTTTTCATAATTTTAAAGTTTTAGTTATCGAGCGAGTTTGAGTATACAAAAACCCGCTGAGGGTAAAAAGAAAAAGGTATAGAAAAACGACTTTTAGGAGTGTGCTAAACGAATTCGAAGTAAAATTATTCCGATTCGCGTTTTCAGCTGAACTGTTTTATGTGGCGAATGGTGGAACTTTTTCGGTCACTAACTCCTACTTTTAGTTCTAACTTGAAACTTTTCTAATGAGTTCTGCTATCTATCTGGATTATTCCGGAATACCGACACACCGGTGCTTTTACCGCCACATTATCTTCTTACTCTCTCGGAGAATCACCTGGTTACCATACATATATATATATATATATATGAGCTTTTCTTGAAATCTGTCATGAACAATTACAGCTACTAAGTACTAAGGTATACTCCCATTTTCCTAATTTCATTTGTTTTTCTTAATGGTAGTCTGAAAACGAGCAACTATAAAAAAAGAAAAAGAAAAAAAAACTCTACAAAACGTATATACAGTTCAATGCGCACAGTAGCCGTGCATAAATTGAGAAATATGACTTCTTCGTTTAAAACCGTATTGGGGGAAAATTTGAAAGGGGCTTGTTTAGTTTTTATTATTTTCTGCTTATATTGCAGCAGTCGTAAAACACGGGAAAATTTATACAGCAAATAAGAATTCAATCTATTCGATAAAGAAAAAAGCGCGCGCGCATACATGCAAGGTAAATTCAAAAAATTCCATGATCGTAAAAAGGGATAACAAAAATGAACTATTAAAATTCCAACTTGCGCGAATGAATCTGTAAGCTACTATGCAAAGTGATGTACCATAATTTTGAAATTTTACGGTAGAAGATTACATTGCACAACTATGGAGTGGAGAGAGGGTAAAGTATATCTTTGAATTTATACAGGATAGTTGGAATAAGTAAGTAATATGGATAGAATAGGGTTTTAAAAATGAATCTTTCTACTGTATACAGGTAAATAACGGAAGAGGATTGAATGTTTTGCCCAGAAAAATTCTTTGCAAAGATAGAGTAATATTAATATAAAATATTCGCATCTTACTGGATAGTAGGTAGACTAGCTGCTGATGGCGTTTTCCTATGAAGGTTGCGAATTTAAAAACGCCAAATATCGGTATTAACGACGTCGTCTCGAGCGCGGCGGAAAATCAAATTAGAATTATTTTTATCATCGCGTTGAAAATAAAAATAATTTTTCGTTATCCGTTTCCCCTTTTTCCTATACAACTTTTGCTAATTAAGCGGCAAACGAGTTATTTGGTGCGTTCTTGTTTTCTTTAAAACCACCAATTATTTATAAATATTAATTATTCAATTTATTTTTTTAATAATTGCTTTTTTTTTTTGGAAAATTTATTAATTGATCAATATTTTTAATGTGCTAGTGTTCCTTTCAAAAATAAGTCAAAATTTCGTTACATTTAATGGGCAGCACCGGCGTGTCGTGCTAACTTCATTAGTTGCTAGTTTGTAAACATTTGAACGCTTTGGAGGATTTAAAATGAAAGATTTTACGGAGAACAGCGTGTTTGTGTGCAATTTCATTTTAAAATTGGTAAAGCTTTCACCGAAACAAAGTCTTTGTGCTTCAGCAAGCTTTCGAAGAGGACTCTATATAAGTCGTCGTGCATAGACGACTTCCTGCATCAACAAGTTCCGTAATTCGCGCAAATTGCCGTTTGCGTGGAAAGCGCTGCTGTTGAAAAAATTAGCACCGATCGTGCCACGAAATTTGAATTGAAAAACTTGGCGCGATCACGGTACCACAAAATTTGTGCCGAATAACGACCGAAAAGAGAGAACTGCGTTAGGATTTCAGACGAACTTGTCAGTCGTGCCAATATTAAGGAAAATTTCGTGAAAATCATCTCAAAACTTGGCTTTATGACTACGATATGGAAAACACGGCGTGCAATCGTGAAGTGACGTGTTGTTTCCGAAGACTCAACGAAATTCGCCCAAAAAAAAAAAAAAAAAACATTTTCAGCGGTTATTCAAACAGTGATAGAAACGATGGGACGACAGGTGCATTCTGTGCAAAAGAAAGTACTCTAAAAGAGACAAACATACTATGTAATACTAAGTAATCGCAGTTCATACTACTAAAATTTTAATTTTAATATTAATATAAAACGTAACGTAATAGCCTAGTGGTCAAGGTGCTTGGATACTAAATCAGGAGAAACATGGGTTCGAGACATGTCTCGTTCCAGATCCGAATCGCTGTCCCGGTGGTTTACATCTAATCTGAAATTGAATATTGGTTATATTAGAGAAATCTAGGAAAGTAAAGACGGTCGAGAGAAAGGAACTGGCCCCAGTATTCTCATCAGATCCATTAGATCCTTAAGTATATTATGAAAAGCTTAACTTCACAATCCCCGATGTCCTGTCAAGGGTATGGGACTCACTTTACTTTACTTTACTTTACTTTATCAATATAAAGTGCAACTAGTGCAATAATAAGTATAAATATATAAAATAATTCACACAAATACAGTTATAATGAAGTCATTGCCGACTAGTTTGTTCATTTATGTATAATGAATTGTGCCACACGATAATAAAGTTTATACATATAACAAAAGTCCGGTTTCATTTTCAATAAACCCGTTGAATTTTATAATTTATTAATCAGCGTTAAATCTGTAATCTTAATACGACGAAATTAGAAAATACATACAAAAACAAAAACAAGTCGAACTGCGGAAGGGTCGATGCCGATGATATGGTGACAGTAATTCGTTGTTCCTCTTTGTTGTTCCTCTTCGTTGTTCCTCTTCGTTGTTCCTCTTCGTTGATCCTGTTCATCTATTTTTCTGACGTAGGACTTCTGGTATGCAAATCTTTTCTTTTCGTTTTATTTTAACCAAATTAATTCATTGATACTTTTTCGAATGAACGCGATAAAATGATTATGATTTTATACAGCCGAATACAATAACAGAAAGCGTTTAATGTAGTGGGGCACCGGCGCGGACTCCCACTCTGCCATTTTAACTGTCTTTTTCCGACTCCAAAATCTGACTGACTATTCGTGAACGTATTTCCGATCTCCAAACCAAATCGAAGTCCCCTCCACCGACGGACGGCGTTTCCGCCAGTACTATTTCCGTTACGTCAGACGTGACGTAACATCACTCCAGGCATCATCGGCTCCGACCATTCGCCGAACTACACACACATTTACACTCACACTCGCATTAAATTCTACGTTAATTACTAATTTATTTATTTTATTCATTATACATGTAATGTATACATTACAACACTTTACGTCGGTAATTTTTATTGGAAGTTATTGTTTTTTTTTTATGTGAATATCATTAATTTTTACAGGCTTCGAAAATGATTCATATACTTCTGCAAAGAAGAGAAAAAAAATGCTAATAAATTCAACAAGGGAGCTCATTACTTGTTAAAAATGGTAAAAATCTTGCATCTAATTTCGAAAAAGTCACTTTTTTTTTTTTTTTATATATATACATATATATCTTGCTATTTTACACCTAGTTTTATCAACTATTTGGTAATCTATGGAATAAGTTAAAATGACATGAATAAGCAACCCAACCAGTGAAGGGTGCTAAAATTAACTTATATATGTGTATACAAAATGCATACACACATTTTTGCATTCTCATGGACACATACATACCATCACACACGCACACGCACATACATACCATCACACACGCACACGCACATACACCATCACACACGCACACGCACATACACCCTCACACATCAGCACACACACATATCATTTATACATTTCCGCTGTGTCATCAACGAAAGTTGCTATATCAACGTGCGATGTAATAGGAATATCCGCTGTGTAGACAAGGTAGAGAAGCAGTCCAAGTACACTCCCCTGAGGAACTCCTGCTCGAACCCGATATATACTTGATTCGTCATCACCATATTTAATGTAGAAATATCTTTCGTTTAAATACGACCGGAATAATTCAGCTAGTTGATAGGGAAAATGACGTCGAAGTTTTTGCAATAGACCATCGTGCCAAACTCGATCGAATGTTTGGCTTACATCTAAAAATACGGTATCGCAAACCATTTTTCCATCCAGGGATTTTTCAATTTGATGAACAATCCGATGCACCTGCTCTATTGTACTATGTTTTGCTCGGAAGCCAAACTGGTGTTCAGGTATTATCTCTTTGCATTCAACTATTGGCATTATTCTTTTTAACAGTAATTTTTCGTATAATTTAGAAAGTACCGGCAAAATTGAAATTGGTCGATTCGATGATGGTTCCGTTGGAGGTTTTTGTGGTTTTTGAACTACAACAATTTGCGACAATTTTAGTTGTATTGGAAAATATGTCAATCGCAGCATTGCATTAAATATGTACGCTAGTAACACCAGTCCTTTTTTTGGCAATTCCTTTAAAACCTTTGCTGTTATTAAATCATAATCTGGTGCTTTGTCAGGGTTCATTGTCCGTATTATACTGTTAATTTCACCTGGTGAGGTCAATTTCATAGGTTTTGAGACATCTTGACAACAGGAATCAGAAATTAACGATGTATCAACAGGATGTGACTTAAATATATTGGAAAAATATTCGCCGAACAGTTCCGCTTTTTCAACATCAGCACGAGCCCAGCTACGATCCGGTTTCCTTATAGGACAAACAGATGGTTTTGGTCCTTTAAGGTTCCGGGCAGCTTTCCACAAAGAGAAATTATGTTGCGCTAGAGGTGATAAATTGATCAGTTGTTTATTGAGTGATTTATTCTTTAAATCCTGCAACAAACGTTTAACGAGTTTCGTCTGTTTGTTCAATGCAGTTTTATGCGCAGGGTTTCTGAATATTTGCCACTGCTTCCTCAATTTTCTACGTAGATTTACCTCTGCTTTGATGTGTTGGGGATAATAAAGCACCGGTTGACATTTGTTAATTATTGCTGTAGCCTTCCAAGCCGACTGTTGAGTGACCTTAATGAAGTAATCCACTGCATTGTCGATATCATCGGTAGTCTTAAGTGATATTCTTAAACTGATATCATTTCCGAGATATTCTCTAAATAGTTCCCAGTTTGTAGATCTGTTGTATAATTTTGGTTTGGACACTTTTTTTACTATCTGATCACTAATAGACAGTATAGCCGACGAATGATCTGATAGTAACTCATTATCTGCTCTAACATCAGTGAATATTGTTGGAATACCTTTAATAATAAAAAAGTCCAGTAAATCTGGAACTTTATTCGGATCTGTAGGCCAATAAGTTGGCACTCCAGGAGAACAAACATCACTATGCGTTTCGTCGATGGCTGATTTGAGTTCTTTACCTCTTGGAACGGAAAGTCTTGAACCAAAGTAAATGTTTTTTGCGTTATAATCACCGCCGATGATATACCTATCGCCCAGAGTTTTTAGAAAATGTATAAACATTTCTTTCCTTATATTATGGCGAGGTGGGCAATAGACTGCTGAGACAGTAGTCTTTTTGTTTGACTTCAGTTCAATTACAACGCTGGTTGCCTGTAAGTGATGTGATTCATATTTCCCTAGTACATAATGTTTTATGTTACTCTTTATTATCACACCAGTGCCCCCATGCGCTGTGCCATCAGGGTGATTTGTAAAGTATGAGTTGTAACCAGAGAAAGTAGTATATCTTGTATTTGCTAAATGAGTTTCAGAAATTAAAAGTATGTCAATATTTCCCTGAATTAAATATAATTGCATCTCAGCGATATGGTTTAGAATGCCGTTGGCATTCCAGGTTACAATTTTAAAATTTTTTATTTATTAAAGCAGTCATAATTGTTTGTATAACGCTTTTCAGCAGCTGGTTTTGCTGTTCCATCATGTTTGAGAAAAGAATTTTTATTTCATTTAGAAATATATTCAACATGGCTGATATATCATTGTTAGGAGGTATGTTTTCGGAGTTAATATTAGGAGTCGTATTTCTTTGTTGTTCTAGACCCTGCTGTACAATTTGTGCGTAAGTAACTGTGTTTGATGGTTGTTGATTTATAGTTTCATGCCTTACTGTTTAGGGCACTCTATTTGGAATATTTAGCGAGTTTATATTGTCTTTGTTTTTATTTTTAGGTCTCTCGTTTTGTCTTATCAATAATTTGATAAATATCGCATCCTTTATAATTGGATGGATGACTACCATGACAATTTGCGCATTTAGGACCTTGATCTTGCTTTTTATTACAGTTTTCTGAGGAGTTATTTTCACCACACCTGACACAAATATATTCTCTGTTGCAATAAGCCTTGGTGTGCCCATATCGCTGGCATCTAAAACACTGAGGTATAGTATTCTTCTTACGTGGGGTTTCAATTTTAATTTTCATATTAAGCAGTGATTGTAATTTGTAAATTTCTGTATTATTTTCCTGTGGTTGTAGGTCAACGAAGAACAACGGCAACGGTGTTTTACTCACTCGATGTCTGATGTTAGTTATATGTCTAACTGTATGTCCATATTCCGAGAGGGCTGCTTTGATGTCCTCTATCTCCATAGAATGATGTAGGTGTCTTATTACTACCCGAAAACTTCTTTCTGATTTTATTTGATAGGTATGATGTTCAATTTTTTCGTTGCGTAAATACTTAACTAGAGAACGATAATTTTCTATATTGTTTGTTTTAACTTCAACTCGCTTGTCAGTTAAAGACCTACACCGAACATCATTTATCGGAATAACGCGTGAGATATCAGTTAACATCTTAGTATAATCTTTTACACGATAAATTGTTATAGCGGGAGGCCTAGTTTCTTTTTGCACAATAACATCTTCGTCTTCATCATCATTGTCTGTAGCTAAGACAGCGAATCTGTTAGTATTTTGTTTTAGTATTTTATTTTCTATCAACTCTGAAGAAACAATTCTCAAGTAATTTCTTCGTCGTTTTCGACTGGTTACTTCCTGCCAATCGTGATTCGTATTTGTTAGTCTTTTAACAGATTCCGTTTGCATTGCATCTTCTTGCAAATGATTCGAAGGTGATAACAAAGGAGCATAGACAAGTGATGTTCCCTGCACCGATGTTACTTTGTTTATTGCTTGTATTATTATTACTATCGTTAGTACTAGTGGTAGCGTTAACGTTATTGTTACTAGAGTCGGAATAATAAGGATGCTTATCACCTGACGGTAACCTATGGAGCTGTGATGTAGCGGCGACGGTATTAGCGGGGCGGCGGCAGTAGTAGCGGTGAGGACAGCAGAGGCAGCAGTGCGACTGGTTTGTTGATTTAAAGGCAGTGTACGGCTGGTGGTAGACGAGCGTGCAGCCATTTCGCTAGTGTGCATTTGTTAGATAAAGATAGAAATATCGGCTTGCTGCTGATAAGCAAGCCGATCACGATAACGTACTTGTAATTCGATTACTGAAACCGATTTAAGTTTTATCTCACGAAATAAACTATATTAGAAATATAATAATAATGAAACGGTCAAACGAAATGAACGCGAACAACGACAACTTTTCGAATCATAAATTTTTATTTTATGAAAAGTCAATTTAATCATTTTTCGTTTATTATACTAATTGCGAAAAATTTCATACGGACCACACAATTTTACATACTTGCACGCTCTTTAATGTAATCATCTTCATATTTTCGGGGTTTTTGCGCATTATCGCTACTTTTGTTCAGTACTAATTTTCGTATCACCATAAAAAGAATAAAATCACCTGCGTGCTTTCAACTCCTACCATTTAAATTTAAATATACACATAGAATACAAAGAAATCACGAAGACTTATTTCAGTTTATCGGAGGCTTACACTTCGAATCAAAACAATTTCCAATTGTTCCGGAACACATTATTGCCTACGTATTTTCGAAATTTTTAAAAATCGCAGCCACTTTGGCCGTTGTACTTAAAATAATTTCCGATTTTATAATCGTTTTTGTTATATACTAATGGGGTACGCGCTCGTTTTAAGATCCTGTATATTTGAAATGTTGTATGACGTGCGCGCACTAAAATTCAAAATTTTCACTTCTTTTAGATATTGCCGGTTTGTCTGATTTATAAAATAAAAAAAAATAAAAAAATCTTTTTAAAAATAGCCCTTTACTTATGCACTAAAAGAAAGTACAAAATAACTTCATTAGTGTGCGACTACCAGATCTACGCATCTTAACATTAAAATCTGAAGCTACAAAATACTATTCTGAAGAATAAAAGCGGGGCCCTCAGTTACAAAAATATTCGGTATGTGCGGTATTCTGATTCACAACAATGGAATAACATTAAATAGTGATTGTAGTTTTGGCATCAGATATATTGTAATATTAATATTTAATTATTAATCTGCGGCCCCCGCTTTTATTCTTCAGAATAGTATTTTGTAGTTTCAGATTTTAATGTTAAGATGCATATCGGGTAGAGTGGCACAATAATCAATTTGTACTTTTTAGCGCACAAATAAAAGGCTATTTTAAAAAAAAAAAATTAATTTTTTTTATTTTTTAGTCTGGACTTTTTATTACCAGGTATTTTAATAAATAACAATAAATTTAGAATTGTATTTTATTCAATATCTTGATTATAGGACATTTAGATAAATTTGTGTTACATTCTATTAAATAATGGATCGTATTTTTTTAAATTATATTGTCTTTTGTTTTTCATACTATACATACGGAATCCTCAGCACATGAAACACAATGCTTGACTAATAGCGCGATCTTTCTATTGATGTATCACATGACCAAAAAAAAGAAAATATTTTTTTAAAACTTTCGAGATTTCGGCGCCCCAAGGATCCGATTTTAAAGTTGGAAATCTAAATGTCCCAAAAAGTAAAGAAATACACAAGGAAGCGCATTTCTTTAACGTTGTTCAAAATTTTTAATTATAAAGCTAAGCCCGAAGCGGGGGCTACACGTCGTTTTCTGTGCTTTTTTAAACTTTTAGTAAACTTCCAATGTTTCGTTAAGAAAATGAAATACGAGTTTGCTCCCGATAAATAGCGTTCTTTGCAACAGTATGTCATATGCCTGGAAAAAAAGATACTTTTTTTTCCAAAAGTTCGAGCCTTCGAAGCCCCGAGGGACTATTTTAAAGCTGGAAACCCAGATGTTTCATAATATTGTTTATTGTCATCTATAACAAGCATTTCTGCAAAAGGACACTTTTTTAATTCATCGGGAAGTAGGTGAAAAATCGTTCGCAAGATTCCCCCCAGACAGACAGAATGACAAAGTGAGTTGAATATAAAAGCCTATAAAAAAAATACTTTACATGTGAACATGTTAGGACATATAAGAGATTTAGAAGAATATAATGCCAAATTCTTGCTTACATATTTTTATTTATCATAAAAATACTTACAAATTTCGAAATTTGAGCCCATTTAAAGCTTTAAAATTTTTAAAATTTTCACGCTTCATACTATTTCTGTTATACCAAATTTAACTTTTTTTTCAACTCGCAGTTATTGCTTATATTACGAAATACATAACCTATTTAAAAAACGATACCATTTAAAAAATCAAAATCGAAATTTTTAAGTTTTATAATTTCGAATTTCAACTTCATGTATATTCTTTCACCGCTGCGTATTTTAATTTTCACGAAAAAGGTTTAATAGTTTGCGAATTATAGTTCATTTAGAACATTTTGTGATTAAATTTTTTGTTCTAGGTAATTTTTCTCCAAGTCAGGATAATTTCACCGTTCAAGTTCTTCTAATTGTTGCCAGGAGGAATCTCGCATAGAAATACGGAAAAATTCAGAATTTTGCACCCATTTAAGATTTCCCGTATTGAAAAACTTTCAGCTTTGACTATTTCCCCGCTATTTACAAGTGGAATGTGTAGCACGCAGAAAATTTCTCAGCTTCCCAACTTTTCAAGTTACTGCTATGTATTTTAATTTTAATAAAAATCCACATCTAAATACTTCTAAACTTGGAAGTTTAAATCCATGTAGAAGGCTCAGTATTAAACATTTTTTAAGTTTCGCAATTTTCTCGTCATTTACAGATTAAAAGAGGATGTTGCTTGTAAAATTGTTAATTTTTACGATTTCCGTAGAGTCTTTAATGAAATGATATGATAATAAACGAACACGGAAATATAAATTAATTAAAAAATACACAAATTCGCCAATTAAAAAACCAACATGATCCAAAGTAACGAACTCCATAATCACACGGTTAAGTCGACAATTAAAGTTAATTTGAAACGTATAAAATAATAAAATAGATAGATAGTAATGACATTTCGCGGTATTTAAAAATATAAAAAATATAAATATATTTAAATTAGAATTTATATTTAAATGATTTTAAAAAATGTTAAAAATTCTAAAAAATTTTAAAAGGCATAGATTATCATTAATCAGGTTAATAAGTTTATGTTTGTTATTATAATATATATTCAGCGACTGAGTTATATGGCCCCGTAATTAATGTGTTTACGATAACGTGTACATTGATCAAACTAGTAGAAATCCCTAACAAGGGCCACGTTTGATGCATTTAATTTTTACGATTATATCAAGACCATTATTATTCAATTACACAATTGTTTATTAACGGAGCGGCGTAATTTTGTAAATTCCTAATATTAAGCAAACACTATAAGGTTTTCCTTGTTTCTCCTTTAATAAATTCCTTTTATTAAAAAATTCACTAATACAAGTTTGTATTTCGATTTAAATTCGGTAAAATTAACGAAAAAATGTCTAAAATAAATTATTAAACTAACAAGATGTAAACAGGAGGTGTTTGTTTACCTAATGACGGAATATAATTTGTAAATAACAACGTTCAAAGTGAAAAACTAAAATAAAAAACTAAAACAAAAAACTAAAACAAAAAAAAAAAGGCAACAGTAATAATAATCCGAGACAGTCTCATATACATACAAAGCCGGACGCTTTTCCTTCTGTGGCAAAACATTTTCGAAGAACTGTAGGAAAAATAAGAGTGCTTTATACAGCAGAAGCTCTGTGTGAAATTGCGTTCGCGGCGAATTAATTTAGTAAATTCCATTTCAACGAATATTTACTTTTCTTTTTAATGGCGCTTTGCGGTTTTAATTTTGAAATAACCTGTCTCAATAAATTCACTTCTCCGTTCCAGCCTCTGATAGTTACACTGGAAAATTAGCATTCTAAAGAAGATTTAATACAGTCGCGCTGGAGAATTAAACTGCTAAAGTCCACTTCACGCTAAAGTTAAAATAGTTCATTCTTGAAAGTTACTCCTTACACGAAGCCACCGATTTGTATTTTGACTGGCACTGCGTTAACGGCGCTACCTAGATAAATGCAAGCGCGAAATTTCGCCGATAATGCTCCGGTTAAGAATGTTTTTTGCCCACCGTTGTCATCATAAAGAGAAAGTGAGAACGAACACTGGCATTAATTAAGCGTGAAATCGCGATAATGCTGTTAAAGTTCCCGTTATTACATAAGTAATTTCTAAAAAGCAGTTGACAAATTACGTTTCGAAATTTAATGTTATAATAAACACTGAAACTTCCGCAACGCGACTAGAATAAAAATAAAATGAAAACTACTGGTAGAGGGTGAGTGCGTATGTGTGGGTCATGGGCCCTTGCCGTCCGAATAATGACAGTAGTAGAAAGGAGAAGGAAACTGCCTAGATTTCTCAGGAAATAAAACAGCTTCTTGAATATTCTCTGAACTTTATCAAGTATAAAATAAAAAAAAAAAATTAAAAAGTTAAAAACTTACAATGCAATAATTTTCAAATAATCCGTTGTGTCTAAGAAAATTGAAATTTTACACAATTTTCTTCATAGCAGCAACTTGATGATAACATTTTTTATAAAGAAAATATTAACTGGAAGAGGTGTGTATGGGTGACAAAATTTTACTTCACAACTAATTATAATTTCTTAGAGATTTTTCTCATATACCGATATCGTCTCACGGCAGTTAAATTAGTTTTTTCATCTAATTATTCAGTTTAAAATGAACTTGTTATTAATAACTGACTTCAATATTCTTTCACTTAAATAACTATTGTTTCTGTTCCGTTTGATATAATTTAATAACGTCTTTCAAACGTAATAATTAAAATTGTACTTCTTTTTTTCGATTGTTTTTTTCTTCCACAGTAATTAATTTCAGATATTTACACGCGACTCTGATTAATAATTGCACATTTAAAAAGTTATACGAACGAACTATTACGAATATATATTTACCAGTGTTCTTACATCAAACAAAAAAAAAAAAAAAAAAGTATAAAGACCGTAGACTTAACAAACAGTAAATATTAATTCGAAAACAGAATATATAATATAAATTTATTAAAAACAGTAACTAATTTTAAATACTAAGAGTATATAATAATCGAATAACAAAATATGTAAACAAAACGTAACGATAACAAAAGTCGATGATACGGATAAGTAATTAATCGAGAATTAGAAATTTAAAAAATGTTATAAATAAAATAAAATTACAAATTAAATTAAAAATTAAAATGTTCACGATAAATTATTTTTCTTCTATTTCATAATAATTAAAATTATTTATTTTATTTGTAACATTGTTTGAATTTCTGATTATCGATTTATTGCTTAACTGCATCGACCTTTGTTCCAATATTATGATGTTCTGTTTACGTACTTTATTATTCGGTTATTGCGTTATGTTCGAAAGTAATCGATTTTTTTCAATTTTATGTTTCTTAATTTTATAATAATGTATTTTGTGTGTGAATCAATCTTTCTCTGTTGGTTCAAAGTTATACATTGTGAAATAAAAAATGTTTTAATTATAAAATTAGCCCCACATCAAAGACGCCGCAACACTAATAATTTAAAAATCTATTTTAAATATTAAAAAATATAAATTTCATTTAGAAAATAATGTTCTGATTAAAAAGCTACGAAAGTGTCACAAAACGTCTAGATTTTATATTACCTAGATTTTATATTACCTAGATTTTATATTATCTAGATTTTATATTATCTAGATTTTATATTATCTAGATTTTATATTATCTAGATTTTATATTATCTAGATTTTATATTATCTAGATTTTATATTATCTAGATTTTATATTATCTAGATTTTATATAGAGTAGATAATTTAATGCTTTTTTAAAAGACAGATTCAGTACTATATTCCAGGTTTCGAAACTGCGAATCCTGGATATACGTCTCTTCTTTGTTTTGTTAATACACTACTACTACTACTAATACTGATGCTAGTATAGATTGCGTCGTGTCAGTCATATAAACAAATCCTACTCATGTATCTGTTAAATTTTCCGCGTAGAAAATATCAATGTAAACTCAAAGGTCTCCGAATAATTCTAAATTGTTTTCTTTGTCGTCCTTGTGTGATCAAACCCCTTCAATATTGTTATTCCCTTTTTTTTTTTTTCGTTATCTATTCAACAGGCAATTTTTTATGTAATTTCCTTCGCAGTTATTTTGAAACGTTTTCTAATTCAGTATCAATTACAGAATTTTAAGTTAAATTCCGAAATACGAACTAAATAATTTTATGGACTTATATGCTTTATCAAAAACATAACTAAAAACGCATCTTCTATATCGCAATTTCGATCAGCCCTGCATATTTATCTAGAGAACTCGAGGCTTAAACAAGTTTAAAATAACAAACGCAATAGAACAATAAAGGACTGCAGGGACTAAATGCGTATCTATGCCTAGTAACTATGATAATATCAATTAACGAGGAGTTACGACGATATAGGACGAATGTCAAACAAAAAAATACCGCCACAAAAACGTGCATCGAAAACGTTCGACGCTATTATTAAAGAACGGCTGATAATAATCAAAAAATAAAAAATAAAATAAAGAGAAGAGATAGTAATAAACTATGATTGAGAAAAATTAATTACTTTTTTTTGTTTATTTAATTATTAGTGTAAATTGGCTAGGCTACTGCGGTGCTTAGACTCAGTGGAATAGGCAATACAGTCTATTGGATGCTGCAAAATTCAAAATCGCCCGAATGGATTTACAACAGACAGTGCGCAGTAAAGTACAGCTTGAAGCACTGCGAGTATGCTGCCACTATTGTTTAAGTAGATACTCTATAGTTGGCGAGGCCGTGAGTCCACACAGTGGGCGTGAAGACGGAGAGGAGCTTTCCTGAAGACGTAGTCGTGAAACAATGTCGCGTGTTTCAACCGCAACCTCGACAGAATTGAGAATCACCACGTGCGACAGGGAGCAGCGGCCACCACGGTTCAGTACTTGACTTTATGGACTCCAAGCCAGGTCGTTTTGATCTGACCACAGTTACTCCATTCGTCGGAAACGTGCATTTCAAAGGATGGTCAGTACAGCATTGAACGGTACCGGGCTAGATAGAACTGCCTAAGCAGCCAATTCATTGCCTGGAACCCTAACATGACCAGGAGCGCATAAGAAAATGTGACGTATACATGGAATAGCGAAAGTTCATTGCGTCTTTTATTTTATTAATTGATGATCTGTAAGCAAAAGAAATTAACCTCCTACGGGGAAGGAAAGCTTTTTTAGTATTTTTATTGGATAGTAAAAACGAGAAGAGAAAGTACCTGATGCAAACAACCGTCTACCCAGACGTGAGGACGAAATTTTTGGTTTTTTGATAACCAGGAGAAATTTTGTGAACAAAAAGTTCGTTTTGCAGAGGCGAGTGTAAGATTCGTGGAGAATAACGTGAAAATCGACAGATTTTCATGAACGTAAGTTTTCTTTGACGAAATAGAATCTATATCGGATCAAAATATTTCTGCATAAACTGGAATCGTTCCTTATATTTAACTTCAATTATTTCATCAGGTTCACATAGACCGGGAGACATTCAAAAATTGTTAACGTTACCGCTATCTACCCATTCGGGTTTTAATAACAGTGACTTAACGTTATGCAAAAACGCACCAGGCAATTGATTGAAAATGAAGACTGTGGTCAGACCGTCCTCTTATGTCTCCTTTTTATTTTTCTTACGTTCCAGGTGTGATTATCGTCTCTTTTCATCGGATACGTTCTTGTCAATTCAACTTGGATATTCCTTAAAAATTGAAGAATCAAGAATGAAAGTTCCTGAAAATTTTCCATCTGTCAATGATTATTTACTCTTTATAATAATAAAAATAAAAATAAATCGCGGGCGGTTTTTATTTTATTGGTAGCGTCACGCTGAAAATCAACCATGTCATTGTAAGCAAGAAGCATTTTACAAGGGTCGCTATGAGATGGGGTAGATCAATAATTTTTTGTTTTTTTATTGGTTTTTTATTGGGTTTTTTTTTGTTTTTTTTTTTTTTTTTGAATATATTTGGGCTTATCTGCAACACAACCAAACCGGTGCAATTGAAAATTCCCAATAGGCAACAACCAGATCCGAACTGAACTCGAACGAAACTCCATTACCGCTACCGTCCAGATCGATGAGTTCTATTATAATCAAATTGAATTATGACAATATGAACAGACCACCACTAGCGTGTATAAATTAGCATGAAACGGGCTAAAGTTGTAATTATGCCGTTTCACATTTTCACCACGAACAGGCGGGTAATTTATCATTATTTCGACAAAATAATTATCGCGATTATTCGTAATTGCCGTAATTTTAATTAACAGAAAAGATCCTAAAATCGACACTGTAATGCCCACTCGCATCTTTCAAGTTGTGCAATCCCCCCCGGCCGAACTAGTATTTATTATAATGCGACTTTATCTATCATAGATCAAACGATACGACTATACGAGGAATCAAAAATTAGATTCGACAGGTTTAAACTATGCTCGACTTAAATGTAATATCACTTTAAGTAAATTATTCGTAGAATGAACGGAAACAAGTTTCACTATATACGGCGTTTTTTCACAAAATAATCTTACGAACGATACATCCGCAATGCATATTAATAATGTGTTTCCAGCGGGACCTTCGCAATTATTTATATTTTCTCATTTTAAAAGACTACAGTTTTTTCCGCTTAGCTTTGACTACCGCAATAGAGCGCATCGCGGAATAAACTTAAACATGACCAGCTTTGCTAGATTTATGTACGTGTGATTTCTACGAGAGTTTTTCAACTATTCCGGTAATAGTGACATGCGCAAATATTATACTTAAAAGATCATTCGTAAACATCGATTCGATGTTAAAGGAAATTGGCGAACAGAACAGACTGTCAACATTTTGGTCGCGTCATTAGAACGGCACGATGGAAACATTCATCATACAAAGTCGTATGCAAGGAACTAGAGGAAGGGGCTGAGATGGACTGATGCCATTTCTAAAACAACGGGGGACCGTAGCTTCCTAAAATGCGTTCAATGCGTGCAAAACAGAGATCACTGGCGCAGTTTGGTGTTTCAGGTGACGGATAATAATGGTCACGATATTCTGCCCCGAAGGATGAAGCGATCGATTGATTGATTATTCCTCGTTACCGGAAGCGGGGAAGTCGCAAGTTTCTGCCATGAGTGTAATAATTTTTTAGAGTCCTTCCTGAGAAAATCTGATAACTATTACGAATCAGGGTAGGTGATTCGACGATGTTCTAGTAAATGGACAGTTCTGTATTTAGTATTATTTTTGGTCCGGACGTCGTCGATTATCGGCTCTGGTCAGTGTCTGTGTGCACGAGCCGGTGGTGCCCGGATTGCGGCACGTGCCGAAACATCGTACTGCATCGAGCGATGATAAGAGATAAAGGCGGCACAGGTAGATCGAATGCGATAAGAGTTCTGAATTGTTATCTTCCGACGTTTGAGCGAGTTAGAAATCGAGCTCAGTACGGCTGACCGTGACAGAGTAATTAACAGATTGTGCTCTGTTTCGTCCCTTTTAAACTACCTTAGATATTTCCTCTTCCATTTTCGAATATATATACATATTAAAAAAAAAGTCCAATGCTCCCCGACGGCTAGAAATCGAAAGTTATCCGCGGTGTATTTGTTTATGTATTTTTTTTCCCGTTTCTTTTCGTTTTTTCTCGTCTGTTTTTTTTTTTTGTTTTACGTATACTTTCCGTCCAATCTTTCTTTAATCGGCAACGCTCAAAAAAGGATATAACTTCAACGCGGAGGACGAGGGGCGAACTTCCAGAAATGGTTTAAAACTTCTGAAAGAGAATTAAATATGTACCCGTAAAAAGTTTTTTGAGATAATTTTAGAATAAAGGTTTTTTCAACTAGCCACGTTCCACTCTTTTTCGCTTAATCCGCTTATTAAGCGTAAATTTATTAATTAAACAAAATATACAATTTTTAAAGAAAAAACGTCGTTTGCTTTCAGAATTTTCCTAACATATTTTGCGTACGGAGAGTGATTTTCTGAACCCCACACTACCACGCCACTGCCGATAGTGAGAAACAAACTGTACCGTATTACAGCTCATTTTCTTCAATCTTCAATTTGAAATAGGGTAAAAATAAATACTTACCGGTTTATTTTTCAAACATTTTCGTACAAAGCTGGTTCATTTTTTTTTTTTTAAATACCGCTCGGTTCGAAGGTCGATTTCGATGCAGCGCGCTACACGTAGGCCCGCAAATTGTTTCAAACGTTGCCGCTTTAATATGAATACGTTATAACTATAAATTAATATCTCAGAAGAACTCAGGCAACAACAGTACTACCTCGCTAATTTGAAAACTTTGGGAAAACGAGGTATACCCCCGAGTTGCCATTACCAGCACGCGAGCTAAGTTACAAACTTCGCAACGACGTATCAATCGGTAAATTTTTTGAACGATTAACTAGTTGATGATGGCCGCAGACATCTCTAAAACTTTAACGGTAATTAATCATCGACGTAGGTTCGCTGTGAAATTTTACCGCTCTCGTACTGCCGTATAAAATATTCCCGTATACTCAGTTTTATCCGACCACGGCTTTCCCACGTTTACAGTTTTAATAATAAGTCATCACATCGTCATCGCGCGGTAAAATGTGAAAACGATTAAAATAATAAATTTCGTTTTCATTTGCGAAAAACTGCGTTAATCAACATTGAAAATACTGACAACAATTTCAAGAAATATCTCGCAGACGTAATTTAGAATATTTTTTTCGAAACTTATTCTTCTTCGATACCAAGAGAATTCTTATTGTATTCAATTTTTTTTTGTTAACACTCATTTGATAACGAACAAAAAAAATAAATAAATTGATTATATTTTTGTCCGAGTTATGCCAAATACATGTTTTTCGGTTTGTGTGTATTTTATGTCGCCGCAAAAGTAGTGAATATTTTGGGAATACTCGATAGTAATTCAAACAGGTGATGAAATTTACATATTTGGACTTATACATCTGTTTGACTATAATGAATCGTTTCACTTCTGATGCAGTATTCTGGGTTCTTTTGAAGAGATTTTAGGTGAAATTGCCGAACATACATTTTCAGTTATTCTAAGCACCGGTTATTATCCGGTATCGCGAATAATTTGTCTGTTTTCAGCGATTTGTTTAAATTTCGTATCCAAGAAGATGAAAAATTATCTAAAATATCTTCATCTAGAATAATCTATATTTTAAGGTGCAACCCCAGTTTAATTTATTGTCCAAAATTCTTCGACTCAGCGATAAAATAAAGATGTCACCTTTGAACGCAATGACCACAAAAAATTATTATTAAAAATATTATTGCCCAAAAAACGAAAGAGTTTAAATAACTAAATCAGAGGATCCAAATTATAAAAACCAACTAAAAGATTCCGAATATTCAACCGTCCGCAGGTTGTGTACATAGCTGAATCATTATGGGTGGAACAAGTTTTTCCCCGGATAAAAAATTCTTGGACAATAATGCGACAATTTATATAGGAGATATAGATATCGGAAAAAACAACTTCTTAGCTACAAAATACATGGGGTACAAAAGCAGAAAAACTATATGTAAACATAAAGGAAAAATTCAAAAAAGGTATCATGTAGCTAACAAAAAAATATGCAAGGAATTTTATAAAAAAGTAAAAAGGAATAACCAAAATATGGAGCTAAGAAATAAATGTAAGCAGTTAAGAAATCAAGTAAATTCAGAAGTAAGGCGGCAAAAAGACACATGTTTGTGCAAAAAAGTTTTTCGGGGGTACAAGGGAACATCAGGAAAACACGGTTAAATATAAATGAGATCATAGGAAAAGAATATGGGTGTAGATGAAATGGTCACGAAACACTTTTCGAAGGGGCAAGGAAGAAATGATATTGCGAACAAGTTCAGCGGAGAATTCAAAAACGGTATAAAAAGCTAGAACACAAATGTAACAAAGTATTATTAGAGGAAAGAAAATTGAATGAACCAAAAGTACATATGAATTTAGATTGGGTGGGGAAAATAATGGGGGGACTGAAGGAAACAAAGGCCACCGGGGTAGATGAGATAAGAATAAATAACGGTAATAAAAATATATACATAGTAAAAAAAATTACGACACTGATAAATATGACGAAAAATACTAGACGGACTAAAGATTTCGAAAACGAGGCCAATATATAAAAAAGGGAAACGCAATAAATATGAAAATTACAGACCAGTTGGGTTAAAAGGGCAAATCAACATCAAAAGCACTGAAGCCGGGCCAAAAAAAAAAAAAACAAAAAAAAACATCGAAGGCGATTGGTGAGATTACAGAAAAACTAATGTTCAATCTTGAAAAAGGAGAGAAGGTACTGATAACATTCATAGATCTAACTAGATCATTCGAAACGATTGACCATAAAATACTTATAAATAAATTAGAGGAGATAGGAATTAAAAAGTGATTCGAAAACTACCTAAACCAAAGGAAAACATGTGTGTAAATGTCTTAAATGAACAAAAAGGAAAAGAGGAGTTGAATGTGGGAATTCCGCAGGGTAGTAACTTAGCATCAATACTGTTTATTATACGTACGAACGGTTAATACAAAGAATTAAAACACAGCGATATATACTCGTTTGCGGATGATGTAGTAATAGTTACAGCGAATAAAGATGTTAAGGAGATAGAATAAGAATGCAAAAGCATCTAATCACAATAAGCAGATGAACACGTGATAAAACTCTAAGAATTAATGTATTAAAAACTAAAACAATGGTACTACGAATTTTTTTTTTTATATATTTATACACTATTACGAGCTGTCCATCAAGGACATTTAGTAATACGTGTGAATGAACTTAAACATGAAGGGAGGAGTACCCAATGGCACCTACCCGATTACCCCTACCTTAAACAAGGTCCTGCGGTTTCTGACGTTTCAGTCTTCTTACATTATCGGTAACATCGAGCAATTCTCTAGCAAGAGTGTTCGGATGAGAATCGAGTCTATCTGCGTGTCTTTTAGCGTGAACTTTGATGACATCAGCCACATAATCTATACACAAATCTTGATGTAAGGTTAGATTAGTAACATACCAGGGTGCCTTGGTTATCAACCGAAGGATCTTATTCTGGGAAGTCTGTATTACCTTCAGGTTTGACGGTTTAACGCAACCCCAAAGTTGAACCCCGTATGTCCAGATGGGTTTCAAAATAGTTGTGTATATTAGACGTTTGTTGTCCGTTGTCAGTACACTGTTTCTCCCTATCAGCCAGTACATTTTTTTAACCCGGATATCTAATTCTTTCTTTTTAACCTGTATATGGTGTTTCCATGTCAATCGGCTGTCTAAGTGCAAACCTAAATACCTGACCGTTGCTCGTACAGGAAGATCTATGTTATTGATCTTAACGGGTGGGACTTCAACTTTTCGGTTAGTAAAATGGATATTCACCGATTTGCTTTCGTTTATCCCGATTTTCCATTTTTTAAACCATGTTTCAGCCTTCGTAAGAGCATTTTGTAGATTGTTGCTAGCTTTCTTCGGATCTTCATGTGATGACAGTAGTGCCGTGTCGTCCGCAAATGTAGCCATCTGCACATTCTCTGTCGCAGGAAAATCTGCTGTGTATAACAAGTACAGCGTGGGGCCCAACACTGAACCCTGAGGAACGCCTGCTAAAACTGGATGTATTTCTGAGTAGGTATGTTCGTAACGTACTTGAAAATGACGATCTTCGAGGTATGATTTTAGCAACAGGTAAAGGTTACTCGGGAACAAACATTTTAATTTGTATAATAAACCATCGTGCCAGACTTTATCAAAAGCCTGTTGAACGTCGAGAAATACCGCAGTACATACTTTTTTAGTTTCTAAACTATTTTCAATTACACTAACCACCCTATGCAATTGATCAATCGTGGAATGATGTTTTAAAAAGCCAAACTGATGTTGCGGAATTACATCAGTTGACTGTATATAAGGCTGTAACCTTTTTAATATTAATTTTTCCATTACCTTCGATAAAACAGGCAACAAGGAAATCGGACGATAAGACGTTACAGAGTAGGGATCTTTACCAGGTTTCGGAATCATTACGATTTGCGCAAACTTCCATTGTACCGGAAAGTATTGTATGCGAAATACTGCGTTACATATAGAAGTGAGCAGTACTATAGCTTTCCGCGGAAGTTTATTTAATAATTCAGCGCTTATTAAGTCGAAACCTGGGCTTTTCTTCTTTTTCAGCGTTTTAAGCAGACACCCAACCTCGTGAGGAGAGGCTGATTTTATTGCTAAAGATGGTCCACATGGACTGGTTATAAATTCATGTATTTCCCTGTCCGTGTTTGTCTGTATGTTTGGCTTAAACACGGTTGCCAAGTACTCGGCGAATAAATTCGACTTCTGTTTATGATCTTTCGCCCATGACCCGTCACCATGTTTCATCGGAGGAACATGTTTATTCGGTTGCCTAATATTTTTGGTACACTTCCACAAGGAATAATCATCAATTGCTAAGGGTGATAGTTTAGTTAAATAATTATTGAGCGTTTTATTTTTGATTTCTTCCAAAAGTTTTTTTAATTCTTTTATTTTGTTATTAAACAACTTTTTATCCGAAGGGTTTCCCGATTGGAACCACCTTCTTCTAAGCTTTCTCTTTTCTAAGACAAGTTTCCGGACTGATATTGGATAATTTTTATTACTTTTTTTACATTTAAGAACAGGAGTGCTTAAGGTAGCTGCTATTTGTATTTCGTTTGTTAGGTACCGTACGGCATTCTCGACGTCAGTTGGGCTTTTTAAAGGAATTTTTAAGTTTAACTTTGTATCCAAATGATCTCTAAATGATTCCCAGTCTGTTTTGTGGTTATATAAATGTATTTGCTCCTCTCTGCATATAACCGAATCACCGAAGGTTAAAATAATAGAAGAGTGATCTGAAAAGAGATCGAAGGAAGAATTTATATTTGTATAATAACTAGCGGTTCCTTTTGTAATGAAGAAATCTAAAAGATCCGGTATCTTACGATTATCGGTTGGCCAATAAGTTGGTTCCCCTGTTGATATATAGTTGACATTGTGACTTTCAAGTGCTTGTTTGAACACACGTCCTCTTGTCGTAGTTATCCTGCATCCCCACGCTGTATGCTTAGCGTTCCAATCTGCTCCTGACACAAATCTGCTCCCTAAATTTTTTATATATTTACAGAATTCCATCAATGTTATTTTATGTCGTGGCGGACAATAAGCAGCTGATAATACAAGTTGGCCACCCATCGTCTGTATGCTAATGTTAGTTCCCTGCAGATACTCCTCCCTAAAATGATTTAGTTCGTGCTGTACAATGTTATTTTTTATTAATATTGCTGAACCGCCGTGAGATTTTCCTGAGGGGTGTGTGCAAGAATACGTGTTGTAATTATTTATTTTGAAACAGTCTTTATCAGTTAGGTGGGTTTCGGAAACTAAAATTACATCCACAGAATTGGAAGTTAAGAACAATTCAATTTCGGCTTTATGATTTTTTAAGCCATTCGCGTTCCATTGAGCTATCCTCAGGTAGGCGGGCATTATTTGGATAATTTCTGAATTAACATGGTAAGCATGGATAGAACCATGCTGTTTTGCTCGGCTAATTGACGGAACATGGATTTAAATTCATTCAGGAATTCGAACAGGTTCACAAAAGGAATATTCTGTATATCATCCCTTAAATTATTTGGTGATTGGGCGTTAATGGGGATTTGACCGGAATTCCTTATATGAGTTGCATTTGCTGTTATATTGTCCGCTTGACTAGGAGTGTCAGACTTAGTAATTTGTGAATAAGTTACGGTTGGTCGTCGATAGTTTTGTTTAATAGGTTGATTTGCTGCAACCCCCGAATTCGTTTTATTTTGTACTAACTTTTGATAAATCTCACAACCTCTATAATTTGCGGGATGAGATCCGCCACACAGTCCGCATGTAGCCGGAAATTTCGGGTCTTTTTTACATTCGTAAGTCTTATGGCCACCTCCACATTTAACACAAACCGGCGTTCTTGTACAGTAAGCTTTGGTGTGTCCCCATTGCTGACAGTTCTGACATTGCGGGATTGATGCTTTCTTGTTGGGCGATTCTACTTTAATTATAGTATTGCACAATGATTTTAAATTATGTATTTCTCGGCAATTTGCTGTGGGCTCGAGATCCACGAAGAATAATGGCAGCGGTTTTTTTGTCTGATATTGTTTCACATTATGAACATTACGAACTTCAAAACCATGTGATTCTAATTCTTCTTTTATAACCAGCGGATCAATTGAAAAGTGTAAATGTCTGATCACCACCTTATAAGCTCTGTCCTGTTTCATTTGATAAGTGTGAAAAATAATATTTTCCTCCCTAAAAACCCGCGTTAGCTTACGGTATTGTTCCGGAGAAAGTACGCTTATTTTAACCACGCGATCTGTCAGTGCCTTCGCGTAGTAATCGGACTTGTTTATAACGAGCTCTATTCTCTCCTGCATTTTTCTGAAATTTTGCACTCCATGTACGAAAATGGGTGGTGGCTTGGGAATGGACGGTGTGGAATTATTCATTGAACTTTTTTCGGCTGAACCTACTTGACTTTCTTCATCAGAGTCATTTCCGTCGTTCATTGAGAGGGCCTCAAATCGATTGCGAGTCATTTTAACGTGTTTCTTATTATTATTATCGTTGGCAATAGCAGATTGCCGCTTTTTTCCCTTTCTCACCTTAACTTGCTGCCAATCATTTTCCTGGCTGTTTTCATTCTCATGCATATCGACTTCTTCGCCACTACAACTCTGATTCGTTCGTTGCGCATTGTTTTGCGGTAAGGGAGGGAAGTGTTGATTATTGATGACATTTTGATTTTGTACGTAATTAATATTTGACTGTAAATATTCGAAATTTTCGGGAGTCGGCGCATAAACAAGTACGGGCTGCGCAGTGGAGATACCTGTTGATGAGCCTGCCACATTATATGTCGTCGTGAAAGACGGAGTAAACCGAGCCGGCTGTACGATTTCGCTAGAACAATTACGTAGCATATCGTCAGGTTGCGCTTGTGTACCGGTCAACGTATAGAGCGGTTCGTGTGTATAAGTTGCCGGTTGGATAACGGTTGATGTTGTTGCATGTTGACGTGCGTTTTGCGTTTGTGTGTGTGTGTGTGTGTAAAGCGATTGCGTTGTGTGTAACGGTGTATCTGCTGTCGTCGCCATTACAGCGACGACAATACACGCGTGGTAGGTATGTGCTGGTGTGTGCTAATGTACGAGTTGTTCCGAGAAATGAAGAATATGTACGAAAATGAAAAGATTAAATGATAAATAATACAGAATAGATAAGAAAAATGGTTCAATCTCACCGATCTGAAGTGACGAAGTAACTGATAAATAGCGGTAATATATATTCGAATAATTTGGACGATAACGCGACTATTTTACTGAAACGATATATAAATTAAACGCAAGACACAACACGCGACAAACGAAACCATCGAGTTGGTACTACGAATGAAAACGGATAGGTACGATGTGTATTGTCTAAATTTACATGAGTGGGACGAAAAAAATGAATGTGAAAAGATTGACTGCCGGAAGATAGAAGTAGTGACCCAATGCAAATATTTGGGCGTAATGATGGATTGACACTTATGGTGGGACATACACATGCAGAATACATTGCAAAGACAATTACGGTAACATTACCAAAAGAAATATGCAACAAATAAAACATTAAAAATGGTGTATCATACGCTAGTGGAATCGAGAATCAGATACGGGAATTCAGGAGTGGGGAATGGCTAGGAAAACGTACATGGAATAAATAAGTAAACTGCAAATAAAATACTTGAAATTAACATCAGATTATAAATACGTGACCGAAAGTGAAATAATTCAAAAAGAAGATGTACTGAGAGTTAGAGGAATGTACTTATTTATAGAGATATGGGAATACATAATGACAGGAAAGGAAATTGGAGAAAAGAAAAGAAATAGAATACGGGGGCTGAGGGAAAAATATTTGTACGAACTGCCGTTAGCTAAGATTTAATTCGTTATCAAATTTTCACGGGCCGATTAAATCAGCATTTCAACACGTCGCCTAAAAAAATAGCGATTATTTGAAACCGAGCTGTTTTTTTGAAAATTTCATTAAATCATTGTAACGTATATAAATAAATAAACGCATATAAATAAGAATTATCTTCCGAATGTTAATAGAAAGTTTTATTTGGGAAAATTATATTTGACAATTAATAGGTTCGACAAAATATTTCGTATGAAATCAGTAATTTTGTGTTTCATATAGAAATAATTACGGAATGTTAGACTTCTTCTTAATACAACATGGACTTACAAAGAACACAGTCAAAAAGATATCTGTATCATTATTTACACACATTACCTATCTATATAATATATATGAGGACAATAAAAAAGGTGTCGCTAGATCCTATGTCGAATTGTAAGTCTCATAAAACGTCTTTTATTGTTTTTATGTGTTTAAAAAAAAAAAAAAGTTATATATTTCGCGATTCGATTTTACGGGTAAAAATAGAAATTAAAAAACGAGAGAGAATTATATACACAAAACATGCCGGTAAATAATTCTTTGTCGAGCCCACAACTAAGAAAGTATTTTATATTAGTACAATTGTTTTTTCATTTTTTATACTACAATGTTTTTCAAAAGAAAAAAACGAAAGAAAACCCGCTCCAAAATCAGAACGCTGATTTTTTTTTTGAACCACGGTTGCCGCTGAAAATAGTATTTCCTTGCAATTTTTATAAATCAATTAAAATGATGTAAACAGTTTGACCATTATGATATTTCGAAAAAATGGATGTACTAGGATATTTTTAAATAGATAATCATTAGTTTTTAATTTGACTAAACACAAGATTTAATAAAGCACAAGTAAATTATTTTCCCAAAATTATATCCACCGTGTAAGTTTTAAATGTTTAATTAAAATTAAAGTGCTTATGCCATTGCTAATTACGGATATTGCGAAATTAACTCTTTCATAATGTACTAAGCCCCACGGCGCCGTTGAAAGTAGACGGGACGCAGTTCTGTCTTTACTTCCCCAGATAACTTCTCTACTACAACATATACGTATACTCGATTTCACATACTGAGTGTATGTACCTTTGCACAGCGTCTGACAACTATCCAATTTCGTAAGGAGCACCTTAACTACCCTAACCGTGCTACAATATTTAATAGTTGTTATAACATAATTAAAATTCTATTATTTTGTTTACGAAATTATTTCAGCCTGGTCAATTAAGTATGAAAAATACTTTCTCTAACATTTTATCAAATAAATACACCTCATTTCGCATTAGCGAACGTGACAGTTTTTTTTTTTTTTTTTTTTATCTTAAGTACGTAACTGATTGCTAAAAATATCTTCAGTTATTCTCTTTTGAAATTAATATTTACAGATACACTATTTAGTAATTTATTTACTGACCACCCTTGATTATTTAATTAAAATTATATAATAATAAATTAACTATATTTTCTCGAACGCATTTTACTAGTGCAAAATTGCACGTTTTTGAGTTTTTCAAATACTAATGTTAGTATAAGGAATAAGCGTATTATTAATAATTTTACATGTAAACCCGTTACTGGTCCTATCATCTCTAACCCTATCAAAAGCAATACCAAAAAAGAGTTGCCTACTACGTGTTCCAAAATATTAAAGTCTATTTCAGTTCAACACAACAGCTGCAGTTCAACCGTTAATGTACATCAAATTAATATTCTTACAAATTCGATCATGCTAACATTAATAACTCTATTTGGACAGACTAAACATTAATTTATTTATTATTTTACTAAGTAAAGTTCAACACGTACCCTAGGGATAATAATAGGTAAGTTCATTATTTCTTTGAATACGAATCTGGAACTGAATTGCAAGTTGGAGAACTGCATTCCGGATATGTATCCATATCCGACTCATATAAATCAACCGGTGTTTACGGAACCAGTTCACTCAAAAATAGGGAATAGTTTGCACTGGTTGATGACGCAGTGTATACCAGTGTTAGGTTAGATTACGTATGTTAGAAATAGAGAAGGAAATTGCAAAATATAGCTAATGTAGGAATTTAATTGTGTAAGCGTCTAGAGAATAAAGTTTCTTTCTAATTCTGATGTTATCACATTTTTCACTTAATTGATCTGGCAAAATTTATGCTCAAAAATGTATTCCCCGTATAGGACGGACGCTTTGTTCATTTCTGTTCAAGGTCTATATTTCAGCTTCTATAGCGGAACCGTGCGAACCTGTATAACATTCATCGATTCGGTTCGTATTTGTTGGGTCGGGAGTTGTGGATACATGTCCGGAACTGTAGTCGGACTTACATTATCAACATTATCAACTCTGCTATGGGACACAGATCCGCAGATACATATCCTTCCGGACCTACTCATCACTACTTGGATGTTATTTCCGTATATTAATGACTATGTTATTTTTACGCCGAGAGGTAATTTTGGTGTAATTGGTTTTTGTATTGAATGCCTTTTTAAAAATTACATGGTCAATTAAAACCGACTCTTTCATAACACCCGAGGAATATATTATTTACTATGTCATTCTTAGCCTGAGGCATAATATAATTTTTGACCCATGATTATGTCCCGTTACTTTATATGAGAAAATAAAGGTTGAATGCCGCATTGTACAATTGAAGAATGACACATTTGAAAACGATTTGAGGCCTGAAGAGCTAATTTTATATATATATATATATAAATTCGGCCCTTCGGCACTCGGAGGGGGTCAAACCCCCTTTACTCCCAGGTCTAGTTCTTCTATAATTCTTATGGAAGAGTAAACTTTTTCATTGGCTACGCCGTTTTTAACTTTCATTTCATAAAATTAAGACATTTTTTCGTTACCTTTTCGTTACATATTTCGTTACACAAAATCCTGACCGGATAAATTTTGTGATAGGACACTTTTCCTGATGACCCCTGGCATAAAAATGACATAGCCGTTAATATATATGTGTGTGTATATGTGCATATACTTGTATATATATATATGTATATATATATCAATGGCGAATCCTCTGGTACTTCTAATCATGCGGCGCAGTACCAAAGCAAACTGAAAAAGAAAAAAACCTGTTAGTATTTCTCTAGCAACAGAGATTAATTTGGCTAAAGAGACAGTTTTCAGCCTGCCAATAGAAATCTTAGAAGCTCTATTTGAGAATTTGGAGAAAAATACTTAATGTATAAAGCACTAGTTGGTCAATTGATGTTAAGTAACAACTGAATTCCAATGAATTCGTGTTGTTAATATGAATGAGTCACTAAGAACGCATTAAGAAGTATACACTTACAACTGTAGCTTAAACAGCCGATCAGATGGAGCGTTTAACGAACCAGGTACTTCTCTACTTTCACAGAGCAACCAGCGTTTTTTGCATTATTCCTTTTTGTTATTCACATAAATTATTTCCTTTAGCAAAATTTATATAATAAATTTAATTTTTTATTTTTTGAAAAAAAAAAAAAAGTAGCGTCTTAATTCGTTTTTGTTGTGCGCGGTGTGCCGAGTTAATTCCATTTCAAAATTTTTATCTCATGGAAAAGTGCTGGCAAAAAAATCGGAAGTCGTCATTGATATACATACATATGCGAAGTGATCTGTAACATTCTAGAACCAAATATCCAAAAAGTAGCACGTTATCGGTTAGATTCTGAATGTTTGAAGAATATCTCATTTTTTTAATTAGTCACATCTATACCATTTCCGACTGAATACAGGGTATGCCAAAAACAGTTTTTTAATTTACTTACAAAATACCACAAAACTCATTCTTTTTTTTTTTTTAACTTACAAATAATCTATTCATTATCACTATTTAACAATATTATTCTATACGAGAGTATGTTGATATTTAGAGCTTACTTACCAGAGTTTCTCATCCAAAACATAATCGGCTTCGGGTAAGCTTCGATGATGCATTCCAACTTAATGTCGGTTCCTCTGGGTGCTCCCACTATCTGATTTGGAACACATATAAACGGGTGAACTGAAATAAAAAAAAAAGACACACATTACTAAATAGTTTTGAAGAGTTTTCCACGATAATAAATCGAATCGGTCATTTAAAAACCTCATGAATTCGTATTGTTTTGAAACATGCATTTTTAACATTATTCCATTATTCATCCCGTGTATATTTACACGATTTTCAGAACAAATACACGGAGTTTCGTGAGATAATAGAAAACTGTCAGAGATTATTTTTAATGAAATCACCATAATTGTAAATTTTTATTCATAATGAAAACTAATTTAAACGAACTGATTAGGTTGAGAAAAAAACACTTGAATTATAAATCAATTAAATATAGTTTTTATTTATATATATATATATATATATATATATATATATATATATAAATGCGCACGCACACACATACATATACATATATATATATATATATATTAGAGAACTAAAACAACTGGCCACTTTGTGACATAACTCTTTAGATTCTTAATTGTTTTAATTCGTGAATTTCTAATAATAAATGAGTACTCCAATGTTCTCATAGTGTTCATTTTTTGAAGCAAATGATATCGATTAAAAAAATAAAGTTTAAATATCTCTAGTACTAAAACTGTTGGCAGGGTAATAGATCCCAAAAAAATATTTTAAATTTAATACCTTTTGAAATGAGGTGTTTCCTTTTTCTTTAAATTTGTGTTTCAATGGTAACCAACAGCGACATAATATTTTAAAATTATTTATTTACTTATAATAAAACAGATGATAAATTTATTGGCTGCAACCGCTTATCCTCTGTAAGCACTAAGTTGATTCGAGTGGAGAAATAAATTAAATACAAGAATATTGCATTGCCAGTCAGACGAAGCATTGCCAAATGGATCCAAGCTGAAATGGGAATACTGGAAAACCCTAAAAGGACTTCGCTCTGGCGTTAGACGCTGTAAAAGTAACTTATTAACATAGTGAATGGCAAACGACGACATCTGTGATTGCAGGAAGGTGCAGAATGCGGACAATCTTCTTTGCTGCCGATAAATTTGGAGTGAGCAGCACAATACAGGAATTGTATGAGTTTCAAAAAAATAAAACAGAAGAAATTAGGAAAATATTAGGACACTGGAAGGGGAAGATTTAAGAAGATCCTGATCTAATTATTGATGTGCCAACCGTTATGAAATAAAAAGACTAAGTTGACTGTATTAAAAATGTCGTGATTGTAAGCTCATAAGTTTAATGATAATTTACGATAAAATACACTGTGCATTTGTACGTAATAGACAATAAGGATGCAAACGCAGATTATTAATTATACAAATACGAAGTTAATAAAAAGGAAATTAAAGTAGCTCTACGTAGACAATTGTACCAAATGCAAGGCTGTAAACGGTTGAAAACCGAAAATATAAACAAAACTTACCGAAAAAAGACTATGAAATAATTATGTATATCCGAACAAGTCTGGAACACGGAAACACAAATGCATAAAAAAAATACGAGATTTTTTAAAGGTGGCCTACCAATTAAGAAATGAAAAAATATTGCGGACGTGTTAGTTTAAGTATTCATTGGTGTGACGTACACCCCCTTGCCGACTTGGTTCTTGAATTTAAAATTTTCGAAGATTTCGTATTTTTCCTGTATTCTTAAGACGAAAATGCATCGATAAAAAAAAACAAAAAAATCAACCGTAGCTGCTGTAGAACGAGTTATAAAATTTTTCCGAATTCTTTCTGTTGCATCTTGATGTATATCTTTTTTCAAAATTTAGGCTCTTGAATCTGAAAATTATGGGGAATTCACAGTTTTCCTTTATTGTGATAGCAGAAATACGACAATAAAAAAAAAAAAAAAAAAAAAGAAAAAAAAGCAACTGTCTAGCTACTACAAAAAAGGCTCAGGACTTTTTTGACCATTTTTATCTTAAAGTTTTGTAATAAGCTTATATATTTTTCTTTTCGGAGGGGGGAGAAGTAAAATAATAGTGTTTTTTTTTGTTTTTCTAAATATGAGTTTAGTCAACTAAAACAATTATAAATCCCATGGTAGCAGGGCGGAGGGGAGGAGAATTATAAATCAAAAAAAAAAAAAAAGATAGAAGAAAATGTCACCTAATTTATACGAAAGTATTTCAACCTCGCTGATTAATTAAAATGTTGTCGCTATAATTCGATGAAATATATTTTCCAATTATTCAGGGAAGAATAAAAACTTTCATTTCTCAGTTATTATAACTTAATATAATAGATTCTCGTAATCATGGAGACCAAATCAAATTTATCCCTTTCCAGAATTTAATCGAATAGCATGCGAAGTTCAAAGAAATATAAAGCATAACCGTTGCGATCAGACGCAAAACAAATATCGGTTTCATCGTCCGATTTTAGTTTTGTACACTATCAATTCGCTGTTTCTCTACAGATTGCTAGCAGCTTACCAAACTATTTCTTTTTCTTTTTTTTTTTTTAATTATCACCGTCTCATTTCACACGTGTCACGTGACCAAAACCTTTTTTATATCGGCTACTTCTGCATCGGATTAATCGACGGTCTTCATTTACTTCCCGTAGAATAGATGTATTGGTGGTTTGCGCTGAATACATGATGCACGTAGCAGTTTTCACCACGCACGCATTTCAAAAGCATTTATATCCGTTGTTTATTTGTTTTTAAGCGTCGGTTTATTCCATAAAATACTACCGGTAAAATTAGGCCGATTTCCCTTTGTAGTTCGAAATCACGTTATCAACGATCAAACTCAATAACTGATTCCGGATATGTGAATTACGATAAATAAATCAAATGAAATAAAACAGAACCAGTTTAAGTATTTCATTTTTAAACTTGTAAAATCCAAAATTAAACGAAAACCCATATCAACAGCGCCAAAATTTACGGGAAACCTTTCGACGACCTCTAACTTAATCTATATCGATTTTTTTTTTTCAGTGCATAATTTTTACGCTCGTTCAACAATTTGATATCATCTTAACCATATTTAAACTTTACTTCTCAGTGTCTTTAAATGATTTTTTGATAGTAAATTAAGACATAAATGCACACTATAACGGGGAGCTGAAAAGAAAATATTTGTCTCTTTTAACAACTAAATTTCCAAATTATTTTTTGACTCCATCTTAACTGCGCAGTATAAACTTGACTGAATTTCCCTCAAACTTGATTTAGGAGTACCGTTTGTTATAACCACCTAATCAGAATTTCGCTAAATGTTACATTGCTCTATCACAATGCAATGGATCCCCAGCTATGTTGGTTTTTAGCGTAATGAACGGGCTGATTCGTTAGCCCAATCTGCCAATCAGACTGGTCAATTTCCATCAAAATGTTCTTCTTCTAATATTATTCTTTCTAGGGAGTGTCATCGTAAACTGTAACACGATACTTACCTCTCCTTTTATTCTCTAATCCTGAATCCTTTTATCATAAGATATAACTTCACTTTCTTTCTTATCCTTAGGACTACGACTACAGATCTTTCGCGCTTTTTAATCTCTTCTATTTGGAGGCTTGATTATATTTGGCTTCCTGCATCCCCTTTTCGTTCTTCTATGTCCACTTCTCAGATTGTAATATGTGTTGTGTTATAAAGTTTACTCGTGCTGCGTTTTGTTTCCTGTTAAGAAATCGGATATTTCCGTTGGTAGTAGAGTTACACTAATTCGAACTGCTAATGTTTCGTAATCGGGAATTAACGCCGTATATCGTGTACTCTCGATAATTCCTGTTTGCAAAGTCGGTAACTATTATTGCTTTGTTATCAACTGTCTATCTATACGTATAATTATATATTAGTCGTATTTTAACTCTAATTTTATTTTTCGACGTGATAGTAGCGCTCATTATGAGCGACGATTTAAAAGAACTACGTAGGTTTTTAGAGAAGATCAAAAAAGAAATAGATAAAATAAGAGACGTAAATAATAACACGGCAACAAAAGGAAAAAAAGAGAAAATTACCGAAGCAGTGAATGAAATAGTAATTCAGTTAGATGAATCGCATAATAAAATTAATATCGTAGATGAGATATTAAATATTAAAGAAAATGATATAATTAAAACAGTAAGAGATTCCGTTAGAGTGTCAAAAGCCCATGCTCCGAGTGAAGGAATAACTTGGTCTTCAGTGGTTAAAGAAAATAAAAAAGATCGTAAGTCGAACGAGATCGAAAAGCAAAAGTTCAGTTACTTATATGTTAAACCGGAAGGTGATGTAGAAGTCTTTAAAAAGCAGCTGACCGATAAGGTGAAACCGAGCTTACTAAATGTTGAGGTTGAACGCTTACAAGTCAGATCGGGAACTGTAACGGTAGTAACAAAAACCAAAGATGATTCAAATATTTTGAAAGATTCCATAAAGAAAGAATTCAGTAATGTCAAAATCACGGAAAATAAAAATTTTGATCCAACGATCGTACTATACGGCGATGAAAGTATTAGCAAAAATGACGTAGAGGAAGAAATTATAAGATTAACAGATTCAGCACCGGTCTCAACGCGAGTAACAACATTTGAAAAAAGGGTAAAAATTTACGTCCGATTGAAACCGGATCAGTTTAAAAAGCTTCCAAGTAATGGAAGATTACATATTGGTTGGGTATCTGTAAGATTTCAGGAGCACATACCTGTACTTAGATGTTACAAATGTCTCGGTTATGGGAATATAGCTGCTAAATGCCAAGCTTCACCTAAAAAAATTCAGGTAGTAGAAAAGTGCAAAAATAAAAACAAATGCATTAATTGTCTTCTCACCAAAACACGAGGAAAGCTTCAGGACGAATCAATGGAGGCATTAATTGAAACGCTAGACCATTCTTCCTATAGTAGAGCTTGTCCATGTTTCAGTGGAATCGAAAAACGGACTCAAACTATGATCAATTATGGCTGATGTTGAAATTAAATTTTTAAACGTAAACAACACGATCGCGTGTCAACATTTATTCATTCGTGAATGTACCATTCATGACAGTGATTTTATTATAATAGCTGAGGCAAACTCGTGTAACGATAAAGTACGTGGTATGAATGATCAATACGTTTGCTTATTAACCCGAAAAACTGCGATGATGATTAGGAAATCAATTTCGTATGATAATATAAGTTGCCAAAAGGGCATCATAGCAGTTCGGTATCAGAAATACTTAATAATTGGCCTTTACCTACCCCCAAGTGAATCTAGAGGCGAAGGAATTTCGGAAATAGAAAAAATTTGTAATCAACATCCGTCGTTGATTCCAATAATTGTCGGAGACTTCAACATAAGAAGCTCGCTATTAGAGAATATTAGAAGTAACCCGGATGCTGAGAGATTGGAAGAATTTACTTACGCAAACCGTTTACTTTTCCTCAATCAACCGAACGAATACACCTTCAGTAACCATAGATTTAATTATTGTGAGAGATGTTTCGGCTTCAACCATCCAGCATACCATCTCTTCCGTAGAACTTTCCGATCACTGTAGAATTAAGATTGTAATCCGTGGAGCAAAACACACAACAACTCCATCACAGTGGTGTACTAACTATAAACTATTAGACTCCAAAATTAATTTCAATACATTAAATAAATTTAAGAATAATTTTTGCTTAGCTAAAACTAAGATAGAACTAAATAATCATGTTATTAAACTTCACGACTGTTTAAGAGTTTCCATCGATCAGTGTAAATATAAAAAGATCACTACTTTTAACGATTGGTGGACACCCATTCTGGATAACTTAAAAAAAATTATTAATAAAATAAGGAAAAAGTATAATAGATCAATTCAAGCCAGTAAAAAATTAATTTATAAATTTTTGTTAAGAGAATTAAATAGGAATTATAAAATCTGAATTGAAAAAACCAAATTCGAAAATTGGAAAAATTTCATCAATAATTCTAAATGCTGGGGAAACCATACAAAATTGTAACGGAAAAACCTTAAGAGATATTCCAATTTCCAGCTATTAAAGTAAATGATGTAATACTAATTAAACAAAAAGAGAAATGTGCAGCTCTCCTTGATTACTTCTTTCCCAGGAAGAAGGATAAATTCGATTATTTGACAGATTATACACCTAACGTAAATATGATAACTATGATGCTGCTATTGGTTCCGATGACCTAAATTTAATTATTAATTCGATTAATACACGCAAGGCTTCCGCATCAGAGAACATTTCTAACGTAGTGGTGGTTAAAATGATTCATGCAAAACACCCAACAATTTTTCGAACACTTTTTGAAAAATGCCTTCTGTTGCAAATGTGTTTCCTGATTTATGGAAAATGGGAAAAATTAAATTAATTAATAAACCTAAAAAAAATAGGATCTTTCTCTGTTTAACGGCTATCGACCTATAGCACTATTAAACTGCATTGGTAAAGTATATAAAAAAAAGTAATTAACGTAAAATTACTTAGCGTAATTGAAACTAAACAAATTTTAAGTAATAACCAGTTCGGGTTTAGACGCGCGCGTTCATCAGAAATGGCTGTTAGAAAACTTTATGATATTATTCAATTAGCGCAAACCAAAAATTTATTTACTGTTGTAATTACTTTCGATGTAAAAAGCGCATTTGATAATTGTGAACATTCGACAATAATCGAAATTTTAAAATCTCATAAAGTCAGTCCTGATTTAATTAAAGTAATTTACGATTATCTAACAAACAGAACTGCGGTGATCAAAACCGAAAGTTTTACTATCGAACGCAGTATATCATGCGGAGTGCCTCAGGGTTCGGTCCTCGAACCAACACTCTGGAACATATTATACTCATATATTCATAAACAGATGGAAATCTTTTGTTCGCGATATAACTACGATGCAGAATTTATCAGATTTGCTGACGATTTATGCTCCGTCATTAAACTAAAAAACGCAACGGAAGCTGACAACGTTAGAGTTATCTGTAAAACCTTGGAAAAGCTTTTTTATCGTTGTGGTCTCGAATTTTCAATTGAAAAGACAAAAATGATGGTTACTGGTAACAAGAAAACCACGGAGGTGATTAACAAACTTAGCATACTTAACTTGTTATATGAGAAACCTATTCCAATTGTAAAAAAATTTAAATACCTCGGAGTAATAATAGATCATAAATTTAAATTTAATAAACATGTAAACTACATAACAGATAAGGCGAACAAAATCTTTTATATGTTATTAAAAATTCAGCCTAACTTAGGTGGTGTTAACTATAACAACAGAGTGATAATGTATAATGGTGTTATTCGTGCGATCTTTAATTACTGCTCAAGTATTTATATCACAAATATCTCTGTTTCTGCTATGAATAAAATTTTAAAAATTCAGAGGAAGCTTCTCCTGAGTGTAGGCTCGTTATACAGAACGGTGTCGATTGCCGCGGCTCCTGTTGTCACTGAAATCCTTCCGGCTGACTTGAGCATGCACCATGCGGCCTTATTAGCAGAATACAAAATGTTCCGAATATCACTTACCACTTCTTATAGATCGCTACAACTTTTTAACAACAATTTTAACGTAAACTTACAATATGATAATTTTCCAAACATTAATAATTTTAATAAATACGTGAAAGTAATTATTTTAAATATTTAGCAAGAAAGGTGGAATAATCAAAATAATGGCAGACTAACGTACAAATTTTTATATGATATAAATGTAAGATTTAGGCTAAAGAAATTACTAAAAATTAATTTTTTTATAAGTCAAGTGTTGACGGGACATGGCAGTTTTGGTACTTACTTGGAACGATTTAAAATTACACCTTCTGACATTTGTCATTTCTTTCAACTTGGTGTTCCGGATACAGTTAGTCATTTTCTATTTGAATGCCTCTTCACTAAGGAAGAACGTTTGAAATATAATTTAAATGGTCACTGTATCGATAATCGAATTATTATAAATAATGTTAACGGATTAAACGTATCGAACTGTTGTGCATTCGTAAATTATTGTAATCTCGCTTTAAGGGGGGGGTCTTGGGGGTAAAAAAAAAACGATTTTTTTTTATTTCATAAAATGAATGTACAACATCATAAGAATATTGCGTCGAAATTTCAAATAAATCGAAGCAAAACTAACAAAGATATGGCATTATAACTGTGCGCCGCTCTAACTTTACTAAAAGAACGAAAACGACTATCTGGCCCTGACGCACAGCGGGATTAAAGAGCATATTTTTCTGTCCCTTTTGTATAATCCCTTAATTGATTTTTTCGAAAAAGATTTACGCAGGTAGGTAGATGTTTATAACCATACCTTAAGACAGATTCGGTACGCGTAATGCTATTTCTTGACGACACGAGGTTTCAGTTAGAAATTAGTCTCTATTCACGATCTCTCAAACGTCATTCTCGGTTGCATCGCTGCTTTGTCTTGTCAAGAATGCTTACTCGGTCAAAACTAAAAATCCCTGTGTTCTGTTGTAAGTCCGGTCGTTTGCACTGCTGCATCGGGGTAGAGACGTATTTGTGTCTGAGTGATAGTGGTCGAGGCACTGACTTGTACTTGCGGCGGAAAGCGCAATACTGTGTGTCAAGTAACGCTAAGCTGAGCGAAGATTTTGTATGTTAATCAACGAAAAGGAATGTGTAGGACACGTCCAGAAGAGGATGGAGACCCGTTTGCGCGATTTAGTAAAAAAGAAGTGTAATAGATAATGAAACTAAGGCTACAAAGAAAATACAAAGGAAAACACTTTCCGGTAAAGGCAAGCTCACTGCTAAATTGATTGGTAAACTAACGTTTCATTATGGTCGTGTCATCCGTTACAATTCTCATTCTGTAAAAGAAATGAAGAAGGCCATTTGGGCGACTTATTATCACTACGCCTCAACTGACAAACACTCACAGCACCAAAACTGCCCGAGCGGCGAAAACTCATGGCGTGAATAGCAGAGAGCCGCAGCTGCAAACGAATTGCGTTTTTTCAAACACTCTTACTCTGCTCTACCAAGTGATGTTTTAGAGGGGATTAAACACCAATTTATGAATATCTGAGCAAAGATACTCTCCTAGAACGATGTATTGGCGGATTTTCTCAAAACAATAATGAGAGTATCAACCAACTTATTTGAAAGATTTCGCCAAATACTGAGAGTGGTTCGACAATTATTGTTGAGTTTGGAGCTCATGTGGCTGCCTCTACCTTCAATGAAGGCTGTGTTGCTTACCTGACCTTTCTGGAAGAGATGGGAATCAATACAGGCCCAAGTTATCATGGATGGGCGCAATCAGTGGAAAATACACGAATGAGCAAAGCGGATGAGCGAGCGGCGGAACATACCAAAGAAGAGAGAATTCGTCGTAGGCAAGAGCAAAAAGATGCTTTGGACATTCTAAATCAAAGTTCTTCACTTTATGGGCCTGGCATTGATGATTCCGGGTAAGTATAGGCAAAAATTACTACCTTATTAACGTTTAATTTGTGATTTTATACTATAAAAAACTTTAAACGCGTTTTTCTCGAAACAACGTTTTCAAAGCCGGTGCACTCTGTAACTCAAAATCTACTGCACCGATCGTTCTGAAATTTGGTACACTATTTTTATAGATAATTTGCAAGGTAGCAACGTCGAGTTTTTTTTTTTTTTTAAATTATTATTATTTATTTTACAATAACAAATGGCTAATTTTTACTCAAAAATCGGTATTTTCACTTCCAAGTGTTACCAACGATTAAAAAATAAAAAAAAATTAAAAAACTCAACGTTGCTACCTACAGAAACTCATTAACTAATGAAAAAACTTTAGTTTTTTCATTTCCGATAATCCAGTGTTGAGTTATGCGGTACACCGCAAAACAACTTTTTTTCGAGGCGCCTACGAAAATTCGCTGCCATTGGCTTAATTCTTTATATTTTTCAATGAAAATTTAACACAATATTCTTCAGATGTTACTTTATCATGTACTAATTATGTAAATAAACTTGCATTAACCATATTCTCTAAAAAAATTATCAAAAAATCGTCTTTTTTTGACCTCCAAGACCCTACCCCCCCCCTTAAGGTAACGCATTACTATATAAAATATTTTTTTTTTTTTTTTTTTTTAAAATAGGCTCGGTGTTAACACTGACCCAACTACATGGACCTAGATCACCTACTCAGATTCTGAGGCGATCGGAGACAGAAAGTATAAAGGAAAGAAGGAGGGGAACAACGGCTGGAGATGGGAAGGAAAGGATAAAGGAAGCATTGAAAGGGGTAGGAAGATCTAACGCCAAAAGTTCGGCGTATAGATGAGAGCACTGAGGAAAAAGAGCAGAGCATTCGAAAAGGATATGGTTGGGGTCACATATAAAGGGAGGATCAGTTGAGTGGAGAGGGCAAAAGGGAGAAGGTGAAAGAGAAAAAGAAAAACGAGAAAAGGGAAGGAGGGAATGGCCAAGTCTCAGTCTGATTAAAGAAACAATAGCCGATACCTAACGTTAAGTCGATTATATATTACGAATACCGTGACTAAGCCAATAGGCATCGCGGTCGCATATAAAAAAAAAAAAAAAAAAAAAAAATGTCCACTTCTCTTTTTTGTTTTTTTCATTCCAATGATTCTGATTTACTCTGTGATTCAAGTCACATCCGCTCTGAATGCGCGTCTCTATGTCTATAAAATGCTCTTACTTATACAGTCAACTCCTAAATCTTGATTTGCCTGTTCCATATAGCGCTTCGTTTATTCTTTTACGCCCGTCCGTGGCGATCATTCCTACTATAGCATCTTTCATTTTTTCTATCTCTGGTAGTATTCAGTTCTAATCACTTCTCTCTCTCACTATCTCTCTCTCTCTTTCTCTCTCTCTCATACATATGATTTAATGCTGTGTAATGCTCTCAGTTGGCGATCCCCACCCTCACAAAAAAACAAAAAAAAAACATTATTTATCCAACAAATCAGAACCAGAATACTCGAAAAATGTTATCAAAATTCATTTTCTATGTTTTCTTCATGTTCAGTTCGTATCCTATTCTGTATTATCTTAAGAAACATTTTCAACGTATGGCTTATTAAGCTGATCAATCTGTATTCAGAGGATGATTTTGGATGCAGATTTTTTGGTATCATTATAAACCTTGATGTTAACCAGTCCTTGGGTAAATGGCCAGCGGCGTTATTAAACAACTTTGTAAGGATACGAATTCCATCAAGACCGTGCCCACGGGGTGGGTTTTGGTGGTTAACCCCTACCCCCCAATTGGAGAATTGAAATAGTTATTATAAATACACAAAAATCTGAAAAAAATCAAAAATTTAAAATAAATATCGATGATTCTTTAGAATGTTGTTACCTTTAAAAGAAAAAAGAAATAATATGCTCCATATTTTTAGGTACTTCATTAATATCTTAAGGGAAAACTTTTTATTACCAATATAATCAATAACATATGTAATTTTTATTAATGTTCATATACGGGGTAATTCATTTATGTAAATTATTAATACATATAAATCAAAATGATGGAAATTATTAATAGCATGAATATTAGTGAAAATTGTATTGTTATTTATAAAATAAATAGGTGAAGAAAATTTTCAAAACCTCCCTATTCAAAATTCTGGGCACGGGCTTGAATTCCATCAACTCTGCGGCAACTTCATCCGGCACAGTAGCTTTACGCACTTTTGACTGAACTATCGTTTTCCTTATTTCATCTTTCAACATTTCCGAACAGTCATCGACAACAATTCCCTTATTGATTTCATTGATGATACTACTACCACTGTTTGTTTTAAATAAACTAAAGACAAGTGTGTTTCCCATGTTTTGCGGAGCTCCTCTTCTTCGATAACTGATTATTTATTTCTAAGTTGTTGAAGATTGCGCAGTTCTTTAAAACATTTTGCAAACAGTATTAATACCTCCAATTTGAATTTGAATATATGTGCGACCTACGCACTCGAAATTATTTAATATTTTGTTTTCGTAACTAAACAGTTTAACATAAGCTTACACAATATTTTGCTCATTGTCCAATTTGTAAAATTTTTAACAATATAAGTCCATTTCGATGACTGCAATATTTTAAAAAAAAAAAAAAAGGTGGTAAGGGGGAAAAATAAAACAAACGCCCCACGAAAGAAAAAATGTAATTCCGCGATAGAAACTCAAAATTAGCGCAACATTAAGGATGAGAATTGTGAAGATAACAGCTTCAAATTTTTCAAAAGAACACGTCCGCTAAATGAGACGGGAAAAACAAAAGTAATTTTTTCGCGAACAGGAATTTTGAAAAGCGGCACTGGCGTCGCCGATTGTTATTATTAATTAATTATTTCAAAATTTTCGACTGTTTGCGAAACAAAAACCGCAAAAATTAAATATCCCGCGTTAAATGTAGGCAGCAGTCTGTTCTGAAAGAGTGGCTTTCCACGATGAAATGCTTCAGTAAAATAATAAGTCCTTTAAAACTTCAAATGGCGTTCAGAATGACAAAAAAAGCGAACGCCTAATACACCAATAAGTATTCCGCAGTTTTAAAAGAAAACGAACGAGAACTGAGCAGTTATTCAGGTTGTTTTCTTGTCATCTCTGCAAATTTCGCCTTGCTCGTTCTTTAATATTTGTTTTTCAAGAGTGATGATTGCACGCTCGAAATTTTAACGAATTTTGTAAAAATAAATTTGAACATTTTTGTAAATTAAATTATTTCCGACGCTATCGGAACTGGCAAAGTTTGTGATTGTTTCGAAAAACGCTACAAAAAAAACCATACTCGTTTTTCCCGTTTAAACTGATGACAATTTTATTCGATGAAAACTACTCCTCTCTCTTAAATATCGCTTTTGTTCTGACATTTTTTTAAACGAGTTTCACAGAAGCAGAATTTATTTCCTGCCGCGCGCGATCGTAATTTCAAAGCACTTTATCGCAATTTTTAATTCCCTGCAGTGTCACTGATAACACACAGTCGTACCGAAATAAACGATGACAAAAATGTTATCGTCATTAATTAAACGATCGAAAAAAAAAAGCGATTTTATTAATAAAAATATCAGAACTGCTGCATACTCACAATGTACGCTAACTGACATTCTTTTGCTGACGGACGGAGGAACGCCATTGGACGCGATACACATGTAAAAACCAGCGTCTTTCCGATTAATTTTATGAAACATCAGTACCTCTCCTTCGTGGATAACTGAAAACGAGAAATACGTGTGCGTGAAATATATATGTAAACTTTTTTACATCGGACATTAAAAAATGTTATACTTGATTAGGCAAATCGTTTGAGCAGAACCTGATTCGGATACCTCTCTGGTTACACATATTAAAAATGTAGAAAAGAATTCGAGTTTTTAGTATTCTTTTAATAATTTTATTCGGGTAATATTATAATGCGAATGTTTTTTTTTTTTTTTAAGAAAGTGGTAGCGCGAAAAGCTACGAGGTAAGGTGCTCGGCTACCAAAACAAAAGTGCCAGGTTTTCGGGAGTTGTCCCGTTGCGGATCCAAGTCGCTCCCAGGTATTTACCTAATTTGCAATTGAATATTGGTTATGCCAGAGAAGTCTGGGAAAGCATGAAAAGCTTAACTTCAAAATCCGTGGTATCCAAAAAAAAACACTCTTTAATCAAATGATACTCTCATCCTTGGCACTGCTGCGTACAAATATGTGTGTGTGAGCGCATATGTAACGAATGCGCTAGTGTTGACTTTTAGCTTTCAATTCATGTCATTTCATGTGTACTGATGTAGAATGGTGACCATTAGATTTCAAACAAATCTGGTGCAAAAAGATTTTCAATAGTACAAGAAAAAGTGAAAAAAGTAATCTATTAACGGCTGACCATATTTTTACATGATTGAATCTTTTCGACATTCCCTCTACACGTTCCATCAACCCGCGAGCTCTTAATGATTCCTCCAACTCCATAGATAAAACAGTAAATGTCCTTAAACAAGTCAAATTTTTCCATCTCATTTAATCTCATTCCTTCCTAGTTGAGTCGTGAAGACCTCGGTGTAGCTATATGGCTCATTAATTAAATAAATAAATATTTCCAAAAAAACTAATTGAAAAGTAAAGTTTTATGTGATGTCAGTCAATGCGCCTTGCTGCATAGTCCCGTTATAGAAAAAAAGGGAATGGTAGGCGATTTAAAAAAACGGATTCTTTAATATTCGCCGGTTGCGTTTGTCCGTACGACATATTCCAAACACACGCAGAATTTTATGTATGTGTGCATTCAAAAAGTTTTTAATATGGTCCTTACTGGTCAATAATCGCTAACTTGCCGCGTTGTTATATTTTTTAAAATAACAACAAAAAAAAAACTTTATTATTATACATTACCTTTTTTATGTTAAATTCATTTAAGATTTATCCCAGGTTTTATTTATTACAATATTAAAAATAAGAAGACTCATTAACAAAGTCAAACACGTATTTACAATAAGTATGTCCATTTAAAAAGTATTTCACCGACACATCTTTCGCAATCTAGCTGCGTTGAAATTTAATTTATGTTATAATATTTCTGCATTTGATAGTGAGTTTATTTATTTTATCAGTTAGTTAACAGAAACCAAAAGATTATTCGCGTTATTGCTTAAAATCTAAATTGAATGAAAGCGATGGGCAGTCGCAAGTCCCTTCAACGGCGTTTGTAACCTAACATTCCTTGAAGCCATCTGTGTATGTATAAATATGAGGAGGGAATAAGGAATTAATTGTTTTATTAAATTTATTTCTAATAACCGAACGAAAGAAAAATTTAGAACGTCAGTAAATAATTTTGAGAAAGTCAACATATTATAGAGGTTGTAGGAGAAATAAGAAAGTTCTTCGCGCACTATAATGTAAGTGGAGGAATTTATGATATCTATGAAACATGTACAAGGTAACGGAAAAATAGTTTTAGGAGCGAATCGCTAGTTATGATATAATTGCAAATGAATGAATTTTGAGCAGAAACGAAGACGTTTTTTACAAAATCCGAGGGAAAATTGCTTATTGACGAAGGAAAAATACGTGATTCGCCACCGACTGCATGGATTTAGTCTTTAAGATTCGCCGCAAAGTGGAGGCAGGAATTTTTGTATACGGTCTAGTTTTTGAAGGTAGCACAATGCGTTCTTGATTCGTCTTCGTAGATATCGTCGTATTGCCTTTTCTTTTTGGCAATTCGTTTGTTTTTAAGGACTGGCTCGATTTCCAACTTTTCTGATACAGGTGCAGCTTCTTTGTTCCAATGCGTTCTATTAGGTTTTCTCTAATTCCTTGCAAGATCTTAGCAAGACCTTGCATTATCGTCACAGAACACGAAATGATAATATCCTTTGTTTGTATTTCAACGTTCACTCTATTAATTACTTGCACACGCAATCAACCACATAAACAAACAATGATCGTCGCTTGACGTTTGACCGTTCGGGTTTATTCGGCTCAGCCCGTGTAGCTCCTCGTTCTAGATGCGACGTTCAAAAATCGACTTAGGATACGTTCATAAATCAACTTAGGGTGTATTCAAAAACCAACTGGGCGTTTTGAAATCAAATGAATAATCGATAGAACATCGCGCTGGATGCTAGGCGCTTTAAGAAACAAGTTAACTTCTTTAAGCTAGCGGTATATAAATTAAAAATACCATTTGTAAACATCTCAATAATAAAATCGATTCCATTAAAAACGAATAAAAATTATCTTTTGTCGATGTCTCTCTTATCCGATTTATTTCAAGCATCGAATAAAGTACATAAAAAGGTCTGTATCACCTGTAGAAGTTTCACTTCTTGCACGTGTACACACTGATACACGCACCCGTATTTTTCTTCAAACATATTGTATTATGATTTGAATGGCCCTGGAAACTGCTGCCCAGGGCAGGTGCCCCGGTTTGCCCTCCCTAAATCCTGGGCTGACGCTTAGTTTTATCGTTATTTGTTTCACGTTAATTCGTTAAAAACTTTAAAAAAGTTATTATGTATGTTTTTTCTTTCCGTAACCGCATTTTTAAATTAAATTATAATATTTTAAAAAACTTCTAAAAAACTATTAAATTCAGTTACATACGTTATATTTTTTATTATTACACGAACATAAATACGTTCAATTTACACAAAATATATATAACGTCAATTATAAAACATATTACACATAATAAAACATTAAATATTAAAAAATTTTAAAATACACAAAATTAGTTCGACCGGTTTCGTCTTCGACATATTTATGGACTGATTTTTATTGTATTTTTATTTATATATGATCGATATATTATAATAATTGGTCTATATAAATGTGAATAAAATCAATGAAAATGAATAATATATGGTTAAAATAATGATAATAATGAATATAATAAAATTGTAATGTATAAAAGCATGTAAAACAAAAAATTTAAATTATAAATATTTTTATTTTATATTAAATCATTGGCGCACCCAGGATTTATCCCAGGGCAGGCTAAAAGAGTAGCATATGGGAAAATGTAAAGGCGGAGGTCGAACATGTTTGGTATATCTATATATCTCTATTTTTTCTCATTTATATATTTATTTTTCTTAAAAACACTCACTCTATAATCAAATATTAATGTTTACTGTCAAAAATTTTGCCATTGTTAGCAGTGTCCGTTTATTCCCCCTGGGGTAGGTGCAGCCTCGTAGCACCCCCCTTGCATGCGCTAATGTATTAAATAACATATTTTTTTGTATTATTTGTTGTATGTTTCATGTCTTGTATATTTATATTTATTAATGTAATATTATTCTGCTGTGTCTAAAAGTTTATTGTTGGTAATTATTTTTAAAATTGTCATATCCGTTTCAATATTGGATGTTATTGTAGGGTTTTGCTAGATTATGTGGTCGGCTAATGTTGATTTTTCGAGATATTTACATTTAATCGCATATGTATGTTCTTTATATCTGGTTTTAAAATTTCTTTTAGTTTGACCTATATAAATTTTATCACAACTGTTACAATTTAATAAATATATTCCTCGTTTTTTATATTTACTTTCAGTGTTATTATTCTCGGAGTTTAATGTTATTAATTTGTTGAATAATTTATTATTTTTTTTTTGCATATTTTAATAAACATTTTCAAAAATAATAAAATCGGATTTAAAACAAATAATAAATTATTTTAAAAAAGTTATTCAAATATATACAATCAAATTTAAAATGAACAGATAAGTGACAATTTGAATAAAAATAATAACATATCCGCAGAAGAAACTATAAATTAAAAGCAGTAATAACGAAAAAAATCGACCAAAACCCGCCACTAATTTTATTTAATACATTAAAATAGAAAAAAAAATAAAAAAAAATAATAACTGTATGAAATAACGGAATTAAAATAGGTGAAATGGAAATTAAAACGCGTAGTTTTACAGACGATATAATAACAGTTAGGAAAAATTTCAAATAAACCAGAGGGGGTGCGCAAACAAATTCTTACGAAAATAAATGAGAAAAAGATGGCGAATAGTGAAATGTAATAAAGAAAAAGTGAACGAAAGTTGAAAACAAATGAAACATGAAAAATTTTTAGATGACGTTATAACTGAAAATGGTATTAATTACAACGTAATTCTTAGGCTACCCCCCATTCGAAAAAATGTCCCAAAAAAATGTCCCAATTTTATGTAACGCTAAATGTCCCAATTTTATGTAATGTTAAATGTCCCAAAAAAATGTCCCAGAAAAATGTCCCAAAAAAATGTCCCAGAAAAATGTCCCAATTTTATGTAACGTTCGTTATATTTTGTAGGATTTTTGTTATTGTTATTTAAAAAATGTCACAATTTTATGTAATGAAATATGTAACGAAAAATGTAACGAAAAAATGTCTTAATTTTATATAACGGAAGTTAAATGTTAGAATAGGATTTTTGTGGTTATGTTATTTTTTGTGTGTGTTGATGCCAGTAAGAATTACGTTGTAAATTTTGATCATTTTATACAAAGTATAGAAGAGAAAGAGACAGAAATGAAAGCAAGAGGGGTCAAGGGGCACAGCCCCTTGCGAGGCCAAAATGGCCGAGTTATATATAATATATACATATATATATATATTAGCTATGTCCCACGGCTTCGCCCGTGTATTAATGTCCGTTTAAATCTGTACTTGGAAAGTCATAAAAAATTTTTTGCTTTATCTGGAATTGTATTTATGTTAAGATTTTTTCTCTCTTTGGGAAACATATTTATTACCGTCCAACAGAAAATAGTCTTCACGTTCCACGTTTAGCTGAAGATTATCGATCTTTCTTTAACCTGTCGGTCTTGATCTAACAAAAAGTTTTGCTCAACTAAACAGCACACATAGCCATCGGTTTGGAGTTACTCACACGGTGATCTCCCATAATTACACATTTAAGAGAACATCTTCTTCACTCATATCTTCCGAGTTCTCCGTATCGAGCATTTTATTAAAATTAATTTATTACCGCAACAACAAACTGCAGTAGTTGAGTAAGAATTTTAATACTCTTGGTAGCAAATTATTAAAAAGAAAGTTAAACATTTAAAAAATTTATATAGCGGTTCTGGCCCAAAAGTTTGAATATTTGACATATCAGTTAAATACTCTATTTATTTTTATATGTTATCTATTATGTCCAATAGTATATGGCTTAAACCTCTTCCAGTTTTTATAAACATATTGTACAATACATTTTCATATTTCGACTCCTAATCATTCATTATTATACAATAAATAAGATAGAGATGAAAACAAACATGTACCATCCCTATCTATGTATTTAACATAATGGGCAACTATTGTATCCTTAACACATATTAATTCTACATTCGTAATTACAGTGAGTATTTATATATTAAAATACTCGCTTCAATACCGCACAGAATTTGCACAAACTGAAAGTAAAATGAAATATTTTTGAATATTAGACACCGCGATCGCACCGCTCTCTGCCATTCCAACATCAACAACAACTTTTCTTCCGACCTCCCTGTCTTCAGAATTTTATTAAAATTAATTGATTACCACAACAGCAAACTATACGTAGTTGAGTAAAGATTTAAAATTTGAATATAAATAACGTTCCCGATAGTAAATTCCGTTGCAGGATATTTTAGAAAACACCACTTTTTTTTTAACCCTCCGTAATTAGTACAGCAGCTAGCTAGGAGCGCGCGACTTGAAAGTTTAATGATTTCAATAACGCAAAAAGTGAAATAACAGAAGTGTCGTATTTACTTACACCAGAAACTAATAAAATAACCATAGTAATCATTTTATTTAAATTTTTAGGTTTAGTATATTTTTACCGTGGTAATCATTTTATTTAAAAATTGATTTTTTGTTAATTTCTTTTTATTCGTCCCATATACATTTCTGTGCCCATGGTCTCATCTCAACTATTTAAAACCCTCATATTTCGTGTAGTAGACCGAACTGTGAATCTAAACCATTCTTGAATACACTTGAGCACACACAAAAAATTTCATCAAAATCAGTCCAGCCGTTTAGGAGGAGTTCAGTCACAAACACACGCACAGAAGAATTATATATATAAGATACATATATATATATATATTAGTCATTCATTTTTTACGTGTTTTGAACTTTTTGTGAATTGTGAATGTTGTTCAAGTAATATAAAAAATACAACATTAGTAACCGCATATCAACAGTCATTTTCCGTTACTTACATTTATAACATATAGAGAGGTTTGTGGTATAAAAACACTTATAATATACACTATACAAATCGGAAGCAAGGACGAAATAAATAAAACAATGGGAAAAAATTAGGCGCCTATTTTGGGTAGAAGTGCACAGAAAAAAATTAAAAAAGCTATAAATAAACAGCTCTCATTACAAAAAGAAGAAGGAAAAAAAACTGAACAGCAGTTCGGATGAATTAAGTGAATTCCAGAATAGGAAAAAAAAAATAACTGAGCAAGTTCGTTACAACTTAACAGCTACTAAGTCAGTTCCTATTTTTATTCCGTTTTTTTTTTTTGAAAGCTCCTCAACTGAAAGTTTTCCCCTAAAAAAAGTAGTAAAATAAAAGAGAAATTAATTATATTTTGCTTTAGTGTCAGTAATTGACAGTATAATAGAACTAACAGCGGCAGTTGTAGACAGACAGAAAAAGGAGAAAAGATACATGGAAATGCTGAATAAGGAATTGAACAAATGCGAGGAAAGCGTGATCAATAAAAAGCGTGAAATACTCAAATAATCAGCGTAATAATTTTATCACTTGAAGAGATCGCCGAAATAGGCAAACACAGGCGAAAGAAACGCGAAAACAAAACAAAGGTAAAAGTCGCTGAAATGAAAATAAATATAACGAAGACAATAAGAGAGCGACACGAAATAAAAAAAATTTAAGGAGTCAGGCTTAAAGAAATCAGGTGTAGACAGGATATAAGGTACGATTATTGGAAAAACATTATAAACGTTCGGCTAAAATTTGGTGTGGAATTTTTTAAATATAGTTTATTAGGGAAAGGAACCTTTTCGACAAAAAGAAACGGAACAAAGCAGCAAACTGAAAGCCAGTAAATCAGCTAACTGCATTCAGTACACATAACATGACGTAATGCGGAGAGATGATGAAAGTCGCAAAAATGAGTGTTATAGGAAATGGGAATAGATGACCCGAAAAACTCCCATGGAAACGGAAATAAACAAATACGTAGTAATTGGAAGAAAAATAATTAGAATAAATACAAATAGAAGAGACAGCACAGAATGATTATTAATTAATTTGTAAAAATTGAACAGAAACAAGGAAGACGAAAGAATTTTGAAAGGTAAAACAAAGAAGGCACGACACTACCGAGTTTGAACTAAAGGTGGTGGTCACATGGTCACGTGCGAATGATAGCCATGCGGATTTACTGCTATGTTACAGCCTGAGGGGGGTATTTTTAAAAAAAATACCCTTAGAAGACATGACAATTGAATAAAATCGAAAGAGAAATGTAGGAAAGTAATTGTATTTGCAGAAATTGTATAGCGCCAGTATGGGATAAGCCGAAGTGAAATATAGGGTGGAGTTCTAAAATGAGAATTTTCTCAGGAATAAAACGCAGGTTACGAAAAATAAAAATGTAAGAATGAATAGAATTTTAGATAACGCGAATAGACAGCGTTCAGGGAATTAAGCAAGACCGACGAATACTGTAAAACAGGAGGGGATTTTTAGGCGCCAAGACAGAGACAGAAGCGAAAATTTTGAATTACATTCAATTTAAAGAGATTTTGTAAAGCACAACCTAACCTTAGACCAAAAAGGATGGTAATAATCAGATTCTTAGCGGATAATCGACTAGTGTAAAAGAAAATGAAAATATACGGATCATCTATTCATTCTGAAGACTATAACAAATTCAGTATTTTAATAACGGTAAAAGATAGTTATCGTTGATGAATTAAGGATAACACCACGAATAATAGCCGGATTGTGGCATCGGTAGTTTAAAGAGAAAACTGAAGAGATCTGAGAGAATTCAAACGGCAGAATAACATGACACACAGAAAAAGAAAGGTGGGAATTCGTCATGAGATGAAAAGCAAATGAAGTAAATTGAGGATGAATGTCAAATATCTTATCTCCTAAAAGTAGAGAAAGATGTGTTAAACGCGCCGGAAATGTCAAGCCGGAATATAATGTTTTTAACTAAAATGTCCATAGAGATCTGATAAAAAAAAAAAAAAAAAAAGACTAAATTCGGAGAACTATGCGAAATGTCAAAAACGTATTTGAAGAAAACACCTTATTGCCAACTATAAAACTAAGCTCTCATTAGGTGTATTTGCGAAAGATTTTAAATAGGACATAAAGAGAAGTTATATAAATAACAATATGAGATAATTCCAAGAAGAAGGATATCACGCTGAATAAGAAGGAAAAAAAGGATCAAGGATAGTAGGTACAGACAAATTTTCACAAACAAGGAAAAATATATGAAAGCAGGAGCGAGACTGGAAAAATGAATAAGGACAGTTCTCATTAATCGGGAAAAAAATATTAATTCGTTGAAGTATCTACAAAATCAAATAGGTAATTTATGGAAATATTCGGGTTAGAAGAATGTTCGTAAGATGTGGACATTTGAAAGCTCCAACCCGATTTTTTCTAAAAATGTGAAACTTACTTTAGAAAAGGATGGAATTTTATTCGTGAATCTGGCCATTGCACTTATTTATATAAGTGAGAAAATTAACGATGTCATAGGATTGAAGCGGAAAGAAGTTTTAAAAGTGAAGTGGCTGCAGTCAAACTTTGCATTTCTCGTTCCGGCAAAGAGAAGAAACTCTATCAGCACAATTTTGGGAGATAATAAAATACTAGAAACTAAGTATAGTGAAAAAGCGAAGATTACGGATTGTTGGAAAGAATTGATGTGGGACAAGCGCAAGATTAGGAAAAGAAGAATCGACGGAAGAACAAAACAGAAACCGGTTTGTTTTAGATAAATTTCAATGACGAAAATGGAGTGACAGGGAAAATCAAGAAAGGGCTAATGGGAATATGAAGATAGAACGATTGTTCAGCAGAAAAGATTGAACATTCAAATAAAACATCAAGATCACAAAGAAAGTAATTAGAAAGAGGTGAAAAGGACAAAATGGAAAAAAAACAAATGAAAACTACCTTATTTCTCTTTTAATTTCGTCGAGCTCTACCATCCTCCAAATATCTCTTTACTTATACCTACGCTCTCCAAATTTCTTCCGCAGGTTCTAATCAGTCAGAAATTCCACAATATTATTAATTCTCAATTTCTTTCGCATGCAACCGTGATCATAGATGTTCGAAAAAGCCGGGTGGTTTCGGTGCCTCTTCTTTCCCCCCAGATCCTGACTTTTCAGAATCTTTTCACCTGCCTCCTTTTTATTTCATATTCATAAATCATGACTATCCTACGTTCCATTATTTTCATTTCCTCCAATCATCTTTCCTCTAAATTCTTAATTATATCAGATACCATGTCCGCCTTTCAATCTATTCTCCCCTTCCTGATCATTCCTACCATTTTATTATTCTTCGTATACGCTAACTTATCGACACACTTTTTTGTCCTTCCATTCCATCTATAATATTTACTGCGGGTTCCTAGCTATCCGGGCATTCTCGGTAATGAAGCGCCTTGGCTCGGGTTGCTGCTCCTTCCCACCTATTTTCTTAAGAAAATCCGATTTTCTAATCTCTATCCGTTGTGCAAAAATTTTAATCTTAGATTATGGTATCGAATATTTACGCTTCCTCTTTTTCCAATAATTGTTCTTTCTATATATCTGTTCAACCTAGTCTTTCTGTTAACCTATGGTTTTCTCTGTTTCCTTTACTTCGTCGTTCTGCTCTTGTCTCCATTATTCGTCTGCGTTTTTAAGCCATACCCTATTATTATTTTCCTCTCGTTTTCGTTTTCTGTTGCTTTTTTTCTCCATATTGTCCTCTCAAGCGAAGAGCATGTTTGCGATGCTGATCATGTGTTTATTAAGTGTTCATCTCTTTCTGCTGAGTATTCTGCTTTCTACTCTGACTTGATCTTCTTACTCCATATTGCGCTTCATCTCTTCTCTTCTTAAGAGTGTCTTACTCAGTCCCTGAGCGTTGACGATCACTATCATTATAACGTTTTCTTCTCCGCTTTTTTAATCAATTCATTGAGATTCTTGAGTCTAGTCCAGTCCTTAATATTGTCCAACCATTCCGTTTTTCTTCTTCCGAGCCCTCTTTTACCTTGAATTTTCCCTTCTATGACCAAACGTAAGATTTTTTTTTTTCTATTTTTTCTTCCACGAGTGTGCAACTAACCTTGTGGGCTATGTAGCACTTGGCGTGTGAATGATGGTAATTCGTGGAAACTCCTATCCAGCGATATGAGTTTCATCTGGTATCCGGCTTAATATATTTGAACCTTACAACAAGTCCGTTGACTTTATCCGCTTCAAACGTCTGATTTCATTGGAATTATCTAGTAATGCAACGGCCGTGGCGTCCTAACTTTCGACCGTACTGTTTTGCAACTTTTTTGATTTCTTCATTGATTGTACTCATATGGAGATCTCTGTGTAATGTATGATTGGTGATGTACCACGGGGCATCTGTAATTTCTCTCAGGATTTTATTTTGGAAACGTTGTATCTGCGCAATGTTACTCGGCTTAGCACATCGCCAGAGTTGACATCCGTATGTCCAGATTGGTTTCAATATTTGTTTGTATAGTAGTACTTTGTTTTCCAGGGACAGTTCTGATTTCCTTCGCAAAATCCACAGTAGGTTTCTATATTTCAAGTTCATTTCATTCCTTTTCTTTCCTATGTGTGTCTTCCAAGTTAATTTTTTATCTAAGTGAATTCCGAGGTATTTTACTGTTTCTTTATTAGGTATAACCTTTCTGTTAATATAAATATCCGATATATTACAGTTCTTCTTATTTGTAAACGTTATATGCGCAGATTTATCCTCATTGATTCACTATATGCCATCGTTTGAACCATGTTGACAAACTATTGACAGCTGATTGAAGATTATTATTGATAGTTTCTACTGAGGTGCCTGTACATAAAATTGCAGTGTCATCTGCAGAAGTGGCTATTTATGTTTCATCTGGAACAGGAATATCAGAAGTGTATATTAAGTATAGTACTGGTCCCAGTATACTGCCCTGCGGCACACCTGCTTGGATCTGGTGGAGCTCCGATTCTGTTTCCCCGTATTTAACAGAAAAATACATTTCACTTAAGTAGGATTTTAATAATTCAAAGAGCTGATATGGGAGGTTGCAATGTATTTTATGCAGTAATCCCTCATGCCATACTTTTTCGAACGCTTGTTTAATATCAAGGAATACAGCATCACATACTTTTTTGGTTTCTAAGGATTCTTCTATAATGTTGACTATGCGATGTACTTGCTCTATAGTACCATGCCCCGTTCAAAATCAAAACTGGTACTTTGGTATCAAATTTCTGTCGTTTAAGAATGGCTTCATTCTTTTTAGTAATAGTTTTTCATATAATTTTGAGAGAACAGGAAGTAGTGCTATTGGACGATAAGATGCAAGTTCTTCAGTAGGTTTCTGAGGTTTTTTGATCATAACAACTTGTGAAAATTTAAGCTGAAGAGGAAAATATCTTATGCGAATTATAGCATTAAAAATGTAGGTCAACAAATAAATCCTTTCCGTGGTAACTCTTTTAGTATTTTTGAAGTTATTAAGTCATACCCAGGAGCCTTATTTGGGTTCATAGTTTTGATTATTGATTTGATTTCGCCAGGAGATGTAATTTTAATATTGTTGCTTTGATTCGTGTTACACAGGAGTGACGGTAAACAATCTGTTCCAGAGTGAGGTTGAAATACATTAGCTAAGTAGTCACCAAATTCTTCTGCCTTTTCTTGATCACATCGAGTCCATTTTCCATTTGAGTTTCTTATCGGTTGTGATATTTCTGTTGGTCTTTTTAATCTTTTTGCTGCTTTCCAGAGAAAGTAATTATTTTGTTGAAGAGGTGACAAATTTGTCAAATAATCTTTAAATGATTTATTTTTTAAATTCTGTAATAAGTGCTTAACACGTTTTGTTTGATTATTTAGCCTGGTTTTGTGTATATGGTTGTGATGTGTTTGCCATATTTTCCTTAGTTTTCGTTTTAAAGCTACTTCTTTCTTAATTTCTGCAGGATAGAATATAACTGGTTGATCTATACTAATATTTGGCGTGGCTGTCCAAGCTGCTTCTTGTACTATTTTTGTGAAATATTCCACTGCTAGTTCTATATATGATCCGTGGTCTTGAGAGGGATTTTTTAATTTATCCCATTTTCTAATGTTTCATGAAATTGATCTCAATCTGTTTGTTTATTGTATAATTTCGGTCTGCATGTTTTCCTTATAATTTTTTCGCTTATGGTGAGTACCACTGGTGTGTGGTCGGATGGTAGACTACTATCATTACACATATCAATGTAGTTTGTTGACAGTCCTTTAACCACAAAAAAATCTAGTAAGTCCGGAACCTTACACGGATCGGTAGGCCAGTATGTTGGAGACCCCGCAGAATATACCATGTACCTGTTTTCATCAAAGGCCAGTTTTAACTGTTTACTTCGGGGGACAGTCAATCTTGATCCAAAATAAATGTTTTTTGCTTTAAAGTCTTCTCCAATATATACGTGTCACCCAGCGTCTTTAAGAATTCATTATACTGCGCTTTAGTAATAATGTGTCTTGGAGGACAATAAATCGCTGAGATGGTGATATTACTTTTTTCATTTCTGTCTATGACTACAGTTGTAGCTTGTAGATAATTATGTTCATATTTCCTTAGTATATGATGTTTGATACTTTTTTTTATTATAACTCCTGTACCACCGTGTGCAGAGGCCAATATCCAGGGAATATTTGATGATTTAGATTTGAAATATTATTGGGTGTTTTTTCTGACTTCTTAAAACGTACTTGCTGAAGTTTCCTGTAGATTATGCACCCTTTATAATTGGAGGGGTGGTTTCCTTGGCAGTTGGCGCATACTGGTGGTTCATCGCGTTTCTTTTTATAGTGAACAGTATCATGACATCCGCCGTATTTAACACATACATATGCTCTTCCACAATAAGTCTTAGTGTGATCGTATTACTGACAACGAAAACACTGCGGAATTATATTTTTCTTTCTTGGCGCTTCCACTTTAATTTTCATTTGGAGTAATGTTTGTAATTTATATTTCTAGGTTCACAAAAAATAAAGGAAGGGGTGATTTACTAGCTCTATGTCTAACAATACTTATATGTCGCACTTTATGGCCTAGTTCTTCAATAGCCATTTTGATATCGTTGGTGTCAATGGGATGGTGTAGGTGACGAATTACTACACGAAAGCTTCTTTCAGATTTCATCTGACAAGTGTGATGTTCTATTCCTTCTTCTCGGAAGTAACTAACTAGTAAACGGTAATTGTCGGAATTGTTTGTTTTAATTTGCACTCGATTATCTGCGAGTGACTTACAGGTGTAAGAGTTAGGAGGCACAATATTGTTTATATCGGTTAACATTTGAGGGTAGTTAGCCACGCCATACACGGTAACTGTAGGTGGCTTCGGTTCAGTTCCATTATCATTATTTGTCATTTGAACATGTTGATTATCAGTATCATTGTTTACTGTGAGAAGTGCAAATCGATTAGCACTTCTATATTGATTATCAGTAGTATTTTCAGAAGAACTACTTGTTGTGTTTTGTTTTATTCTTTTCCTTTTATTTTTAACTATGTGCCACGGATGTTTATTTGGCTGAGTATTTAGTGTATTATTTACAACTACAACGTCCATAGACGGAGGTGATAAGATTGGTGTATAAGTGTGTGTATGATTATCTATACTCGATTTTTCTTGAATAGATAAAGATGTGTTATTACCGCAACCGTTATTAGTAATATTGTCATCACTTACAATATTGTTGTTGTTAGATAGATAATTAAGATCGTTATCACCTGAGCTGTTTGTAACGCCGGTATGAGATGACTGCAGCAGCGGGAAATTATCATCTGCATTTACAGAGTTTCCTTCTTTGTCCCACCGACGGCTGAGTTTCGGTGAACGAAACATAAAACTATTCATTGCCGAATATCGGGAATTACAACACTTAACTTAACTAACTTAATATATTTCACAAGCGTGAGATAAATACGAGAAAGCACGAAACCTCAACGTGAGAAATAACAACCAGTTCAACGTACAACACTTTTTTTTCCAAACGTAAGATGACATATTTTTTCCCTCTAATTATGTGCCCAAAATATACAATTTTACGTCATTTAATTGTTTTACATAATGTCCTTTCAGTATTGACTCGTTTTAGTACTTCTTCGTTTGTCATCTTTGCTGTCCAAGGTATTTTCAACATTCTTCTAAGTGTCCACATTTCTAGTGCTGCATGCCTATCCAGTTGCTTTTTGTTAAGGGTTGCTGCCTCTATCCTATAAAGTAGAATTGAATAGATATAATATTTGACCATATTTCGCCTGATTGACAAACTCAGTATGTTATTGCATAGCAGATTCTTCATATTTGTAAACGCTGTTTTTGCGTAAGCGCATCTTTGTCGGGATCTAAGGTCTCTGTTATGTGACAGCCTAGATACATGAATCTTTCAACTCCACTTCTTTTCCATTTACCCTCAGTTTTCTATAAATATTATTTGTTTTACTTTTCATTTTCTTTTCGTTTATTGTTAGTCCGTATTGCTTCCCAGAAATGTTAATTTTCTCTAATAATTTTTCTAAGGTCTTCATAAAATCTGAAATTTTTTTTTTTTTTAAATCTGAAATTAAGACTGTATCATCAGCATATTGATTACCCTGCCATTAATTCTAATACCAATGTTTATATCTTTCAGAGTCACTTTGAAAATTCTATCTGCATAAAGATTAAATAACAATGGAGAGAGGATACATCCTTGACGGTCCCCTCTTTTAATTTCAAAATCAATTTTCACAATTTTTTCTACAACAAGTTCAGCTGTTTGCTCCAATACAACTTATTGATTATTCTTAAGTCATTTTTATCAATACAAATTCTGTTCAGGATGTCCATTAGCTTTTCGTGTACCACACAATCGAAGGCTTTTTCATAGTTACGCCTCGTATGTCCTATCTTTTCCCTCTCCACAGATTGTTCCTATTATTTATTCCTTCCTCCTAACAATATTTGATATCGTATGAAGATATAATTGACTCTCTTCCTTTTTTAATTGTTTTTGAATAAAGGTCGCCAGTTAATGAGCTCAAAAAAAAAAAAAAAAAAAAAATGAAAACAGAAAAAATGATGCAGAAAGAAATTAATAATTAAAGCGGTGACGACGGATAGCCAAGATTGCGGAGCGTTTAAGAGAGGGTAAGTCAAGGAACGATGAACGAAGAGGAAGAGATGGCTAAATAGAGAGGTGAAAGAAGGCAGGATTAGGAAATGAAGAAGAATAGGTATTGAGTCATAGTTTGAAATGAGCGACCGAGGAGCGAAGAACAACATTATGAGCTGAAAAGATACCCAAAAATCTGATACTGGAAATGTAAGCATGGCTAGGGAATCCACCAATGGCATTACCTTCAAAGTCCAAATTATTAGGAATCCACAACGATCGATCTCGATCGAACGAAGAAGAAAAAGATTATCAGTAAGGAGAGCGTATGAGAAGTACTACATAATCTGAAGAGTAAACAGGAAGGTTAGATGTGATAGGCCATAAAGAGCACTTTTATATCCGAGATTATAAGCACTTTATGGGAAACTAATTAATGAAGAAGGACAGCGCATTCGATAGCAATAGATTCCGCATAGATAATTGAGCAAAAGAAAGGAAGCTTAAAAGACCCGGAATCTGATTGAGGGCAAAACAGAAAAATACAGAATCAACTTCATCTGGCTCTATAAAAACCGTCAGTATTTATAGTGGTGCGTGTATAAAAAAGGAGAGCCGATTTTAAAAAGTTCAATTCGGGCGACTTAAAACTACTAATCAGAATTGTCCTTACAGAGTAATTATTCAATTTCAAACCAAGGACAACATTTTTTTGGAATTTCTTTTTATCGGCAATTTTTTTCTTTGTTAATGAAAACAACGAAAATTTTGCGCGAAGTTTTAAAAAACAAAGTTTCCCTGTTCTTTAATATAACACAGTTAGGCGAATGAGAAGATAAAATTGCAACAAAAGCTAAAAAATACATACATAGATCTCTGAAAATTGATTTCTGTCTATCTGCTTGAATCTACAAATCACTTCCGAACTTTCTAGTTTTATTGTTTGCAGAACAAATCAAGATGCTACTAGAATTTTTTTTTTAAAAATTCACGTTTCCCTCATAAATAATGTTGCATGTTTGAAATAAACCTTAATATTTAAATTAAAGAATAATATTTAACCACGACTTAACGAAATTAACTTCCTTCTTTTTTTAGTAGTTGTGTCAGTTGCATTTCGAATAAATATTAAACATTTCGAAAGGCTTCATTTATTGATAATTCGGTATTTTGAATGATTACTAAAAAGTGCGAGCTAAGGAAAAATTGTAATAAATCTAAGATGTTGAAACAAGCTAGAAAGCGAAAGAAAAATAAATCTAAGTGAAAGTTACCATTATTAATTATATTCCGGAACTACATTCCCGTCTTAATTTAGCTTTTAATCTGTCAGGCACAGAGATAATTGAGTATTGACAAATTTACAAGAAGTATCAATCAAAAAAAACAAACAAATAAAAAACATTCAAAGTAAACGAATTAACAAAACCAATTAAACCCTCTTTTAGCGGCCAAAATGAGCAAAAATGAGCACCTCGTTAAATATGATAAAAAGGGTTAATTAAAATAGAAACACTCTTCTAACCGCTATAATATCGAAAATCCCCCCAATGAGCTTACTGATATTACTTTATATATAATATTGAAAGATTAGTCGTCGCGATAGCCTAGTTGCTAGAGCGCTTGACTTCCGATATGGAGGTCACGGGTTCGATCGCGGGCGACGACAGAAATTATTACAAAGAATTAAAATTAAATAATCGCTAATAATCACGTGGAAGGCAATGGCAAACCAGCACGTATAATATGCGCACTAGGTCAGTACAGAACAGACACACACGGGACTGTACTTGTAGCGCGATAACAAGCGGCTACTATATGAGTTCCGAGTGTAGTCTTGCGTGTGTCACTCGCGTTGCATATAACAATTGCTTAGTACACTACCTATATCTGTACAGCTGAGATGTACGAATAGGTAGTCGCCGACGCTCAGAAGCTGAGTATGGCGCTATAAAGAATAGAATTGAAAGATTACATTTAGCCTGTTTTCAAAATAATTCAAAAATCGGAAAAACGCGTTCAGAGGAGATTATTGTTTTAATGAATATTTCCGTTAAGAATTTGATTTAGAAAAGATAAAAGGTGTATAGTTGTAGAAGAATTATCCGAATGTGTTAAAAAATACTAATAAATATCATAAAGAATTATTTGTAATTCAACGTTTTCGCGTAATTAACACGTTTTGAAGTTACTATTAAATTTAAAGTGTTTTTTTAAGCAAAGGATATGAAAAATTACTTAAAGTTGAAAAAACACTATATATTTCTTCGGTTGTTTTCGTAAATAACTATTAGGAACTCTTTTTTATTTGTTTTTTTTTGTCCTTAAAGCTTATATTTCGATTACCTACCAACTTTAGCGTATACAAATACTTTTAAAAACAATGTTTGAAAAATTTTTTGCGAGTTTAACATTTTTTTTTTTTTTTTTTTTTTTTTTTTGATACACTCAAGAACAGCATTTTTCGCTTAAAGCCTTATAAAGTGGGGCGGACTTTCTTTATTCTAAATCGGCAGTTTCTTCGGCAATTTTTCTTGGAATTGTTATAGGTTTTATTTTTCCTACAACCGCAGTCAAAAAAATGTCAATCCTTATAAATCGACCTGCCCTATTATCTATTTATGCGGTGTGCGATTATTCATTTGTTAATAAAGATAATAAAAAATTATAAACGTAAATAAGAAACACCTTAAGAATAAATATTAAATGAAATATGCTAGAAACGTTTTCGGAAATATTGAAAAAAATTAACAATAAGCAATATTACGAATATATTTTTAATAAAAAATTCAAAATATCGCACTTAACGAATAACACATAATTCTACAAATTATCAAATGCAAAAATACTGCTCGTAATTAATAATAAACACGAACAATTAGGAATATATAAAATAACAGGCGACACTTGTAAAAATGTTATATTGGACAAAGGGAATATTTAAAATACGTTATAAGGAGCATATTTACGCGATTAGATACATATTGACAAATCACCGATAGCCGAACACATTATAAAGAAAAATGGCGAATTAATGTTTATTATTAATATAAATTTGGTTGTTATATGGAAGTTATAAATAATAATGGCATACTAAATGACGTTGAAACATAGTATATTTAAAAAGTCTACGTCCAGTTGATAAATAATAACCTTTTAAATACTAATATAATAATTTATTTAAATGTAACTTATAATTTTATCATATCATTTTCAAAATGCATTTTCTTTTTATAATACAACTTTTCAAAATTAGCATCACGTCGAATTTTTAATCACTTTTATATTTTTGCTTTTGTTTATCAAAAAATGACGTTATGATACAGTAATCACTTTTTCCCAAGTCGGGTAAGTAAAGCAGTGCGTGACAATTAATCTTTATCGTACGTACGACTGCGAATTGCGGAGACGTGATCGATCACACTGCGTCATCAGATGACGATAAAAAAACAGCATCAATTTTAATCCACACCGAGTCAAACTACTCAGCAGCGAGCAGCGAATGATCTGACGATGACAGCAGCTTGGAATTTTACACCGCTTGTTTACAATATATTATAATTTTTATGTAAAACAAATTAAAAGTATTTACTAAGTATGCTTATGTTAATATATTTCACAGTAATAGCTTTTTTTGTTAGCACTGTTCTTTTTCCCGGTGAATTTTATGTGAAACAATTTAAAATTTTCTAAAATTCTACACTGTTGACAATATGATGAAAGTTCGACTTAAATAACAGTAAATTATTTCACAGCGACCAATGTTTATATTAGATTTAGTTTTGCGAGATCGTGTCGTGACACAAATGACCGTGCCACGTACAATAAAGTCTCGTTGATAATATCGTGATGCTTGGCGTGCTATTAAATTTCGATAATTTGTGTTATATTACACAAAAACCCCGAAAATCCTTTCAGTTATCGCTCTGAACATTTCACGCAACTGCTCGCTGGCTTCCAATTTTTATCTACAAGATGATAAGAAATGCGTTAGCAATTTACTTATCACTCGTAAAATCGAAGATTCCTCTTTTCTATCTATTTAAAGCGTAAATCAAATTTGTCGTCCCTCACAAGCGGTGCAGCAACCCTATAAAACATCTGAAGTGTGTTGAAAATTTTTTGATTTAATTTTAATTCTGTTCGATGTACACACAATTACTTTGTTAAAAATGTTTTTCGAATATTATTGATTAATTAACAATTATTGACACATGATTAAACCTTTTTTTATTAATTTTTGCAATTACTTTTTAGTAATATGAAAGAGAGTAATTCAAAAGGAGAAGGCTCGTTTGATGTCTCGGTTCGCCATCTAAATTGAACCTTTTCTCTATTTTAATAATATCGAATTTTCCAGTGTAGAGAGAAGCACGATAGCAGCGGTTCAGCGTGAGAAAGAGAAAGAAGTAAATTGAAAGTTGCCGGTTATTTCGCTCGAAGTGTGTCAAAGTTTGTTGATACTGCAGCGGACAGAAACTTTCATTAAAATATCTGCCACCACAACTGCTGCCGTTGCTCTACTTTATATTACTATCATCATTGTCATTATGCTCTGGTATTATTTGAAGAGCGACAACGTTTGATTCGTCTCAAAATTCCAGCAAATAAAACGGACGTTGAGTAAACAATGTCACTTCGAACATTGACTCGGCATTAAACTGGAAGAGAATGAGTGACGCAGCATTACGTATTTTATGCATATTTCAGTCTTCTTCTACATGGGCGAAACAATCATTTTGACTAAGTTCCCGGCTGAATACAATCATTGGTATAAACCTGATTTCTGGCAGATGTATCTGAATGCACGTCCCGGTGCAAATCGGAATTATTGGTTGAAAATGTGCTTTTTTGTCGCCGATATACATATATAAAGCGCAAATAATAATAATAATAATTAATAATTAATAATTGATAATAATAATAATCAAATCAAATCAAATAACGCTTTATTATTATCATTATTACAGAAAAAACTACGCGAGTAGTGGTCAAAACTATATTAAGCCTTTACAATAACAACGGATGCGGACGCAACGTATAAGTAAGCAATGACAACAAAATTTAACAAAAGAAAAACAGAACGCAAAAAAAATAAAATATCAGTTACAACAAACTATAACAAAAGAAAAAAAAAAAAAAAACAAGAGACGAGGTAAACATTTAAGGGGTAATTTTACTTTGTAACTGATTTTAAAACTCTCTGTTAATAATACATTCCTGTACTTAAAATAATTAGATACATTAACTAGTCTTACATACAAACGTCTACCTTTATATCTACACTCGTATTCATAAGCATACTCACAAGTCAGCTTAAGTACTCTGCCAAACATATACAATCCTGTATACAACAATCACATCAACTACACCAGATATATCTACTCCGTTAGTAATATACGCAATTTTACATACCGACATATCAATACGTATCTATGCAAACAGACGTGTTCTTTTGCACATTCAACCCCCTCACGCATAGAAAAAGAGGAGAGAAACATATATGTATCCATATATACATCGATTCAAATTCACTAAATTTATTCCGTCTACATATTCATATAATCTGCTCTAAAAAAGGTAGGTTTTGTACTAAAATGATTAAAAATGAAATAATAAAAAATCAAATCAAATCAAATAACACTTTATTATTATTATTTTTATTGCAGAAAAAAGTCACTTATGCGCGAGTAAAATGGTCAAAGCAAAAATTAAGCCTTTACAAAAATAATAAAATATGGTTAAATAAGTAAATACGATTCGAAGTATTTTAAAGGGATAATATTATAATTGGTGAAATTTCTAGTATGAATTTAGCTTTAAGATTACTAAATTATGTCGATTTAAATGGTTGATTAACAAACTGTGTAGAGTTTATTAAAATAGGTGAATTTTTTTGTATAATTGGGTGGAGCATGACTTTAATGAGTCACCCTTTTGCTAAAGTAATCAATGAGATAATACTTTCGCCTGTATTTATAATTTCTTAGTTGAATAATTACTAATAATAATAGTAATAATAAATCAGCTTTGGTTGTTGTTTGAAAAAACGTATTTTATTATAATTACTGAACATCGTCAACAAAATAGAATTATGATTGGTGGGAAAAATGTAGGAAAAGTTCCAAAAATTTTGTAACGTGGTGAAGTATTGGACTTACTGAAATGACTAGTGCTGCACACAGTTACGAAAACGGAAATTAAGAATTTAATTGATCGAGCAATTATTTTTTATGAATAAATCAGTCAGATAATTCTTAATCGAACATGCAGGACTTCTGGTAGATGCTACAAGTCCTGCATGTTCGATTAAGAATTACCTGACTGATTTATTCGTAAAAAAATTATCTATTTTGAAGAATTGTAATACCGGCGCAATTGCGAATGTATACGTTTGTAGGATGTTTTTCCTTTCACTTCACTGATCGCTGTCACGCTTCTAAGGTATTTATTCTTCCCTCATTTTTTAAAAACCTCCCCTAAACTGTAATTGAACTGGTATTCTACAGAACTATCAATTCCCTATTTCCTTCTTATGTTATCTTGCACACGGATGGTTCGAGGGAGTCTGATGGTGTTAGAGCTTCCTTCATCCTTCCTGATTTTACCCTATCAGAATCTTTTCGTCTTCCTTATTTTTGTTCTATATTCATAAACGAATTATCCTATGCTCTATTATTTTCATTTCCTCGAATCACCTTTCCTGCAATTTTTTAAATTATCTCTGACTCCTTGAGCGCCCTTCAGGCTATATCTTCTCCCCTTCGTGATCGTTCGTGTGACACTTTGTTGTTCTCCGTATACGTTCACTCATTCATAATCGTTCCTCTCTCCATTCGATTAACATTAATTTTCTGTGGGTGGAACCTAGTCACTCGGGCATATTTGGTAATGAAGCGGCTAATTCCTTGGCTTTTTTTTTTTTAAAAAAAATTCCATCCGCTAACCTCTTACCGATATGTAAAAGCTTCGATATTAGATCATGGTATCGGATATTTACGCTTCCTCCTTTTTCAATAATTATTCATTTCATCTGTTTGTTCAGTTTATTCTTTCTCCCTACTCATGGTTTCTTTCGTATCTCTCTCTTCGACGTTCTGATGTTGTTTCCGTTGTTCATATGAGTTTTATTCTTTGCTGCCTTCTTCCAGATTTCGCTTTTCCTCGATTTCCTCCCCACATTGTCCTCTCCATCAGGATGATGCAATTATTTGCGTTGCTGATCATATATTATTCTAGTGTTTCTGTTCTGCTTTGTACTCTTATTTGTTGAGGCTTGGCTTCCTATTACTTATTGTGCCCCTTATATCCTGTCTCTCCCTTTCCAAATTAATTATTCCTGCTATTTGTTCCTTTTTATCAAAGTTTCTGATCGGATAAAAATATAACCGACTTCTTTCCTTTTTATTTGTTTCTGGGTAAAGGTCCTTGGTTAACGAGCCCGAAAGAAAAGAAATAAATAAAAATAATTAGGTGTAAAATTATCAACTGATCAACGATCTTTTTTTAATGAACGTTCGCTGCATAGTCGTAATAATCGACCAAATTCTATCGATATAGAATAAAATAAATATTAACATATAACTGTGATGGTCGCTGACGAAAGGTACATAGTGTCAAAAAACAATTAATCGAGAAAAATGCCTTTAACTTTAAGGTAATTTTAAACATACAATTACGATTGACAACAGCGGAAAAATTTCTTTTAACACCAGTTTGACCGATTTCACGTTAAAGAGCATGTGCTTTTTCAGGTGTCCGAAACGGTAAAATTAAAACCGCATTTTTGACACACACACTATGTACCTTTTCTCAGCGACCGTCATACATATATGTATTTTATTTTTTTCCAAACTTTCATCGATCACGAATGGTCTCTAATCTTCAAGTTAGAAATTTGACTAGATTTATTCAGAAAAACTCCCCTTTTAATGCGCGTAATTGTAAACTGATCTAAAATTTTCAAACTATAATCCTCGCGTCATAACAAGAAGCCTACTCTATTTTCCAAGTGTTTTTGTATTTTCTTCGGAAACAATGAATGTTTTTTTTTTTTTTTTTTTTTACAACACAGGATATTTATCTAACGCAAAGGATTAGAAGAATAATATGACATAAAAAATCGCAGGTTATATCAGGAACGATTAGAGATAGAAGAAATGAAGGCAGTCAACAAAGGAATAATAACAGAAGTAGATGAAAGAGCAAGAATATAGTAAATACTGTAATTAATCGGGAGGCCAAGGCCAAGCAAATTGGAATAAAAGATCGCGCATGATAAACATGATTGTCATCACAGATCAAATTAAGGATAGGAGGATGGAAAAGGACACAAAGGATACTGAGTAATAGCAAAACGAAAGGAAAAAGCCGAAAGTAGACTATGATTGAAGCGAAAACGAACTATGGAAGAAGTAACAAAACGGCTAATGCAGGTAAAATTATTAAACCAGTGAGAAAGAGGAGGAGAAGGTTGTAGGGCAAGATGAAAGGAGCCAAGGCTGTAGAAAAAAGGCGGATAGAGATCAGTTCAAAAATGACGGTGAGAACGATAAAAGAGAAAGCAAAGACATTGGAAGGGAAATCTGCCTACGAAACGACCATTTACTGCAGCTGAACGTGCCAAAGAGTCGGTAAGATCGTTACCGACGATGCTGCGGTGACCAGGAATCCAAAGCAAGTCAATTAGGATAAAACGGAATGCCAATAAATTGTAAATTAAGGAACGCATATAAACAATAATAGGATCTGACGAGGGTTTAAGAGCGGCGAGATAACTAATTAACGTTGAAAGTTTATTCAACTATCGCTTCGTTACTATCGAAAATAGCGAATTTCCAGCCAGAGCACTTCAGTGTAACACAACAAAAAGAATCACCTTTTTGCAAATTCGTACATCCCCGAAACTCACAAAATTTTTAATTATTTTATCCCACAAAATTCTTCTTCATACCTATAACCTGGTTTCAAACACTTTTATAGCCGAGCTGCCATTTACAAAGCTTCGTGTACCCTTCTTATGGGAAGCTGTTTACTTGGGGGGGGGGGGGGTGACTTTCTACTGCTAAAGGTTAAATCAATTACCGGAGACTTTAATTTCTCGGTATATCGTATTCGGCGACATTTCACCAATTTTTAAATTATAAGAATAAAAAATTTAAAAATTCCTATTATTGATACCTTTCTGAAATGTTAACGCCCGAGGTAGTCGGTCTGAAAGAGTGACTTGTCGAAATTTAGGACGCTGTAGATAGTCTGCAAGTAATAACAATAGGCGCAAGTCGATGAAAAAAGAAAAAGGTACGGCGAACAACGTGAGTGGCTTGCGACAAAAGGAAATCACAATGAATCGGCACAGAATGAAGAAAACTATAAAACAGGAAAGAGGCAAAAGTATTAATGATGAGAAGTAATCGAAACTTTATTATGCTTTCGCAAGATCAAAGCTATTTTTCGTTCGGTTCTTTTTTTAAGGACGGTTACTTTTAAAGTCCCATCATCAGCCGGAAATGGCGAAACATATAAAGTTTAGAACTTTTAATTATATAGCAGAGAGAGAAAGCGATAAAAGTTGTAAAAAGGCAAGTCTGGCTCGGATTACGAAAATTAAAAAATATCTGGCTGAAGACGCGAACATGGTCGAAATACAAAAATTTCAAAGTTCATCAAATAGGTTAATTTTTATTTTCGCACAATTTTTATTTGTTTCTCTATTTTCTTTTATTCAATTATGTTTTATAAATTTTCTGTGCTCTCGCTGTCTTCTTGCTTGCTAATTTAATTTATAGAATATAATCCTTTTTTACCGTTTTTTTTTTTTTTTTTTTTTTTTTTTAAATTCATATTTCCTTTTTATATACAGTAGAAGCCCGACTATCCGAAATAAAGGGGGGGCGGCCGTTTTGGGTAATCGATTTTTTCGGTTATCCCATGAACATCAAAAAATAGCCTACTAAAATAGATACATATGTATGTAAGGGAAGTGCATTACAAACTATTTCTGTAGGTTACAGTTATGCTTTTTTTATTTTAAAATGATATTTACAACATTGTTATACATGTATGCAGTACTTACGTACAATGTACATAATGTACTGTATTTATGAAAAAAACTCTGTGATACTTTTTTTGCTTTTTTCGTTCCTCACACCGTTTTCGACCAGCGATACCTATCCATTTTTTTATTAACAGGACGTCAGCAGGCGTTGACTCGGTGCACTGCTCAACAAATCCGAGTGCAACCTAAAATACATAACAACTTACGTACTGTACTGACTAACGATACACTATATGCCGGCATGCAATGCTTGACTTAGGTACCTCTAAAGCATTGAAACCATCGTCAGCTATCACTTTTTCTGAGATCCGTCATTGTCGCCGTTATCTGTTTGCATATTTTCTGCAATGTTATTAGTTGGCTGCAAAACTGCCTCTACAATAGTATCTTGGTCCTTGAATTCTTCGGAATCATATGCGACGGTCCATTCGTCCACGTCACTATCATTCGTATCTTCGCATCCAGGGATCGTACGAACCATCTCTGACAAGTTTTCAAAACTTTCTGTTCCCTCTTCCTCTTCTAGCTCATCATAAAGTTTTCTCCGGCATCTTTGAAATGTTTCATTTTGAATCTTGTCCCAAGCTCGCGCACACCAATAAATCACATGTTTCATATTCACTTATTTCAGAGCTTCGTTCATTTCTTTATTCTGTGTTTCGCAATCTTGCAGAATGGTGGTTCTCAGTAACATCCGTCGGTAGTGTCGTTTAAACGTTTCTATGACACCCTGATCCAGAGGCTGAATCAGGCTAGTAACGTTTCGGGGAAGGAAACGAACCACAATATCGCCACTTTTTTAATTCGCGAGTGTGTATAATAGGCGCATTGTCAATCAATAAAATCGCCTTTTTAGGCAGTCCTTTTTCGGTTAAAAACTTCTCAACTTTCGCCACAAAATGATCAAAAAAACATTCGGAAAACAGCTCAGAAGACATCCAAGCAGTTTTTTGTGCTCTATAAAAAACCGGTAAAGCAGTTGGTGCAATATACTTTAAGGCTCGAGGTTTTTTGATTTACCGATGCACATCGGTAGCAGTCTATGAGTCTCAGAGGCATTTGAAGCTAAAATGTTACGCGTTCTTTATTCATTTTGTGACCTGGGGCAGATGTTTCTGCTGCTGAAACTAGGGATTGTTGTTTAGGTAACATCTTCAGAATTAACGCCTGTTTCATCCGCATTGTAAATCTGCTCCTTGCTATAGTAACCTTAGGTGTAATCTTCAAAATGTGTTTTAAAAAAGGATCCCCCGCATCTGAGTCAGCAGATAATTTTTCTCCACACAAGTTCAGTTGACGAATGCCGTATCGTTTTTTAAATCTATCTAACTAACCCGAGAGCTAGCACAAAACTCTTTTCCTTCCTCACCTAACAACTCAGCTAACATTTTAGCTTTTTCTTGCAATATTGAACTGGTTAAACCTTTTTCTCTTCGTTTTGTAAACCAGAGATACAAAGCTTCGTTTACTTTTTCAAAATCTGATGTCTTCAATGTTTTTCTTTTAGAATGTTTTTCAACTTGTTTTAGAAATTTCGGCTTAGATTTTACCATCCAGTCTAAAACAGTCGACACTCCAACTCCATAATTAGCTGAACGGTTTTCAATAAACTCCCTTTTTCAACTTCTTCGATTGCAGCTAATTTATCTGCAAACGTAACCAGAACGCGCTTCCGCTTTAATTCCATCGCACAGCAGTACCTACACTACAGTAAATAAAAACGCACGTTAACACTAGAACAAATTTCCACGTTGATCTGTGGCAAGATCCAATTGCAGACGGGTGCACTTGTACGTTGAATTGCAGTGAATGAAGGAAAATTGGAAGGAGTGAGGGGAGATGGTCTAATAATAGCAATACATAGCATGAAAGAGGGACATAGCAAGTCGCTCACCATCGTGGTGAGCCACGTTCCCGTTTCTCGTCGTTCTAACTTTGAAAACACGGTACCCGTCATAGTCGGAAACGTTTCGGTTAACCCGAGTTCGGATAATTGGGGTTCTACTGTATTTAACCTAAGAATCAGCTGTTATTTTTGTTTATTATACTGTTGTACATACTGTCAAAAAGTCTAGCTCTCGGATAGATTAAATTTTCAGCCTCCTTTTTCATCACCGGTGGTAATGCCTCGACACTCATTTCCAAAGGTTTTCTGAATTTGTGAAAGACATTAAAGTTTAATTTTGTAACGGATGAAAATTGAAAAGTACCAGCCTAGTCGCAGTGTTAATATTCCTTTTACGCTTGTTATTTTCAAATATTTCTTTCCAGTAATTTTCGTTTTATTTCGTTAATTTTATAATTCTTTTTTTCACCGATTAGATTTATTCGTTTTATTTCGTTATACTTGAAGCGTTGCGTTTTATTATCCCGTTTGAGTTATTTAAAATATTTGACAATGAATAGAGAGATTGCTGCAGTTACCCCGTGTTTGGGAGCAGCTTTATCCGTAACTGAGAAAATTCAGTGGTTATGCAATTAGGAGATTAGACGATAGGACTTTTTTAAAGAAGAATTAAGAAGAGGCAGCAACCCGAGCCAAGGAGTCCGCCACTTCATTATCGCAGATGCCCGAATGGGGCTACCTTTATTATCATCTTTTAAAGCTTATTAGTCTTCCTACTCCTTTTAACGCCTCTTATGTTCTTTCTCTGCCTATTCTCTCAGTTGTTCCTGTTCTAGAGGTGTTCCTTGCTTCCATTGTCGATAAAATAAAAATATATTTTTTTTTTTTTTTTTTTTTTTTTTAAATGGGCACGCCAGCACAGGACATTTACCCAGCACAAAAGATTAAAAGAATAGAAGGACATATGGAGCGACAAGTTATATCAAGAAACGATTAGAGACAGAGGAAATGAATGCGGATAACAAGGGAACAACAGAAGGAGATGGAAAAGTGAGAATATAGAGGGCACTGTAAGGTGTAGGGAGGCCAAGGCTAAGCAAATTGGAATAAAGGATCGCGCGTTCAGTAGAAATAAAGGAACATTCAAATAGTACGTGATTTGCATCACACGAGCCATTGAAGGTTGGAGGATGAAAGGGACACAAAGGAGATTGAACCAGAGCAAAGCGGAAACGAGAAGCCGGGAGCAGACTGTGATTAAAACGAAGGCGAACTATGGAAGAAATGACAGAACGGCTGATACTGGGAAAATTATTAAACCAGGGAGAAACGGATGGAGAAGGCTGTAAAGCAAGGTAAAATGAGTCAGGGTTGGAGAAAAAGGACGGATAGAGATCAGTCCAAAAGTCACGGTGAGAACGAAAAGAGAGAGAGTAAAGACATTGGGAAGGAAATCTGCTTATGAAACGACCACTTACTGCGGCCGAGCAAGCTAACGAGTCAGCAAGATCGTTACCAGCTATACCACAGTGGCCAGGAATCCAAAGCAGGTCAATATGGATAGAACGGGAGGCTAATAAATTGAAAATCAAGGAGCGTATATAAAGAATAATAGGACAGGAAGAGGGTTCAGGAAGGGGAGATGCGATAGCTACTAAAACATTCTTCGAGTCGGAGCATAGAAGGAAATTCACTAAATTAGAAGTTGAAGATATAAAGAGGACCGCACGCAAAATAGCCGTGGATTCGGCTAGGAAGACAGAAGAGAAGGAGGGAAGTTGAAATGATTCAGAATAGTTGAGAGCAGGAAGAATAAAAGCGGCACCGACCCCCGAAGCAGATTTCGAGCCATCCGTAAAAATCGTGATGTGAGCAGGAAATAGAGAGGAAAGAGTGTGATTAAATTCTTCGTGAATGGCAGAACGAGGAAGAGACTTAATATTAGAAGGTAAAGAGAATAACTTAGGCGGATGAGACAGTTCAGAGAAGTTAAAGGTAAAGTATGGAGATTTGTTCTGGGAGAGGACAAAGTGAGAAAGTGGAACGAGTCGAGAAGAGATGAGAGAAAGAATTGGAATCTTACAAGGAGAAAAACGCCAGTTGACCCGGATATATCGATAAGAATTCATGAGTTTGGAAGGAGAGATCTGCAGACGTCTAATCATGAACCTTTCACCAAGGTGAAGTCTTCGAATACAAAGAGGAACAAAGCCAGTTTCGGACAGAAGAGCTGGAATTGGAGAAGAATTCAGGGCACCAACACAGAGGCGCAGACAAGAATTTTGGATGCGATCAAGTTTGACGAGAAGGGAAACAGGAGCACTGGCATAAAGAAATGAACAATAGTCAAACTTAGAAAGAATAATGGATTTATACAGCATGAGAAGAATATATGGATCACCACCCCATTTGGGGGAAGACAACGCCTTCAAAAAATTTAGTCTTTTGAGAGCAGACGTGCAGAGATAGTTAACATGATCATGAAAAGACAGAGTACTATTAAGAATTACACCGAGGTAAGAGAAGGAAGTGAGTAAAGGAATAGGGACCTGGCACATGAAAAGGTTAACCAAGGAACGATCAAAAGGACGAAATGTAAAAACGATACCAGCAGATTTCTCAGGGGAAATAGAAAGATGAAGAGAAGATAAAGAATTTTCTAAAATAGCAAGGGAGTTATTAAGCTCCTCATTAGCAGAAAACAGATCATCAGAAGAAGAATAGACGAGAATATCGTCGGCAAAGAATAGCGAACTAGATGGAATAGAAAGAGAAGAAAGACTAAGGAAATAAATGTTAAAAAGGGTAGGACTAAGGCACGATCCCTGCGGAAGACCTCGAAAAACTGTCCTGGAATCAGAAAAGAAAGGGGTAGAAAGATGGATAGTTCTGTTCCGAAACAGATTAATAACTAAGGATGTAAACTCAAGAGGAATATTAATGGAAAGCATTTTATCCTGAAGAGAAGGAAGGTGAACCTTATCAAAAGCTGAGGTAGCATCAACGAACGCAGAGATAGTAAATTTTTTGTGGATGAAAGATTTATAGATATCAGAGAGAAAAAGGGATATGCAATCAGAAGAACCAAAGCCAGGACGGAAACCAAACATGTTATCAGGAAGAACATTATTATATTCTAGCCACCAGATAAGGCGCCTATTAATCATTCGTTCAAAAAGTTTTCTTAAACAAGAGGCTAGAGAAATAGGACGAAAGGAATTGGGATTCTTCTTCGGAATAGGAATAATAATAAAGGAATTCCAAAGCGGAGGAGTTTCACAGATACACAGAAAAGAATTGTAAATTGACAACAGGATTTTAAGTGCTGATTCAGAAAGGTTCTTAAGGACACGGAATGGAATGCCATCTATACCAGGGCTAGAATTAGAAGAATTAGTCAAGGAAGCACGAAGTTCATTGATGCTGAAGCTAGAAGACAGGAAGTGGGAAGAATTGGAGATAGGAAGGGAAGGAGACCAAGATTCCTCAAGGGAAGGAACATAGGAGGGAGCAATGGAATCAAGAAAAGTAGTGAGTCTATCTGAAGGAAGGTTATAAAATGATGGACGATCCGATCTAGAAGAGCGAAAAGCTTTAGCCATCTTCCAAAGATGGGAAATTGAAGTAGATCTAGAAAACGAAGCACAAAATTTCCTCCATGAATTTCTTTTGGACGTTTTGAGGATAAATCTAGCCTTGGCATTAGCTTTTTTATGAGCCATGAAGTTAGCAAAGGAAGAACAAGACCGGAAACATCTAAATGAAGAGACACTGTCTTTAACGGCATTAGTACAATCTTCGTTCCACCAAAGTGAGGAAGCCTGAAGATGGTAATTTCTTTTGGAATGATGAATTGGTGGAGAGGAGGCGTCCAGAGCAGAAGAAATGGAATCAGAGAAAACGTTATATTGTTGAATAGGATCGGAGAGGGAGTGTATGTAAGGAAGAGATAAGTCGAAATTAGAACGGAATTCCTCCCAGTTAACCTTGTTGAGAGACCATTTAGGAGCGAGAGCGGGTATAGAATAATGAGGAGGAGGAGGAGGAGGAAGGAGATGGTGAAAAGAGAAAACAATGGGAACATGATCGCTGCCGAAGGTACCGTCCAGAGTTTTCCATTGACAGCGAAGACCAAAGTTTGGAGAGGTAAAGGACAGATCAACAGAGCTGGATGAGTGAGCGCCTCTATAAAGAGTAGGAGAGTTATCATTCAAAAGGACAAAATTTTTACCGAGAATAAAGTTTTCTAGAACACGGCCATTCCTGTTATGACGCGCAGAGCCCCAAAGAGGAGAGTGAGCATTCCAGTCACCGCCGACAATAAAGGGAAGAGAATGAGGATAAGCCAAAAGAGAGAATGGGAAATTATTAAGGTCAAAACTAGGAGGAACGTATACAGAAAATATATGAACAGGCTGAGGATGAATATTTGGGATCGAAATATGGACTAAGTTGGGAGAGAGAGAATCAGAAGAAAAGTAAGAAGAATGGTCGTGGTGGACAAAGAAGATATCATTTCTTATGAGGATGGCAGCGCCACCATAGCCATCAACACGATCAGAACGTATTGCTGTAAAGCCACGAATGGAAATATTAGAGGATTCCGAAAGCCAGGTCTCAGATAAAAGAGCAATATGGATAGAGGAGGAGTCTAGTATTCCCTCCAATGCCTGTTGGTTGGCTCTCAGACTACGACAATTCCATTGGAGAATATTAAACTTGTGGATCATTAGGAAGAAAGCGTGGAAAATGGCATGAAGAGAATTCCTGCTCGCCGACCAAGAAGGGAGTACAAGGAAGAGTATGAGTGGAACCATAAGAGAGGGAGCTGACTGTGGAGGCAGAGGAATAAGACAATGAAGTAAGATAGAATCTGCGGCAATAAGGCGAAATATCAAGGAAATAAACATTGATAAATAATAATAGTAACTGAAGACAGTAAATGCAGAAAGACATTACACCAGAACAACAGAAGGATCTATGCCTTCCATTATTATGTAAAAATGTTATATAAATGAAGCTATGCTCAGTCTGCATGCAACATGTAACAGTAAAGAGGTAAAAAAGCCTGCGACTGACTAAAGGAAAGATTATCAAAACGTCCTTAGGACCGGTAGGTTTAATTACCTCCCAAGGCGTTTTTCTAAAATGACCAGGCTGAACCATAGGAAGGAAAACATCAACTGCATTGGAATACTAGTCAAAATGAACCGATTCCATATATCTTATAATTCTTAAAGAAAAAATTTGAAAGGATTGTGAAAGGAAGTTCAAAACTTTGCACTGAGTCACTGTGAGTAGATGACTCAAGTCATTTCTCAACAGCGTACTGCAGAGCAGTGACAAGTTGAAAAGGAAAATGAAGAAGAAATTTAAGAGAGAAGTTAATTGCCGCATAAATTACTAGACAGGAAGGAGAAAAGTGAAGAGGCAAAGTTAGATGAGGTCACAATGTTGTGGGAAGAAAGCAGATCAATAATATCAGTTGCTAAATTGGTCATAGGGGAAGAAGAAGTCGCAGAAGAAGAAGCAGGTGCAGAATGATTGGGGACTAAAACGGAGGGAACACTGGTGTTAGGAAGACCGGGATTATTACTTACCTTAAGAGGAAGGTTTAAAGCCCAGCCATTGGAGGGGGAAGGAAGTTGGTTAGACGGAAGAGGAGGGAATTGAGGCTTAGGTTGAAAAGAATGATGGTTTTTATTAGGTTTGTGGAAAGTGGGAGTCTTAGGAAGAGCGTGACCAGTAGAAACAGGAGTATCGGGAGAAATTATCAATTTGGAGGAAGGAACAGAGGCGCGACTAGCGTAAGAAAATGCCGGAGTAGTAATCGATTTGTTTTTTATAGCAGAAGCTTCATGAAACGAAACGTTTTCAAAAGCCATTATCTTCTTGATGTCCTTTTGCCTAGACCACTCGGGGCAACTGCGGTCATTAGAACAGTGTGAACCGTTGCAATTTCGGCATAGAGGAGGGTTTTGCAGATTAGAACATTCAGAGACAGGATGTTTTAAGGAACAATGGGAACAAATAGCGCTGGAGCTGCGGCAGTTTTTAGCGATGTGACCAAAGAGGAAACATTTAGAGCACTGGGTCGGAGGTTTGATGCTGGGGGCTACAGGAAAACGGAGCATGTAGATAGACACGAAATTGGGAAGAGTTGTATTACTAGAAAATTTGATTTCGATGGAATTCGTAGGGATTTTCTTACCCTCGGAAGTACGAAAAATTCTTCTTACGGATGTTACAGGAACAGAGGTTTCAATCCCTGATAATATGTCGTCTTCAGAAAAGGAAGGGTGGACGCCTGAAATTACACCTAACCTATACAAAGAAGTAGAAGGAATGAATGCTGTTAAGTTATGTTTAAGAAGGAAATCCTGATTATGGAGGAAAGAATTTGCCGTTAAAGAAGAGGAGAAAGATACAGAGATTCGGTTTCTTCCCCGCTGGGAAATGTTCGTAAAGGAAGATGATATTGAGCTGATCAGTTTAGCTAGAGCAAGGGGATGATAATTGCCTAGGTTAGAAGTAGAGGAAGTGTGCTCAACTATAATGGGGAAAGGACCAGGATGATCAGAAGGATATGACTCTCCGGACTTGTTATCCCTGCTAACGTTATTATTATTATTACCACTGTTATTATTATTATTATGATTATCATCGTTTTCGTTGATACTACCACTACAACTATTACTACTATTTCCGCTACTATTATTATTATTATTATTATTATTATTATTGTCATTTTTACCATTAGAACTGTTGTTAATGATTTTATCAATGGCCGTATTCTGTTCGCCGCTGATATTGTTAATATTATTATTATTGATATTATTGCTAATATTGGTAGTAGTCGAATTATTCGAATTGTTTTTAATATTATTATTCTTAATATTGAGGCTGGGATCGACAACATGAGGAGAACTAAGTTCAGCCTGGGAGAGTTTAATCTCTTTCGGTTGAGCAGCGGAAGTAGGCGAAAGAGGATCAGCAGATTTACGTTTTGAGTTACCGTCCACGTCCATATTAATAGACAAGTTTAACGGAGGTTTGATAACTTTAGCGGGATTTGGGGAGGAGGCCGCAGAGCGGCCCCCTTTAGCTGCGCTCATCTAACACAGTAAGAAGAAAAGAAATAAAAATTATAACTAAAAATAATGAAAAATTAAAACGATTTGAAAACGAAATAAATAAAATAGAAACGTCGTTACTAGCTAGCTGAAATTAGCGAAGCGACGATGTTGATTTACAACAGCGATAAGAAACTAAGAGATAAATAGGAACGATCTCACCAGTGGATTTATCGGCTGCGATGAAGTTGATTAAATCGAAGACGCCGCAGTCGGAACACAATTATTAACTGATAAGAAAACAACGCGAACGAACAACCGAAAACATTCTACCATTTACGAAATAGAGAGTAAAATAAAAATATAATTTCTAGTCTGTTACATGCATCTATTCTATTTTGCTGGGCTAATGCTCTCTGGTAGCAAACCCAAGTGGAGTATAAAAAAAAAAGAAAATCAAACTGATCGTCTATATTTATATTTTTCAGAAATAGTTTTTTATTTAAATCAGGTTGTCTCGAGTTTATCAGTAATTTTGTTTTTCTTTTTTTTTTTTTTTTGTAGTTATACTAAGTCTTTTTTTCCTACTTTCACACTGTGCCGTTTCCAGCTACTAAATATCTGGAAATTCCAGAAAAATCCGCGAGAAAATAAATAAATCCATCCACCTCGATTGTACTTACGTGACATATGCACCGAAACTGCATTAACGGAATGTTCACGTGTATTCATGTACTGCGCACATTGGTTCTTTCGCTTTTCATTGAGGACCGACCAAATTAAGATGAAATATTGGTAAAATTTAACGATAAATATAATTTCGATATACACGTAACTCGGTTTCCAAGAGAAAATAGTTTTCGCAAACAATTTCGTTGTGACGACCATTCGCGGACTAAGGTAATTTTCTCGGAAAGAGATTAGAGAAAGAAATTACTTATAGTCGAAGCTTTTACGGTAATTTCTCAAGTTTCACGCGGAATTAGCTGAATTTCAGAATTCGTCGGAAATAGAGCTCAGCGGTATTTCTCATCATCTCATTTATAATTTCAAAAGTGTTCCATATCGAAGCGGTACTTTGAAGAAAGCTGTGTCCCGTTGCCGATTCGTGTTTTACCAGGGTAATTGCGAGAAAATAAAGTAATCGTTCTTAAATTGATCATTCGAATAAATGAACCAGCCGAAATTTCCGCGATTACAAATATATGCCTGGCCGCCGTCTACGTACTGGCCGAGAAATGAAATACGCCGATCTCTTTCGATGAAATCGCAATTTCACCATCAACAAAATTACCGGATTTCGAAAACAATTTTATGAAAGTAGTCGTTCGAGAAATAACAAATCATTTTCGTTCGACCGCTAGCCTAGCGAAGAAAACCTAGTCAATTTTCCATTATCCGCGTCTTCGTAATTAAAATCCGAATTAAATTTCTCCTTCAATTTTACACGATCCGACACTTCCAGTATAAGCCGGAGCATCGAAATTACCAGGGGGAAAAAAAGTAAATAAAATACACCAGCAGTTGGGCTTGAGAATTTCTACGCACCGTTGAAGTTTTTGCGAACGGAACTTTCCGGGGAAAAAAATTTCCAATTCCGTCGCGTTCAGGATTAAAGAAACTTTTAAAGTTCATCTTTTTAGAGGACGAGTTTAACAGAATTTAACAGTTTCGTTATTTCAAATTTTATATTTCGAATCAATTTCTTTTATTTAACGGTCGTGTTACATATTTCGTCTTTTCTTTTCGCTACCATCATTGTTGTTATCGTGGTTGGGAAATTTTTCTCTTCTTTCTTTATCTTATCGATGATATTACTACTTTTTATCATCTCACGTTGTTCCTATTATATTATTCGCCGAATTGGCCTATTATTTCTTTCCTGCCGTTTCCCGTACATTCTTTTTTCGGAATAGTTCTTTTTAAAGCCCATCGCCATTCGTCTTCTAGGGCCGCGAAAGCGATCCCTTTTATCCGCCCCTTCTGTTATTCTTTAGTGTTTTTTCTTTTTTTTTAAGTCGTCCAACAGTTTTTAATTTTCTTTTTTCTTCTACTCTCCCGTAATCCTTTCAAACTCTGCTACTACTAGTTTCAAAAAGTGCCCTTAATATATGGCCCGTTCAGTTTATTTTCCCATCTTCGCAATTAAAGTTCGCCTTCTCGACTCCTCATCATTTTTTTCAACCTTCTCTGTCCGTTTTAAACATTTTTCGGCGCAATCTCAAACACCTACAATCTTTTAATCTTGGCATCCGCGTCCCCGAGTGATACAATAGGCAAGCAAAACATCTTACCATCTTGTTCAGTATAAAAATTTCTCTTTGTCCGACTCCTATGTAACTATATGCTTTGGTTTGTTTTTCACATAATCCTTTGTTAGTTTGCAATCTCTAAGTATATCTTATTTTAATGCCAATTTTTATTCCGTTGGAATTTTCATTAACTTTATCTTGTTCCCATTTATCCTCATCTCATATACTTTTGGAAGCCTTGTTTCACTTTTATTTTCTCCAAATGTACTAAAATTGTCAGAAAATTTTACGCATTCTACCGCCTTCAATATTTACTACATCCCGACGACATTCTTCGATCTCATACAAGGTTAATTACTCCTCAGCTCAAAAGAATCTGCAGTTGCTCCGCAAGATCTCGATTTCAGTACACCATTTTTTATTTTAAAAAATACAGCTTTTCCTTATACAGCGGATATTGTTTTTTCTCCAAAACTCGCGTCAATGCAGACTCGCTAAAAAAAAATAATCATCTTACATAAAACTCATATTAATCGATATCGCCACACATTTTTTAAAAATTTCGCCGAGTTCTATTCCGATTTAGAATGCGCCGTCGTGTTTATTCAATTTGTTGACCCAAAACAGAGTTCGGTTAATTCGGAGCGTAAGTAAGTCCTATATATGTATCCTTTATAACGTATCGTGGATTGTATAATTAAGCTTTTCACAATGTACTGATGAGAATATCGGGGTCAATTCCTTCCTCTCTGGGGGGAGGGGGGCTTTAATTTCCCTGACTTCTCCGGTATAACCAATATTCAATTACAGATTAGGTATAGTCTGTCAAGCGAAAGAAGTTCGTTCGTAAAACAGCCGAAGACGTCACGAATTTAGGGGACCTCAGATTAACCTTCAGTCGATCACGTATCGGATACATTACTCGCCGTGTTAATATCACGTGGTTTATCTGGATTGGAACCGGTCGAGAAAAAAAACGAACGGATGAACGTATAGAGATGAAACAAAAATGAGGTTACTGCTTCTGAGAAGGAGAGGAAATGAAGATGGCAATATGATTTTTTTGGAAATACTGAAATGCGCGTTAAGTATTGCTAGTAGTACACTGCTTTGAGCATCATACTCGGCAACGAAACTCGAACGGACTTCTTTCGCTTGATAGACTATATACTAGGGCTGTTCAATAAAGACTCGGACTGCTTCTTCTGCAATCGAGCTGGCAATAGCACAGCTGGAAAAGAGGGTTCAATACGAAGCGATTGTTTTTTTACGGAAGCAGTTTGGATGAATAGTTTGCGAGTTACGGTTGTTTAAAAAAGTGCACGTGAAAATCGACTGTAAACATGGACAAAAATTTAAGAGCGCAGAGGTATGTCATTCAATTTTGTTTTAAGCTCCAAAAAACTGCGAATGTTATTACTGCCGATGAAACCTGAGTATACATGTATGATCCTAAAACTAAGCAGCAGTCAACCAAAAAAAAAGGCCCGCCACCGAAAAAAGCGAGAGCAACCAAGTCCGCGACCAAAGTAATGGTGATCACTTTCGTTGATAAAGACGGATTAATCTACACCGATGTGGTTCCACGAGGTCAGACGGTGAATGCGGCGTATTTTCTTGAAGTATTGAAAAAATTAATCCGGCCTCATATTCAAAGAAAGCGATCTCACGTTACTAATGGAAGATGGAAGCTGCCCCATGACAACGCTCGGTCTCATGTTTCAAATGCAGTCGCTCAGTTTTTGCAAGACTACGGCATCCAAGTAAGCCCCCCCCCCCCGTATTCACCGAATCTCGCTCCATGCGACTTCTACCTATTCCCCACGGCCAAAAAGGAGTTTAAAGGACATCGATTTAATTCTAAAGAGGACACGGTAGAAACTGTACAGGCGATTTTCAATAGGATGTCCTAAGAGGGGTTCCAGCACGTTTCCGAAAATTGAAAAAAAAGGTGGGCCAAGTGCAAACGACTGGGAGGGGAGTATATTGAAAGTGAAATCGACCCGAAGTTGTAAATTTTAATTAATAAAGATTTTATTATTGAACACCCCTTGTATACATACCTGACAGCGATTCGGATCCGGAACGATACACGTCGTTAAATAAAGATAAAAAACAACTTACTATGCTGCTTGACAGAGTTGTTATCGGCAGTGTCTTTACGCCAAGATACGATCGGTTTAGGATATCCGGTAGCTTTGCAGACCAGTTTAGCTGTACTTCCTTCCGGAACCATCAGGTCACTGGAACTCTCGTCATTTTTTATATCCGGAGGTACGACCACTTCTAAGTAACCAATCTTGAAGAAAAAAAAAAAAACGATAATACAGCGAACTTAGTTTCAAAACGACCATGTATTTTTTCGATTTAATATTTACCGCGAAAAAAAAAAAAAAGAACCACTAATTTTATACTTGTAATTAAAATTGCTCGAACAACAACTAGAAAAAACTATTTAAAGTAATTAAAGCGAACACTCCTCCGTAGTTCAATTTCTTTTCTCCGTATTTTTAATTCGAAGTGTATCAGTAAATAAAAGTTGCCCAAGCCGGAACCGCTTTATCGAAATACCTCACAAAGTCGAAAGCTGTAATGGCGTATTCGAACACATTAAGCCATCTGACCTTAAAGTTTAGGCTTCCCACCTTTTCAGTGTTTTCTTCTATAGCTTAATATGTTTCTAAAAATCACGTTTCTCTAATTATAAACCGACAGAAAGAACAAGTCGCCATTTTGCGGTCCATCCCGACCATTTAGGCTAAACTGCACCGGTAAAAATAGCATTACACTGTTGAACTGGCAACGACCAAAGCAACTCGTAGTATCCACTTTAAATTGGAAACTATTTATTCGCGCTACCGTCATTTTTTTTCACCAGCGATTAGGACAGCGCCGCCGGTAGTTACCGGCAAGGAAATAAAATTCATTAATGCGAAAACCAGAAAATCCGTGCGAGCCAAGCGGACTTTTCAATTTTACAGTCGTAAATCTAGCGTGACAGTTAGTGCGCATCCGGGCAGTTTCGCACGGAACTTTAGCTCAAAGCTAACAGTGTTTTTGGAGAATTTTACTTATTCAGTAATAAAAATTTAATGTGTTCTTGAAGGAGGAAAAAAAAATCAGCTATTTATTAGCCGTCTTATGTAACAAGCTTTAGAAAATCGGACGAAATTAAAATTAATGTCCGGATTTTCAGTTGAAAATCGGGAAAAAGAATTTTCTTAAACGTTAAGCGTAGATCAAATAATCCGTTAGCACACTTGATAATCTCTGATTAATTACTTCAAAACCGGTGCCTAATAAATTACTTAAATTTCGCTAGACTTTTTCCGTAATTCCGATATTGGCGACTCTTTTTCAGCTACACGCGCGCTAGTCCGTGCCCTTAATAGGGAAATCTCTTAAATTCGCAAAGTTGAAAGGTTAAATTCGATTTGATACGATCAATTCTCATTCACATTGTCGATGTTATTGTCTATTGTTTCTAGAAAAATATGAAAGAATAAGAAAATTCCGTATAGGACAAAATTGAGTCTAAATTTGTTCAAATCTGATTTTTCTTCTTCTTATTTTGCATTTTTTTTTTTTTAACTTTTAAAATCTTTTGCACATTACAAATTCTGCGCTGAGGAGCTATTTAATAATCCAACAACATGGGGAAAAAAACATCGGATGAATGTATATGCAATGCAAACTTAACACGCGCGCAACCCACACGTGCTGGAGCTAAAGATTTGATCAAACGTGATATGCTGTTCAGTACGAATTAGTTTAAAGGGAGTTTGAAGTTCCTGAACGATAACCCCTATAATTACACTTTATCATCTATATCTTAGGTCAACGGAGTACACCAAGTCCATCAAGTGGGTTGCTATATTTTCCGTATTGTATGTGTCTTCACAACACAATAACTTTCTACATAACATACATATGGCAAACCGCTCCAATCTCATGGAGCTTAATCTTGTAAACACTTGTTTAGATTTATTATATAATGAGTATCATCCAATTTCTGTTTTTAACAATTTATTAACTATAATTATACACGTATTACAGAATTTTTTTTTATTAATATTTAATATCATGTTTCGGAGTGTATACTCCATATTCATGGCGATCAGCAAAGCTATATATGTTTAACGGAAATTATTTAAATTCTTCACGAACTTCCAGCTGTCTTGAAAATAACAACTTTATATTTATGTACAAGTAAACTTCTTTTTTCTTTTCTTTTTTTTTTTTTATTATTAAACAAATTTTTATCGTATTATCTAATTCAGACTGTTTTCATATTAGAAGCGTTGCGTAAAACAACCACAGAATAACAACATACTCATATTATCTGATTCGTTGTCAGTTCTGACAAACATTTAAAAAAATAATACCAGAATAATGTAAAACCCGGAATTGCAGATTATCCCCTATCAGGTACACAGATTAAAACAGCAAGGAAATAAAGTAACAATCAAATAGATCCCGGCTCATATCGGAATACTCAGAAACGAAATTGTTGATTCCGTAGCGAAAAATGCTTAAAGACAAAAAAGAAACATTAATACTGGGTAGAATACAAATCACGGATTAAAGAAATCCTGTTTTAATCTAAGTGAAAAAGTAATATTTAAGTAAATTAATTAAAAAATAATACTCGCTATCGTATTTATTTTAACTTTAAAAAGAGTAGAAATAATTATTTAAGTTGATTAACTTTATATATATATATATATATACATATATACATATATATATATATGTACATATATCATATGTAAGTATAAAATTCTCTTCCACTACGTTCTACGGGTAAAATAGAAAATACGTGTACAATTTTATAATATTTATTGAAAAAATAGAAACTAAAAAAATAGCACCTTCACATTCTAAAATCTAAACATCGACTTTTTAAACATAAATTTGCTGCGTCATGAACAATTTTAATATCTTTACTAATGTATAAATGGGTAAGATCATTCGATCTGTCTTCCATTGCTGTATTTCGTAAATAAGTTTTTTAGTTATTTTAAACTACTACAACTTCATTCAGTGTGCAGATTTCCACAGGTAAGCAACAAGAAATCGTTTATAATGTGTACAAATGTTTGAAAAAAAAGTCATATCAAAATTTTTCGATCGATAGTTGTATAACTTTTTTCGCGCGCTTTTAAATTTCTACGATAATTTCTGTCAAATTAGTACCATTCTTTAAATCGGACTTACAAAATTTCCTTAAGTTATCAAGGTGCTTTATTTTATTTTTACTTAATGAATCATAAAAATTTGAAAATTCAAAAGTATATTTTCATAAGACAAAAATCGTTCTTTCAGATGAATTATGAGAGAATCAATAAATGGAAGAAAGATGTTTATTCAATAATAATCTTCGCAAGAAATAGCTAATTTGTTTAAACGATGTGTTTGTCTTTCCAAAATTTGCGGCCCCACGGTTATTTCAAGATTTAATTCTCTTTCAGCTTCTCCGCTTCTGACAAACAAATTGGAAAAAACATCTCTTGCATCTGTGAACGAACAATGTTTAATCTATTAATAACATTTTCGGTTCGTGCAACTGTCGCTCGAAGATCGATATTTTTCTTTTGTAAAAATTTACTTTTTGTTTATTTCCTACCCTGGGCGCGCCAGCGACCTTGACCCAAAAAATTTACTTAAAACTCTATACTATGCAACGATTCAAAATGAGGAATTCGTACAGCAACTTCTAATAGTTGTTTAGCTAGAACATTCACGACCCTTTCAGGATGTTGAAATTTAATTCAAAACTAACACGATAACTTCCTGTAGTTTAATGAAAATGCGGATTATGCCTTTCAATAAATCTAGTTATATTGGATTTTTTCAACTTCTCATTAGTATGTTCATCTAGGAAAATCTGAAGTAGAAATGACTTTAAACAAATAGGTAGTTTACTAACACGTGAAAAAACTGTAATCTGTTGCTTGTGCACATAGAAGGCTAGTTTTATTATATTTTCAATAAGAGTAGTTGTACCAAAAAAATTGACCTCTCGTGTTTAGTGGAGCACCATCGTAACCTTTTCCTCTTTAAACGCTTTCTTAAGACCATATTCTTCTAACGTGTTCAGTATGGTGTCGGCAAGGCCGTGTCCACGGGGTGGGTTTTTTTTGGGGGCTTAACCCCCCCACCCATGAGAACTGAAATAATTATTATAAATACACAAAAATCTGAAAAAAATCAAAAACTTAAAATAAACTGATGATTTTTTAGGTTGTTTTTACCTTTAAAAGAAAAAAGAAAAAATATGCTCCATATTTTTGGGTACTTCATTAATATCTTAAGGGAAAACTTTTTATTACCAATATAATCAATAACATATGTAATTTTTAATAATGTTCATATACGGGGTAATTCATTTATGTAAATTATTAATACATATAAATCAAAATGATGGAAATTATTGATAGTACGAATATTAGTGAAAAATGTATTGTTATTTATAAAATAAATATGTAAAGAAAATTTTCAACCCCCCGCAGAATTCTGGGCACGGGCCTGGGTGTCGGCTAATAATTTAATAAAGCTGTACTTTCAACAGACACAAATGTAAAGAATCTTTCAACAATTCCATATAATCATGGTTAATGTTACGTATAACGATAACCGTTCTACATTACTTACATCAATAGTTTCATCGGTCAAAATGCAATAGTATCTCGATTTACGTATTTCAAAAATATTTTTTTTCATTATTAAATATCCACGCGAGTTAATAGTAATATCATTTTGAATTTCTCGACCACAGTCATCATCATCATCATCATTTTGTATTCAGTCGAACGATATATTTTTTCCAGCCTATACAATTTTCGGTTTTTCTTATAATTCCGTGAATCGGTTCTTTACACAAATTTCATATCAGGTCCGTCCATCTCATTGAGCACTTTCCACGGAGTCGTTTGTCATCTGTTTTTCTTCGTAATTACTGGTTTCTCTAGATTATCACCTTTTTTCCTCATGATGTGCCTGAAATATTATATTATCCGACGCTTGCACCTGTTGTAGCATTTTTTCTTAAAATTTGTCTCGTGAGAACTGTTAGGTACGAAATGTAAAAAAAATTCAAAATTTCTAAAAAATTACCAAGGTTTTTTGTTAGATTTTGGCATACTAATGATTTATCCTCGAAGAGACTATAACCGTTTTTATAACAGAAATTATTAATTTGGGGATTATCATTATTTCTTTGTTTTTCAGAATTAATTTGGAAATTCGCAGATGCTGTTTTTTGTTCGCAAATATTTTTCAGATTACGATTGGCCATTTCATCATTTTTGTGGTAAATATTATTTTTATAACCTGGAAAAATTTCTAAAACATCTTTCCACTTAAAGAAACTTTTACCTTCCTTCTTCTCCATGGATAAACATCACACAAAATTTACAAAAAGAGTACGTCATATTTTATTTTTGAAGATGCTAACCGTTCTCCGCGGAACGGTATGCCATTCTTCGAGCCGTTGTATCTATTTCCTCAACTCGTGTTCCTCTGATAGATACCTAATCATTACGGACTCCAAAAGTGCTCTTCAAGCTACATCCTCTCCCTTTCCCTTATGATCCTTCGACTATACGTTCTCTCATCTATAGTCTTTCCCTTTTCCATTCCATTTCCATCGACGGGTATTACCGAGACGGTGGATTCCTTATCACGCTCAGCGTTATACTCTCCACATTTTGTTAAAAAAATTCCTGGTCACAGCATACTTCCCTTCACTCTATATAACTTTACATCTAAACTAGTGCGCTATATGCTTCGCAATCACAGAAATAATTGCTTTAAACAGGTCCTTTCTAGTCTTAACATAAAAGATAAGAATTTGTGGAAAGTATGTAAACAGTATAATAGACAGCCTTGCTCCATTCCTCCGCTGCTCGACTTGAACTCCAACTGCTACGTGTATCAAGACCGAAATAAAGCTGAATTGCTTTCAGCGCATTACTTTTCCGTACACGGTCAAAATTCTCATCTTGCAACTAATTACCAACGAAATAAAATCAGAGATCATGTCGCTCGTTTTTTAGAGAATTCTAATATTAGCCTAACCCAGGTGAAACTTTCTACGCCCAAAGAAATTCGTAATTATATCAAAAAACTTAATTCCAGCATGTCCGTCGGGAACGATAATATTCCCAACATTGTTTTAAAAAATATCCCAAATAAAGGTATCGTAGAGTTAAATAATATAATAAATGGCATCCTAAAAACTGGATACTTTCCTCAAGCATGGAAAATTGCAAAAGTAGTTCCAATACCCAAGCTTGGTAAAGATGCGTCAAATATTGCTAATATTAGACCCATTAGTCTTTTGTGCAATATGAATAAAATTGCTGAAAGAGTAATGCTCAAGAGATTAAGGGAACACTCGAATATTAATAATTTAATCCCAATAAGTCAATTTGGGTTCCAACCTCGTCACTCTACTACTCAGCAAGTTGCCAGAATAACCGAATTCATCACGGAAAATTTTAATCGAAATAAACATTCTGGGTTAGTACTCTTTGATGTGGCTAAAGCTTTCGATACTAGCTGGCATCGAGGACTTATATACAAACTAATAAATTCTAAATTCCCTGCTTACTTAATTAAAATAATTATAAACTACCTTAACAACCGACTGTTTTACGTAACTCTTAATAACTATCAATCCACAAGTAAAACTGTCCTTGCAGGCGTACCGCAAGGTAGTGTTCTCGGGCCCTTCCTCTTTATATTGTTTCTCAACGACTTTCCTAAAATTTCTAACACTGAGGTCGCTTTATATGCTGACGATGTTGCCCTCTATTGTAGTTCTTATAGACCTAGTACCATAAGTAACAGACTTCAGAGAGCCTCGACACGCGTTCTAAAATACTTTACCCGATGGCAGATTAATATTAATCCATCAAAGACCCAAGCGATATTCTTCACCCGCCGGCGACCCCAATTGCCAAGAAAACTAATCATTTCTGGAAATGACATTGCCTGGTCTAATCACATCAAATATCTTGGCTTAATATTAGACAGCAAATTAACTTACAGCAAACATATCGAGTACATCTCGGTTAAAACAAACAGAGCTATCTTGCTAGTATATCCCTTGCTCAATCGCAAATCCTATTTAAGTGCAAATAACAAATTTGTCATCTACAAATTACTTATAAGGCCTATTATCACATATTCTTGTCCAGTGTGGTCTTCTGTTAGTAGGGCACATTATAACAAGCTACAGGTAATCCAAAATCGATGCTTAAGATGTATTCTTGGAGCAAATAGATACACAAAAGTAGCATATATGCATAACATTTTAGAGTTACCGCAAATCAGAGATTATGTTTTGAGCGCAACTACTAAGTTCTGTGATAAATGTATAGGGCACGAGAACTTACTTATCAGCTCTATTGGTAACTATGATTCCAGGCAACTACGCACTATGTATACTAAGTACAAACATCGTAGACTTAAGCATAATATATTATTCTGAATTATTTAACGTTAGTACTAGTATTTAGTTTTAGTTTTATTTTAAAAATTTGATAATCACTGTCTAAATATCTATGTAATGTGGCACTAGCCACCTAATCCTCCCCTCCTGTAGTAGGTTTTTGGTTCTTTTCCTACTAACTTAAACGTCGCATATCATGTCTTATTTATATGTATATTCATTAATTTCGTTATGTGGTAAGATTCGTGTCGGTACACATATTAATAACTATATCATGAGTGCAATGTTATTGCTTATGCAAATAAATCTTTCTTTCTTTCTTTCTTTCTTTCTTTCTTTCTTTCTTTCTTTCTTTCTTTCTCCAAAAGTATGCATGTCGGACTTTGGTCGGATGTGTAACCTTCCTATTCTTGACTCTTTTCTGTCATCGATTTCTGACCGGATTAAAATTTAATCTCTAATCTTGTCCAATTGTCCTGGGCAGCTGCCCTTAGTTGGCCAAGCCCAAAAAAAAAAAAAAAACAAAAAAACATTTATATTGAAATTTTATATTTTTTCTAATTCTAATCAGAAAATAAAAACTACGCTCCGGTTTTCAGATGTTATTAGGCTGTTTCAATTTTTCAAATTCATTTAAATAATTATCGAGGAAATAACGTAATTTGCACCTGTTTTACATCAAGAGTTATACGATCACCATTCCCGTTTTAATCGAAATCTCTAGTGATTTGGAAGATAGAGATGCAAGTTCAGGAATTCAACCGAAGGTATTTCGGCTTTTTCACTAGATATTTATACGTGACAGTTGTCACAGGACCCTTCAGAGACTGGTGTTTAATGACAAGCGTCATCCGCACTAACCTTTATCGAGTCAAGTTTATAAACAACTCAAGAATTGCATAAATACGTCAGAATAGAGCTTAATTTAAAAAGACGAACAATATTGTACGTAATTGTTGCCAAGTTCTGTGAAACAACAAAAAACACGAATGCACATTTACTCTTAACGACTTGTGAAAAAGAAACTCAGCTGACGAATAGCTATCGTAACAGGAAAACAAAACTAGTTCTACATAATAAATCGAAACAATTCAAAAATTACAATTCGATGTAGCGGCACTATCAGCTTCGCCAGATCGTGAGAATTGAGAACGAGAATGCCTTGGTTTTCCTTACTCTTCATACATTATAACGCTGACTGTAATTAGAACCATGCAATATTGCATTAATGACGTACTGTCACGTTTTTTTTTGTTTTTTTTTATCATTATTATTATTATTTGAGTACTCCTATTGTGAAATATGAAATATCATTTCAATGAGGCATAGTTAATCGGATCAGAAAATTTTTAGCTCAGACAGACTCGTCGAATATTTAAAAACGCGTCTGGCCATTAATTTGTTTTGTCCCCCAATAGTTTATATTGACCCCTTTTCTAAACGATTAATATTTTTTGCGAATTAAAAATTATCATGTGAAAACAACCGCATTTTTCTTTGAATACTTTTATGAGCTAAATTCAAATTTAAAAACTAATGATTTTTCCAGACTATCGATACATTATTTCTAGCGTGTTTATTGTTAAGCTGCAGAACGGAGTTTCTTTTATTCGATTTTTATTGTCTCCGGAGTATTAGGCCGCGGTTACATCGAATCAGAATTCGTACGATAAGTTAGTCGCTACACGCGTACGTTTGTTTTTGTTGTGCTCTTTTTAAATATTTTTAAATAGATTTCATTCATTCTTTCTTTTTTTTTAGAATAATCATATGATAATCAATCATTTCTAAGTGACCGTTTCGTCTTACGGCAGTCACTGTGTACTTTGTTAAAACAACGTGCAGCAAAGGCAGGCTGGATTATTTCGGTTTTAGGTCAATAATTAACTGCTCAATAAATGCAATATATCGATTTCGAAAATACACAACCGTTGCATTGCAGTTACAGCGAACATTCGGTTTAGGCGAGGTATGCGGCGTGCGTATGTCAGTATTTTGAGTTAATCGAATAATAAATTAAAGTATAATGGTGATGCAAACGATTAACGTCTCTCCGGATACCTATTTTGCCTTTATCTGGCTATTCTCTGAACTAGTTCATTTAGCGTATCATGCATGGCCCTTTAATAGTGCTCATTACGTAGCGTTCAGCCAAAGCAGTCGCGTATGTTTTGTTTTTTTTCAATTTTTTGAGGAAATTTGATAATTAAGAGAAAAAAAACGAAAATTCTCAAAAATCATATAAAAACAAAGAAGTTCGCGCTACTTTTCATTTTTACATTGCGAACGTACGAAGATCACGAAGAAACAATGTTTTTATAATTGCGCCATCCATTTTATAACAGAGACAGAAATACAATTTAAATAAAAATATACACTCCTTAAGTAGCGTTCAATATCACTTTGATTACAAATAAAAATCCTAATATTTTAAAATAATGATATCTGCTACGGAACTGTGTTTACGCGTAATGGCCATAACAGCCAACACACGGTACTCAAATATCTCCATTATTAATGACCAATAGATGTATTATGTTAACTTTTCAGATGAACGTAATTTTAATGCCACCAAATATATTTTATACATCTCTTTTACAACTAAAAATTTTATTTCGCTTGTCTCGGCGATAACATACTTTATAAATTGATTTTAAAGATGATTTTTTTTTTATAAAGAATTTTTTTTTTTTCAGTAAACTTATTTCATACACCCAGTGGCGGATTTATGCCTCTAGACCTGTAGGGCCTGAGCCTAGGGCAGTAACATTTGAAGGTCGCTAAAATTTAAATGTTGCTAGACAGCGCGTTAGCCTAGTGGTTAAGGTGTTTGGCTACCAAATCAGAGGTCACGGGTTAGAGACTCGTCTCGTTCCGGATCTAAGTCGCTCCCAGGTTTGCCCAGCCTGAAATAATTGGGTACCAGAGAAATCTGGGAAAGGAAATGCGGCTGACAGAAAGGAACTGGCCTCAGTATTCTCTTTAGATCCATTAGGCTTAATACAATATGAACCTTAACTTCACAATCCTCGACGCCTTGTCAAGCGTATGGGACTTGCTTTACTTTTTAAAATTTAAAAGACGCTTGAACCCAAACATTTTTTTCCAGTTGCTTAAAAGTCAAAATTGATGAAGTTCTCCGTCAACTGTGAGATTGAATTTTACTATTTTTCCCCTCACTGTTAAACTGTGGAAAAATAACTAAGCCAAAACAAGAAAAAAATTCATTTTGTGATTGATTATATTCATAATTTAGTCCTTAATTATTATTTATTCTCTAATTATAAGTTATATAGTGCTAGTGTTGATAATATCTAGTCATTTTATGTATCAAGTACTCAGCGGGTTCGGTGGCAACCGGATGACATTGGAATTAATGCTTTGGCAGCTTTGAAAATGGCCTGATACGGTTAGTGTTTTTTATTACAGACGTAGATGGCTGGCTAGGGATTATAACTTTCGACTTGTATAATTTCCAATCTGCCTTATTATATAAAAACCATGGGCAGCTTCTTGTGAAACTGGTGTTGTATGTAGGAACACAGGGAAATGGTCACTTGAGTATAGATCCTCCAATACAGTTGATTGTAGTTTTGGGAATAATATCAAAGAGATAGCGCTATGTCAATTGTTGACAGTGTATTATGGGTTGGGCTGAGATATGTATAGCTAGAGGGGGGGGCATGACCGTTAAATTATTTTCCAGTACAAGCTTGTTAATGATATTTCCATGTTTATTGGCCGATATTGATCCCCATACTGGTGAGTGGGCATTGAAATTTCCGACAATGATTACGGGGGGAGTAATCTGCATTAGCAGCGTTTCTAGTTCATTTGAATTTACCAGTGTGTTAGGAGGAATATAACAGTTACATACCGTAATAGGGTGGCTTAAAAGAGAGGGTATGTTGACTGATACAGCGATTGTTTCGAGTGACGTTTTTAGATTTATAGTTGTTGCATGTAGATCGGAAAGCACAAGAGTAATAACACATCCACTTGCTCGAATGCCCTGGTCATAATCACATCTCATTATAGTGTAATTGTGAACTATTGGATTATTGGATATTTCCATATGTGACTTCTGTAAGCATATAATTTTGGGGGCGAATGTGGCTATTAAAAGTTTAAGTTCAGTAAGCTGGTTGTAGAAACCTCTAAAATTCCATTGCATTATGATTTTATTATGAGCCATGACTGTAAACTTCAAAAGTTTTAGTTGTCCATGTATTCTTATTTACACCGGAGAAGGTAGTGGGGGAGGTTGCAGAATGGAGCTCAGTTTTTTAATTAGCTGGGAAAATCCAGTAGGGAGAAATTATCGGAGAGCATGTTTATTAAGCCATCTACGTCGCCGGTGAAACTGTTAACGATATTTATGTGATTTTTTTGCCCCTGTATTAGGTCCATTAGGATTACCAAATTTAAATAAAATAGTTTGTCTTATTAAATAATGCAATATGCCTAGAATATTCTTACAAAATATTAAATCGATTGGAGTAAAATCCTAAGAGATAGAGCCTTCGGAAGTTCCGCCCATCAAGCCATGTCAGCCTGGCGCGTCGCAGGTACATTGAGGCAGCTGCTTAGCTGTTGTTTATTTGTCTTTCTCGCTTGCTTTCGATTTATAAGGGCAATTCGTTTTTTAAATTTGAACTTGTCCGCAAATAGTATATCATGCCAGAACGTTTCGTTATGAGAAAGTTATTTCTCGGCAAACCGAAAGCGCTTGTTTTGGTTGACTTCGTTGATATAAGGCATACAGCGTGCAGTGCGTGAATTATATCCTAAATTACGAATTGCATTACGTACCGTTTGAGCTGTCACTTTTGTACCACGTTCCCGCAACTGTATAACCAGTTTGGGGGCACTTACCTGGGGGTTTTTCTCTACTTTTCGGTGAATAAAACGCCGGTCATAGACCGTTAACTTCTCTGCTGCACCTTTATACTTCGTACTTTCAATTCGATCTTCCCGTTTATAACGTAAAATAATATCGGAAGTTCTGGGAATGTTCACTAATTTTGAGATGTGCCTGAATGGGTTATCGCGTAAATTACTCAAAATTACTAATTGATGTATTTCACACGCGGTGTTCTTTCCCGAACGAGACATTTTTCATTATTCACCGTTTTGATTCGCACACGAAATGGACATAGTATGCTGCAATTCGCGTGTATTGCTACAAAATGAATTATCAATGACTGAACGGATATTATTACTCATTTTTTCGAGAAACCGGACCTTATACTGGCTTGTATGTGCATGCACCGCAACATTTCTGCTGTGTCCGGATTTTAATTTTGCCTACATACATATGGAGCTTTTTTATAACTTTGCTTGGCATTAGGTTTTATTTTCTTTTCGGTTTATTTTCTTAGCATTTCCAATATATTCCGGAATTCTCAATGCCGAACCTTATGGTGAACATTTTGTAATAAAGAAGAAAGAATGCGTAGGACATGTACAAAAGAGGATGATCACCCGCTTACGCGATTTGGTGAATAAAACAGTCGAAGGAAAACAGACCAAGGCCGGTAAAACAACTAGAAAAAAAATTCTTTCTGGCAAAGGCAAACTTAGCGGCAAATTGATCAATAAATTAACAGTTTATTACGGCCTGGCTGTAAGAAGAAACTGTGATTCGGTACAAAATATGAAGGACGCTACGATATGGGCAACTTACTTTCATTACAACTCCACAGACAAAAACCCACAGCACGATAAATGTCCAAACGGACCTGACTCATGGTGCGCTTGGCAGCGTGTTTCGGCTATGAACACAATTTCATCATTCAAACACGATTATGATACATTAGCAAGTGACGTTTCATCAGCCTTCAAGCCCATTTATGAAGAACTCAGCAAAGAAGAGCTTTTTGAGCGGTGTGTTGGTGGCTTTAATTTGGAAAATTACTCCAAAAATACACTTCTTGCTTGTTCAAAAATAGCCGAGATTGCTGTGTTTGTCGCTGCTAGCACTTTCAACGACGGAATCTCAGCTTTATTATTTTTTATGCACGATATGGATTTAAAACTTGAACGAACCAGCCACGAGTATGCCCGAAAAGAGGATGAGAATCGCATACTCATAGCCGAAAAAAAAGCTGACGCTGGGACTTCAGAAGCAAAAATTCGTCACAGGCAAGACGTAACGGATGACCCGGATATGGCTGCTGCAGCAGGTTCTTTACTTAATAATGCCGGAATAGACGATTCTATGGAAGTTGAAAAAAAAAAATTTCTGAGCGTTATTTCAGTTTAAAACTTCAATATCGTTTTTCTCAAAACTCTATTTTTGAAGTCGGTTGTCACGATTTCTCAAAAAGTTACAAACCGATCTTGTTCAAATTTTGCTCACTTCTTCAAGATAGCATTATCTAGTGCTTGAACGAATGATCTTTTTTTTTTTTTTTCATTACTACTAATTTTACAAGGCAATGCGTGTGTAAATTTTATCAAAAAATGTGATTTTTTCTTCATAACTCCGTAAAAAATTCAAATTTTAATCCTTCATCCAAGCACGAGCTATACACATATACTAACAGAAAATATTTGTTTTTATAATTTCAGATGAATCTCTTTTTTCTGAAGGGTCAAGGGAAATGAGGTCCCAATGGCTGATCAAAATTTTTAAATGAAAATTTCACAAAGTACTTGTCAAATGTGTATCTTTAATATATTAAATTGTTTGAATAAAATATTCCATTTGATATATTAGAAGAAGAAAAAAAATAGTAAAAATATGCTTTATTTCAGCCTTTGCTAACCCTTTGATAAATTGTGATTAACGATTAAAATTGAATGTGGAACAGCGATGTTGTTTGGCATTTCATATCGTTTTGACATCTCTGTTCAATTGTGTAACAGATTCCGTCTGTATTAAATTATTTTCTAAAAGAATGATTTTAATACTATCACAACGTCCCCCATATTACGGTTATTACTAAGTGTTCCGAGTAAGTAAATTTACAAAATGTTCTTCGTAGGAAAATTCACAAAAAGAACACTTAAAGACATACAATAATAGCAAACCTGAAAAATCTACTTAGGCCGAAGACGCAATAACTGATAATCATAAGTGCGAACTGTAGCAAATACCAAAAATATATTTGGAGGAAATAATTTTTTTTATCGAGACCGTGAACAAACAGACTAGCTCACGACTTGGAGAAGAAAAACAATTGTAATTTTAAAGGGACGGAGAATGAAAATAATTCGAGGGCCGAAATAACAGAAGTGGTAGAAAATAGATATATGAGAAGTATTGTTAAGCGGAGTGGCAATACCAAGTTGTAATAAAGTGAAATAAAAGGACGATCGTAAAGGCGAAAATTTAAATAAAACATAATCAGCGAAAGTGAGGAACAGAGCCTAGGGCGAAGAGGACAGAATAGAGTAGATGGAGGCAAGAAGTCACGAAAAAAAGAGACTATGTTTAAAGCGAGAAAAACGAATAGCCGAGATTGCACAGCGTTTTAAAGAGAGAAGTAACCATAGATAGGCAGAAAGAGTAAATAGAGAAATTAAATATAGCCGTAACTAGAAAGTAAAGAGGAGTACGAATTAAACAGTAATCTGGAATGAGTCATTCAGGGAAAAAAGAATAATACTGCGAGCTGAAAACGAGCCTAAAATTCTGTCACCAGAAATGGAAGAGACTAAACCGATAACGGCGCAGATATTGCAACTTCAAATAACGTTGTTAAAATTTTGCTGCGACCGAAACGAATAAACTTTGATTTTGTCTCAGATGGCCGACGCGACAATAACTCTTTCGGGGGCGTTCAAATTTTTATCAGAATAGAAGATGTTTCACTTCTTTTTTCCGAGAACAATAACGATGCGCCAAAAAGCCGGCTAATTTGCTAGCAGCGAATAAAACCCACCTGCGCAACTCCCACTCAATTTAAATGAACAAACCTAGTCTGAAGGTGAAAGCCAAAATTCTTTTAAAGAAATTGTTCGTTCTTCCACAGATTTTCGTTTTAAAGTTCGATCTATTGAAACCAACAGATTTTTTGCTTTCTTCCTTCGCTAAATCCCTTTCAGTTTCTTGGAAAACAGTTATAGAATGAGATTTATATTAATAGGGTTTAACGCAAATCGAAACAGGAACGATAAAGCTAACCGTGAAATCCGTAATTTTAATTTAAACAAAAAAAAGGTGTAATAGAAAGTTTAATAAGAAAATTATAAGCGCACGTTACCTGAGTCTTCATTGGTAAGGTATTAAGTTGACACAGATATTCTCCTCTGTCCCCTTCGTGAACGTTTTTTATGTGCAGATTCCAAACATTTCCATCATCGGTATGGGTAACGTAAACTCTCTCATCCGTGGATACTACTTTTTTATGTATAGCCTGTATTGATCTGTCAATCTGTTTGACCCATCCTACCTGAAATTAAAGAAATCGATCACGAACAGGTTAAAATCGATCGTCGCAACGATTTAATTGAAAAAAGTAGGGATATTATTGATAATATCATGCAAGATTAATTTTAAAGCAAATTATCACGCAAATTTTATCACATTTTTGTATCGAGGTAAAAGTTATATTTTTTTCACTTTTTTGTGATAAGGTAGCGCTGACGTTTTTCTTTTTCTTTTTATTATTATTTTTTTGTTTTTGGAAACGCTAATCAAGTCAAAACCCGGAAACTGGGGAAAGTATTAAAAATGAACAAAAGAGGGCTATCTTTTAATGCGTATATAAACCGAATAAACGAAAGCAACTAACATAAAAATAACAGCTAATAGGGATAGAACAAGGAAGCAAGAATGTTGTCGCACAGAAAAACCGAACAGTTGAAAGTAGAGAATTGGGCGCTCCTAAGAAAGAATGGAGTACTTAAAAAAAAAGAAAATGTAATCGGCGTAGCAAGTACCGATGTAATGGAAAATCAAAAATAGAAAAATGAAGAAAGACGCGATTGAAATGAAGACGTATTATGGAAGAAATCATGGCGCGATAGAGATAAAGGCGGTGAGAAGGATAAAATTGAATTTTATAATAAAGTGAGTAAGAATTGGAAAAGAAAAATGGGTAAACTTATTTGTTTTTAAAGCACAAGAATATTGTGAACTGAGAATTTATTAATAAATCGGCCATAAACAGAGGCGGAAATTGGCAGGAAATCAACTGCATTGTTGGCTAGAATACCGAAATGACTGCTTATTCGATGAAAACCGATTGCTTAAAGATAAGAATGGGTACGGGCAGAATAATATAATCTGATGATGGTCGTGGAAATATGAAGTTACTTCACCATTTTCTTAGAATCATCAGTGAAAATTATTGAACATGAAGGAAAAACAAAATTTAACATATGAAATTCGATAACAACAGCTGAATAAGGGTTTAGCATGCGACGGAAATAAAACCAGATTCGGCGAGTGCAAGCTGAAATATAGGATGTAAAATAAGGGAGATTTGAAAAAATGGAGAGAAAAAACCGAAAAAAATGTTTAGAAAGATGGGAAAGAATAGGATTCGGGAATGGAGGACACGCTAATCTACCGGTATTACATTGAAGCAATTGATGATGAACTCGTAAAGCATCGAGATATAAGCGAAAACAGGAGTTTTGGATTCGGCTGAATTAGAAAAGGATATATATTTAGGTGCAGCAGTAAAGTTTGAATTGGATAGTTGATTTGTAAAGGATATGAAAAGGATGTCATGGAAAATACATTTAGAAACAGAAACAGAGAATGTAGAAATATAGATGGATTTTCTGTTTTGGAAAACCTTGATAATGCGAGGTGCGCGTGGTGGTGCGATGACATTAAAAAAGCGATAACAGAGCGAAAACGAGCTCTCAGGAAATATAAGTCAACTGGAAAGGTTGAGGACCTAATCACATTTAAGAAGTGTAGAGCAGCTGCCCGAGACCTCATCCGCAGCAAAAAACAGGAGTCGTGGAATTCTTTTGCAGCATCAATTCCTCAAACAGTTAATGCTCACGTAATGTGGGAAAAAATCAGAACTATTAGTAACAGCAATAGTACCCGTACGCACCCAACATTAAAAGTCAATGGAGTTCACATAACAGAGACTAGAGATGTTGCAGAAGCATTTGCACATTATTTTTCCACAGAATTCTCGGCACTGAAGTATTCCAGCAATTTCCAACAGCAAAAAACACTTTATGAGCAACAGTCCATTAATTTCGATTCCAATGCTGACGATCCTTATAACTGCCCCTTTTCTATGGCTGAACTAGAGTTCCAACTTAAGTATCACACCAGGAACAGTGCACCCGGTGAAGATTCGATACACCCCTACATGTTGAAATATCTCCCGGGCCATGTTAAGGAATTCCTACTGAATATATATAATCAGATATGGTCAGCTGGGGCTATTCCGGATGCATGGAAAGTTGCGACCGTCATTCCTATCCCAAAGGTGAATAAAAATCCTTTCCAAGTTGAAAGTTATCGACCAATATCATTGCTGTCTGTCCTGTCTAAAACGATGGAAAAGATGGTGAACAGGCGACTTCTGCATTTCCTTGAAGCAAACGCTGTCCTATCACCAATTCAAGCTGGAGGCCGAAAATCAAAGTCAACCATTAATCATTTATTGAGCCTTCAAAGACAAATTGTATCTGCCTTTCATCGTCGACACCACCTTTATGCAGTATTCTTCGATATGGAGAAGGCATTCGACCGCGTATCGAGGCAACACTTGCTTCGGAAATTAAAAGCGGTCGGGGTGGGCGGTAAGCTGGGGCGATACATTCACAACTATCTGAGCGATAGATGGATTCAAATCCGAATTGGCTCCTCGATATCGAGAAAAGTTCCAATAGAGAACGGGGTACCTCAAGGTTCCGCCTTAAGTGCTACCCTGTTTATCCTCTATATAAACGATATTGTTGACTGCATCAGGCCTCCAGTAAGTGCTCGCCTATATATAGATGATCTAAACATATCCGTGGCATCTAGCATCCCTTCCTTGGCCCAGTCTATCCTGCAAAATACAATTAATAGATTGCAGCAATGGTCAGGAAAGAATGGACTGGATTTCTCCTCTCAGAAGTCTCAATACGTTGTGTTCCATAGAGGTCGTCCTGTTCAGAATCCGCCATCACTACAAGTGAACAATAGTCCAATTCCTTATAAAACAGCAGCAACTTTCCTAGGCATCTTGATGGACGCCAACCTGACGTGGAAGCCCTTTATATCTGATTTAAAAACTAAATCCCTTCAGTCTTTAAGGGTAATCAAGTTCTTGTCAAATCCCAAATTTAATGTTCAGCCAAAGTTTCTCTTAAATATTTATAAAGCACTGGTCCTCAGCAAAATCAATTATGGGAGTCAGGTGTACTCGTCAGCGAGTGGTTCCCTGTTAAAAACACTGGACCCAATCCATAACGCCGCTATTCGCATGATACTTGGCGCCCATCGTACATCTCCAGCTAAAAGCCTATGTTCGTTAGCTGGTATACCACCGTTGTCTTACAACAGAAAGTTCTTCACTTATCGCGATATGCTTTCATGGGCTGCGGAGAATCATTGCGACGTAACTACGGAGCCTGATTTTCCCAAGGATAACCTACCTGAAGTCAATGCAATCTTGTTGCAAAATAACATAAAGCCCAACTTAACACCCAGAACGGACTTTTCAAAATTACCCCCACCCTGGGCTTCTTTTCAGGTAGAAGCTATCACAACTCTTACTGATAATAATCACCCACCGGCGCTGCGAGGGCACAGGGCACTAAATATTATTAATAAATATACCACGTTCTCGAAAGCATACACTGATGGATCCAAAGCTAATGAGTCCAAGGCTGCTCCAGCGGCATGCGCTTTCGAAATAGACGGAATCGCAGAGGGCATGCGGTTGAACAACGTTGTATCCATTGCGGAAGCCGAAATGTATGCTGTGTTGTTTTGTCTTCAGGCATACTTAGAACTGAGATCCCAACCGCTCGGAATCTTACTGGTGACTGATTCCTTGCAGTCCATACGTGCTTTGTAGTCAGATCACCCGGAATCACCAATGGCCCTAGAAGTCCTGGCTATCTTATACCAGCTGAGCCGAAGGGGATGCCGAGTTGTTTTTTTATGGGTCCCCAGTCATGCCGGTGTTCCGGGGAATGAGCGAGTTGACCTGGTCGCTCGGTCATTTATGATGTGCCCAATGCCGTTATTTGCTTTTGGTCCATTATCTCTGAGAGGTTTCCTGTCAGATACGGTCTACGCACAGTGGAGTCATGACTGGATGTCTCAGTCGACCTTCCTCAGGGAACTGAAGCCTACGACGGAGCCATGGTGGCCTCCAGTCGGAACAGAACGCAAAGTGTTTTCGGCAATCAATCGCCTGAGAACGGGACATACGTCCTTTTCCCACGACTATATCCTCAAACAAGCCCCAAAGCCAAGTACCTGCCCACTTTGTTCTACCGATGAATACCCGTCAGTTTCGCATATCTTGCTGAAATGCACACGTCTAAATGGGTTACGGCGAGGCCAGATCACATTGATTGAAGACATCCTCTCAAATACCCCTACTGCTTTGAACAATCTTATGACTTTCGTTCAGGCTAGCGAGCTAAGGAGTATGTTTTAAACGTGGGTCCACTCACTGCGATAACCGAGGTAGTTACATGCAGCGAGTGGTTTAGTACCCCTTCTTAAATTTAAAAAAAAAAAAAAAAATAGAGATGCCGATAGAAGGCATCCTGTTTCTAAAAGAGAATAGATAAACATTATATAGTACAGTGGCTAACGATGCTGAATTATCCTTAAATTTTTCATTATTGTTGCTTGTTTTTTTTTTATTAAACTCGACCTCCCGGCTCCTTCAGTAAATGAAAGTACTACAGCTAATTGATTTTTAAAATTTTATTTGTACCACGTTTGAATGATAGTGACCCTATTTTACTACTGCTTAAAGTTTATTGCATAATATGGTTAGTGATTTACGTTACCTCTTGTATTTCTTTTCTCAGTTCTACCATTAAAGCCAAAGTTGCGCTTATCTGATACATGAAACGTTAAGTCAGCGATCAGTAATAGAAGTCTTCACTTCTTGCTCTAGATCTATATTAAAGATAGACCGAGTCTATGTAATATCATTTATATAAACAAACAACTATGCAGTTTACCTATACGCAGCGCAAGAAAAATAGCCTACACCACCCATTCTCTTCATGTTACGCGCTAGACTGAAAGGAATCAAACTTAACTATCTCTATTTTATCTGTGCGGATTTAGGCACAGAGGGTAATATTAAAAAAGTTACAACTGACTTAATCATAAAAAGTTCCTTAATCGCCGTTCTATATAAATTTCTAAATATATTAACAAGTAGCAGAAATAAAAAGTTACAACAATTATTCGCAATTAGGAATTTTTACTGTGATGCCAAAATGCCTCCATACGGAATGAATTTTCAAGAATCAATATGCGGCGTACGAATGGAAATGGCAGATAACGAATTTTTAATTGAAGATCATTCGGATTTGGAATAAACGATACACTGTCAACAGAAATCGTAAACTTCCGGTTTGAAGAATATCAAATATTTTCCACACTAACGAAGCAGTAGATAAATCGCGCACAATAAATTCAATGCTGCCTTTTATCAAGCGAAATGAAATGGGCGATGAAAGAGCTTGAAGAGTAACTGGTGGTAGAATCTGCTAGAATTATTAACGTAAAATTGAATTGGAGGTATTTCGTTACCACGACTAGAAACGACATATGCGGAGAATGGAACAATAAGTTTCTAATGCGTTTGAGACAATATTCGAGGTTAGTAACGTTAGTTTCAAAAACAACGAGTTTTAGAAGAATACACCTCGATAAGGATTATATAAATGAAGACTGCGGACATTGCCGGATGAACGTTTGATCGAAATAAGTATAGTAACACAAAACACTTGTCCCAAATGTGGATGGGAAAAATCAATCGAGAAGGAGATATTGCAGTAATGGAATACTCTGCCAGTAACGGTACGCCAAATAGGTTTCAAACCCCTGTTCCTATTTAAGCGGATTATTGTAAAAAATTCATCAAGGGCAACCAAATACAGATATAAACTATAACCCAGTTTAATATTAGTTTAAATAGCCATAGAGCGAAAGTCGAGTCAAAAATAAGATGCAAAAAAAAAATTATTAATTAAAACTAGTGATAAGCATTTAAGGATAAGGAAAAAATGATAACGCGAGTAAGTATTTAGCAAGAAAGTCACAATTTTTTGACTGCGTGTTAATGAAAAATAACCGGTAAGATTTTCAGAACGTCTCTAGGCATAGACACTTAATAATTAAAAGATACGCAGCTGAAAACTGAAATAATTTCGTGAATTACAGGGAATATAGTGAGGTTTCGAGGCCGGGAGTGAGACGGTGAGTTTGCCTTCAAACTGAAGACTATCTAGTACATTTCTGCTTGCAGAGAGGTGATTAAATCGTATTATTTTATGGACGTCGAATTTCTCAAACATGGATGATAGTAACTTTAGTATCATCTATCTAAGATTTTTCCTACACTTCACCGAGCGTCGGACATCCGGTTTCGTTCAAGAACAAGTATCATTTTTTTCTAAAAGACTGTTTATCAATAGGTAAAATTTGTTGTTCTTTTTTCTTTTGTTCGTTTTGCTTGATTTTTATTTTGAAATTCAAATTAAATAGCCATTTGCGAACAGAAGTATTGGTGTGTGTAAATAGCTTTCACCCGTTTTTCATTACGTGGTGCGATCATCATCTATTTTAACTATTCTTAGCAAACTTTTTGTGCAGATTTCAACACTTTAATGAATTGTTGTAATTCTTTAATTATTCAGTGGAACTGCAGAGGTTTCTTTCCCCGTCTCGCCGAATTAGAACTTCTGATCACCCAATATTCCCCAGCTATTATATGCCTGCAGGAAACTTTCCTCAAAAAATCCCACCACCCCTATATTAAATCCTATCATATATACCACAATCCCTATCCCCTTGCAACCAAAGCCAGCGGAAGCACTGCAATATTAGTTCACAATTCCATACATCACAGCCCCCTAACAGCACCAGGCGTCTTTCAGTCAACGGCCGTATCCGTATACCTTCCGTCCCTATCGCGATCACTTATTTCGATTGTGAGTATGTATATTCCTCCCGATATGTCCATATCCACCCACTAGCTTAGCACTTTCTGCACCAGCGTACCCAATCCTGCTATGTTTTTTGGGGATTTTAACAGCCATTCTCCCCATTGGGGATCCAATACCCATAATTCAAGAGGAAACGTCCTCTCCAAATTCATATTAAATAGCTCGCTCCTGCTGCTCAAACCCCCTACACCCACTCACCTCGATGCTTCCTCCGGTTCATTCTCGACTATTGATCTTGCTCTTATATCTCCCTCATTCTATCCTAAAGTTGAATCCACTGTTCTTCCAGACACCTTTTCTAGCGACCATTTTCCCATCCTTATAACTTTTGCTCCCAACACTAATGTAACCCCTCATCCGCCACCCCCAAAATTCAATCTTCAAAAAGCAAACTGGGGTATTTTCACTTCCTTTCTTGAAACCATGCCTCTTCCTTCTCCCTCAGTGCAAGAAAATATTACAATTTTCGCAGAAAAATTAACTTCTGCTGCCAATGTATCTATCCCCAAATCCCGACCCTTTTCACTTCCACGCTACATTCCTTGGTGGTGCATCGAAGTTCGCTTAGCAATCACCGCAAGGAAAAAAGCCCTCCGAAGATACAAATCCACCCACCTACCCTCTGATCTCATTGCTTTCAGGAAAGCCCGTGCTGCTGCACGAGAGGTAATCCGCCAAAAGAAACAGGAGGAATGGACAGCCTTTATCTCTACCATAACACAGAGCACATGCAACCGAACAATTTGGCGTAAAATTAAATTAATAAACGGCATCCCTACCATCCCACCAATTCCCCCTATCATAATTAACAATAATCCAATAATTGAACCTTCTGTGGTGGCAAATAGCCACGAATCGTCGTCCTCGGTTTACTCACAAAATTTTCTGACGCACAAATCTAACGAAGAAAAAACTGCGATAACTTTTAATACTAATAACACGGATGGATACAGCAGCCCTATTACATTAAGCGAGCTTAATTATCAGATAAAATTCCACTCCAAAAACTCAGCCCCTGGCGCCGACGGAATTCATTCATTGATGTTAAAGCACTTACCACCACCTGCCCTTTCATATCTCCTAGCAATCTATAACCAAATCTGGGCTCAAGGCTCCATACCGCTATCCTGGAAAGAAGCTATCATAGTCCCTATCCTCAAACGCGGCAAAGATCCCACCCTCCTCTCAAGCTACAGGCGAATTTCTTTGATTTCAGTACTGGCTAAAACTTTGGAAAAAGTGATCAACAGAAGACTGTCGTGGGTCTTAGAAACCCGTGGACTCCTCTCCTCGTGCCAGTCTGGCGGACGGAAAAAAAGATCGACGCTAGAGCATTTATCCAGTTTGCACAACGAAGTCAGAGCAGCTTTCGCTAACAGAGAGCACACCTACTCAATTTTCTTTGACATAGAGAAGGCGTATGATCGGGTCTGGCGCCTGGGATTACTCCAGAAGATTATTAAGAATAATGTAACAGGGAACATGTTTGCGTACTTAAAAGATTTTCTCCATGACAGATCTATCCGGGTAAGAATAATTAATTCCCATTCATGTCCGCAATTCCCAGAAAACGGACTCCCTCAGGGCTCGGCCCTAAGCGTGACCCTTTTCAACTTATATATCAACGACATCGTGGATCACATCCCCCCTCCGGTAATTTCCCGCCTTTTTGTTGATGACTTGAACATTTCCGTAACAACATCGAATCCTTCCTATGCCCAACACACCTTGCAAAATGTGTTAAAAAACTTAGAAGAATGGTCTAGCCTGAATGGGCTCTCCTTCTCTCCATCTAAAACTAAATGTATTGACTTTAATAGGAAAAATAAAATTACTTCTCCTCCAACTCTTTTTTTAGATAATTCTCTTCTCACATACTCCAGTACAGCAACTTTCCTCGGGATCATTTTCGATAGCAAATTATCCTGGCGGCCTCACCTGCAATCTCTTAAAAAGAAGTGCAGCAAATATATCACTACATTAAAATATCTATCCCACAAAAACCATAACTCTCCCCCCAAGCTTCTGCTAACACTTTTCCAATCCCTTATCCTCAGCCGTCTCTCCTACGGATGCTCATTGTATTCTACCGCCTCCCCATCCCTTCTCAAAATGTTGAACCCACTACAAAATTCTTCTCTTCGATTAATACTAGGTGCGCACCATACGTCCCCCACGCACAGCCTCCAATCCTTATTGGGTTCTCCACCCTTACAATTTCAAAGATTCTTACACTCCTTCCGCGATTCTTTAAGAGTCTTCCTTCTTGGACTTTGTGATCCTTACCCCACACCTCCTAATGGCGCGCTCCCTCGTCTAACAAAATCCTATTAGACTCCAACATCGACCTCCAACACTTCAAAAACCTCAATACACCACCTCCTCTTCCACCCTGGGCTACCCTACCAGCTGAAATCGATTATTCCCTTGTACATTTCTCCAGGGGAAAAATCTCCTCCTCCCTCCTCTGCACCAGAATCTTCGCAACCCTTAAAAAATATTCAAATCACCAAGCCTACTTCACTGACGGCGCGAAATCATGCCCTGTTTCCGAATCGTCTGCTACTGCTTGTTCCTTTCACTCTAACCTAGTTTCGTCGTCCGCCCGCCTCCATGACCACTGTTCCGTTCTCGATGCCGAACTTTATGCCATTTTCCTAGCCCTCGAGTACACAGTTAAATCCCCTCCACCCAACAGCCGCATTTTGATTGTATCTGATTCACTAGCAGCTTTGGAGTCCCTTCCCCAACAATCCCCATCGAATTACATAACCAACTCTATACAATCCCTAATCCTAAAATTAAGATCATCCTCCCACCAAATTACTTTCTTATGGGTGCCAAGCCACACCGGACTTAGGGGTAATTACTTAGCTGACATCGCTGCTAAGTCAACACTGTCGTGCCCCATGCCCTGTTCCCCTCCTCTTCCCACCGACATAGTAAAATCTATAAAAATTCTTGTGCAATCCCAATGGAAGCAAGATTGGCTCACTAGACAATCTTGCTTTCTAAGAGAGATAAAACACGGAATTGACCCTTGGTTCCCTCCTTCTGACCTCCCCAGAACCCACTTTGTGGCTATGGCAAGACTCCGCATTGGTCATATTTCGCTGACTCATGATCATCTCCTACTTAATTGCGAGCCCCCTTTCGAATGCCCCTTTTGCTCCCTTCCTCCCTCTCCTACAGTAAAACACCTGCTCCTGGAGTGCCCATCCTTCGCGCTCCAGCGCGCCCAGCACCGGATATCGTCTTTGCAGTCGTCTTTGGCCAACTCGCCTTTGAACATTGCAGACACTATTCGGTTTCTTCATACAACTAACCTATTTCCAACCATTTAACTCTCCGATTGCCATAGTGTCGTAATAGCCCCGGCAGCTGTACACGACACTTGAAAAAAAAAAAAAAATAAAAAAAAAAAAACACTTTAAGTAGAATATGGAGCTGCAGTTGTAATAATAATAAGAGAGAGCAACAATAATAGAAATTCTCTCTGAATCTAATCTGTGCCTTCTAAACGGTGGCATATAATAAATAGAATTTCCCATCTATCTCGGACCACCATGAATCCTGTTGATCTAACTGCGTGTGTCTTTCGATATTTACCTTGACCGCTCCTCGCCAGTGTTTCCCGATTGCTTGGAAATGGCCATTTCCTTTTTTTAATTCGAGATCAGAAATAATAATAGAAATCTGTCACCATCTCCTACATAAAAAATAGACGACTCAAAGAAATGTTGAAAACAATCTGACGGCGATTGGAAAAAGTTTAGAAGTATTATGGAACGAGAAGTAGGTAAAATCCCGACCGAAACTGCTCCGTTAATACGACCTATTTCTAGAAATCTTAAATTCTGGTTTGAACCAATCTTTCCCTAAATCACCTCCATACTTAATTAATAAACCGCCTTTCCCTTAGTAGAAGAGCAAGTGCCAAAAAAAGGATTGAACGATGCAATGAGGCCTCCCTAGCTTTATAAGTGGCGCAATGTAAGCGTATCTTGAACATAGAAGGATCGACGCGGAAGCACTCAGATTTCTTAAAGAAACAAAAAGAGCCTGTTGGAGGGAATTTTGTTTATTGTTTAATCAAAATATCTCGCTCAAGGATATTTGGTTCCTGGCTAAACGGTTCAAGAATAAAAATCCTTATACCACATCCTTGAAAAATTATAATTCCTTTGATCAGTCCACTTATTCTGTAGCTCCGTGTTACGTTCCTTCCATCTCGCAAGCGAACAGAATAGATTCTGAAGATGGTGGTTGTCAACAAACTCATGTTTTGTCCAAATCTTTTTCAATCGATGAACTATTTTTATCATTAAAGAATAAAGAAAAAGGTTTTAGATACTAAACAATTTAAGGAACAAGGCTAAAAGCATTCCCCGGTACGCATATTCGATGAATTATTATTTAAATCGGCTATTCCGCTAGAATGGTCTCAATTTACAATGATACCCATGATGTTCTAAAAAGAAAAATCTTACAAATCACATATACACACATATATATATATATATATATATATATATATATTAAATATAAACAAAAAGACTAAATTGTTATCGAGGAACGGGTTTTTTTTTGCACAATTTTCTTACAGCAGTAAATGGATGTTTAATAGTGGCGTAGAATTAAATCAGATAAGCAATGTTTCTCATCGGCGGATGGTACCTGAAAAAGACCGCAGGTAATTCGTAAAAAGGTCCCTGACTCGCTACCGCCAAAACGATTCCGCCGAAAAGATCCGGTCAAAAGAGGATTACCTTTGTCGTTAACGTTAGAATGTCCGGAACGAGTGTACCGAAAAAATGAAAAGCGGATATGTTAACGACGGTAGTATACCGTATGACAAACGACGGTTTAATTAACAGCAAGAACGTATTTTCCGAGAGCGAGTCTTTTGTTCGAGCGTTTTATTTTAGTTCAGCTCAGAAGCTGAAGACTATCATAAATTTCCGCGTCGTTCCACCCGACGACACACTACGTCGTCCAGTATATTCATGTGCACTTCAACAGACGCGTAATACTTTTATAAAATGATAATATATTTAAAAATTGACACTGTAACGCATTTCGATTTCAACTTTTTTTTTCCTTTTTTTCTTGTTTTGGGTTTTCCCCTGGGCCTGCCAATAATAGACGATTACCCATCAACACGTGTGAACAGCAGCAATTCTGAGTTACAAGGAATGGAATCTGACATAAGAACTGTATACCAATGATGGAGAACCAATAACAATCAACGTCAAAAAATGCCAAACGTATGCATTCTGAAAAGAGAAGGAATGCCATTATCACCATGGCCACATCTGCAATTACAGAGAGTACCAACGGACAAAGGAATCAGCCTACAAATAATTAAGGAAGACGGAAGACGGAATGTTTAAAAAAACAGTTAGAGCCATCGAGCACCAAAGCTATATAAAACAGAGCGCTTAGCGTGCCGTAAACAGTTATCCGAAAGTTCAATGACTTTCTCCGCCACTATAAAGCAAGGTTTATAGTTCTTAATTATGAAAAATGGAGTATAATAATTATGGCGACGACTGCGAAAACAGCACATGCTGTCAAAAGGAAATGAATAGAATTTACACCCAACACACTATGGCCACATTGCAACAGCAGCGCCGGCGGTGCCGGCTGAAAAGAAGTTCACTATCTAACGTTAGGGCCGCAAATGCGACACCGGGCCCGCAATATTAACTACAAGCTGTGTGCATGTTTGTAACTGTAACTGTAACATCAGTGCGTGCTCTTCGTTTAGAGTTAATTAGAAGTAACTGGACACGATAAGATAGGAATACCAAAGTGAAAGAGAACTACTGAAGGGATTAGATCTTAATATAATGAAGTATAGAAGATAGGAATATTACCATAATTGGGATAATCAACATTAACTGTAGAAAGAAAATAAAAGACGCACAATATGGAGTTGGAACATTATGTGAGAGCAGCTCCATGTATAGAGTTGCCCTTTTAGATGATAAAGAGGAGCACGCAAAGAAGACATGATCAGGGTTGTTATCGATACACAGCGGACAAATAGGAGAGGACACTATGGAGAAACTATACAATGGAGCAGGATGTGACCAGATCGAAGATGACAGATAGCAGACATGATGAAACGGAGAAGGTGCGGAAAATTTAAGTACCATGGTTGAGAGCAGGTGGATTAAAATATTGTGAAATAGGGTTGGAAAAGGATGATTTGTAAAAAGATTTCTAATTGGCCTTTTGGATACCTTTTTGCAATATTTAATAATTCGCGAGAAGGAAATCGTCCGACTGGCCGGCCAGCAGAAATAGCCGAACGAGCAAGACTTCATGATCGCTGTGATCATGAACCTATCAACTTCGAAACACGTCACAGTGTCAATTTTTAAATATATTATTATTATTTTACAAGCGCGTATATGAATGACTCGTTTAATAAATAATTGAAATAATGTGTTCATGAAATTTTAATAGACGTGTAGTAATTATTATATTAATACTTTTATTGTACCGAGTAAGTATATACATGTGTTAAAATAAAAAATTTAATTGAGCCTGCGCCATTTTTGCTCATTTAGTCAATTACCGCGTCAGGAAAATGGAGACCGCTGTAAAAAATAGTTAGTAAATCAATTGCATGTAAAAAACAAAATAAAACCTTATCGCGACAAAAATAAAAATGCCGTTAAAGAAGGCATTGTGAAAATTTAAAACTAGCGCCGAAGAGCGTAATTTATTCTTTGAAACGAAGCAGTTATGCGTTTGATGCGCGCAGAAATACAGCACATTTGGAACTAGACCTTACCTAGAGAAATGCTGAGGTTTGAGCTTGTGTCAGTCTTCGAAGAACGAAAATAGAAGTGAACGGCTAGTTCGGCTAAGATAACTGAAGAAATTAACCGGGTTCGGTTTCTTTTTACTTGGGGGGGGGGGGAAGTTAAGTTTCAACTTGTACTCGTTTAATCTAAAAATCCCAACATTTAAAAATTCTTTATCCGGCACAAGCGATTTTACCACTTACAACAGCACCGGGTGCAGCACAACAAACGTTTTATATTTTGCAACGATTAATCCTATTCAAAAATTTTCCCGCTGTGTAAATCCGTTTTTGTTTTTTTTTAAGAAAATGTCTTTTTTCGTGTATATAAAAAAAAAAAAAAAAAAAAAAAAAAAAAGAAGTCATATTTACTTTTATGTTTTAGGAAAGTTGTTTAATACTTTCGGAGAAATTTACCTCCTTTAAAGTCACAAAGTTTATCCTTTCGGCTTATTTAAAAAGGAAAATAACGTGCTATTCAGTGTTGTATCGGATTTAAATTCGCCTCACCCTTTGTTGAAAATTTCACTCAAGCTTCTACCGCAAAACTTGACTGAAATTTATATAGTTCATTAGTTTTTATAATGAGCAGCGACGTTTAAAAAATTCTCGGCGGCTTGCCTCGCACCGAACAACATCTGCGCTGAAATTTTAAATACGGTCTGTTATCTGGCGTTTGCATTATTTGGTTATTTATACGAGAAATGTGATGTCTGTATTATATAGGGAATTACAATAAATTATTTTGGATTCGCCAATTACAATAGCAACAACTTATTATACATCAAGAGAAATAGGAACCGAAAGCGGACCGGTTTAATAACATTAATAATTAGACGCGCGCGATAATAATCTTAGAGTTGAATAAGACTAAATCAATAATGCTGTTGCGAAGGAAACAAACGAAGCTGGTACGTATTCACCAAACCTAATAACAATCTGTTCATTCGGAGCTGAAAAGTAATGGATGTAGAAAAAAAGAACTTCCACGTTGACGGCGGTTCCCGTAATACGAATATATCTAATGAGTATTAATAGATCAAAACAGGATTTGAAATTGTACGTCGAATGCGGAAAAATAACACAATACTAACATAACCACGAAATCGGCGAGGTATTTGACAAAAACAAGAAAAGTAAATATCATAAAAAGAGATGTTAAGAGAAATATAATATCGAGATCAGAGGAATATGGGAGATGATAACACACAGAGACCGTTTTGAAACAACTGAAAGTTTCCTTTATTCATTATTAGTATCTTTTTCTTCTACCGTAAATCGCTCTGTATATTATAAATTTAAACAATCGTAGAAAACTCTGTTAATATGCGGTTACTAATGTTATATTTTTTAAATATTACTCGAACGACATGCACGATTCACAAAAATTATTGTCTTTTTATTAAATCCCTGGGTTTGATGGGATTTCACCTTCAATCGTGTACGAACTTTCGCGCAAACATATTACATTGCTTACGTACCCGTTCAACGAAATTGTCATGCTAAGTAAGGCTAATAAACCAGGAGAGGAAGTATCTTCTTATAGGCCTGTATCTATACATTACCTTCTATCTATAAGTCGTTTGAAAAATTGCTTCTAAGAAGACTTAAGACATTTACTGATGTTATAATATCAAACGAGCAATTTGGCTTCCGGAATGAACATTCAACTACTCAGCAGGTACATCGCGTTTGGTTCGTAATCAATAACGCTTTAGAAGATAAAAAGTACTGCTCGGTAGCATTCCTGCACGTGAACCAAACATTCGATAGAGTGTGGCATAAAGGACTGCTATCTAAACTAAGCAATTACTTACCGAGTAACTGTATTTCCTTGTTGCAGTCGTTTCTTTTCGACAGGAAATTCCATGTTGTAAATGATGATACCAGATGAAAATTTTACGAGATTCGAGCAGGGCTACCTTAAGGACTCTGCTGTTTTACATGAAACATTTCGAGGACAAGTAACACAACCCTAGTCATGTTTGCCAACGACAGTGCACTCCTTGTAGTAAGTAGCACTCAAAATGAAGCAAATGCTAAATTTGCATTAGATTTAATCTCTCAGTGGACCTCAAAGTGGAGGGATTAAATTAAACGAGGCAAAGCCAGTTCACGTGACCTTTACTTTACGTCCAATAGACGTCTTCGTCTGCGCGTTTATATAAATAACATCCAGGTACCAATATCTAGCTCGGGGCTAAATATCTTGCCATCCATTTGGATTCTTGTCTCACTTGGTAGCCGTATATTAAGGCTAAAAAAGGTTCAAATAAAGCTAAGCTTATATCGTAAATGCCTAATCTATAAAGTAATCATCAAGCCAATCTGGACTTACGGCATTGAATTATGGGGATTTGCCAAAACGAACAACCGTAATATCACACAGCGGGATCAAAATAAAATTATACGGATGATAAGTAAATACTGAGTCGTCGCGATAGCCTAGTTGCTCAAGCGCTTGTCTTCCGTTACGGAAATCTCGATCCCGGGCGACGACAGAACTTATTACAAAGAATTAAAATTAAATATTCGCTAATCATCCTTGAATGCTAGGTAGTGAGTAATATACACGTTCCGAGATAACTGTATGTATGAATCTGCTTACAAGAAACCCTCATTGTGAGCATCGTACGCATGAAAAAGTCAGACGTACAACTTCGGAGGAAAGTGTGATTGAAATTGGAAGGATGCCCGATAAACGAACGTCCCCGGAGAAGATACAACTCATGGTTTGGCGCCGAGAGAATGGGAAATCGTACAAGAAAATATGCGAGATGTATCAAATGAAGGAGACGACGGTAAAATACATCATCGAACGATTCAAGCGGGAAAATCGAATTGATCTTTGTAATAGGCCCGGTCATCCACGGGATTTTCAACGCGCACGAAGAACGTCGAATTCTGAGGAAAGTGAAGAAAAATCAACACCCTAAGCACTCCCAAATTAACGACTGAAATAACAAGTGAATTCGTGAGAAGCAAGCGAATGCGAAAACCGCGCATAGGATATTGAGGAAGAATAAATTTCACGGACGTGTCGGAAAACCACACATTTCCGAAAAGAACCGTAAATGGCGGCTACAATTCGCCCGGGAATATTTTGGGAAGAGCTTTCTGGAGGAACGTGATTTTTCTTGACGAAAGTAAGTTATATTCGGGTTCGACGGACGATCCACAGCGTGGGGACAAAAGAACACAGAATTAAAACCATACAACCTGAAACCAGTTATAAAACGCAGGAGTGGTAGTGTAATCTGGAAATGCATATCGGCTGCTGGAGTCAGTGAATTGGTTCTCGCATTCACTTGTTATTTCAGTCGTCATTTTGGGAGCGCTTAGGTGTTGATTTTTCTTCACTTTCCTCAGAATTCGACGTTCTTCATGCGCATTTAAAAATCCGTGGATGACCGAGCCTATTACAAAAATCAATTCGATTTTCCCGTTTGAATCGTTCGATGATATATTTTACCGTCGTCTCCTTCATTTGATACATCTCGCATATTTTCTTGTACGATTTCCCATTCTCTCGGCGCCAAACCATGAGTTGCATCTTCTCCGGGGACGTTCGTTTATCGGGCATCCTTCCAATTTCAATCACACTTTCCTCCGAAGTTGTACGTCTGACTTTTTCATGCGTACGATGCTCACAATGAGGGTTTCTTGTAAGCAGATTCATACATACAGTTATCTCGGAACGTGTATATTACTCACTACCTAGCATTCAGGGATGACTCATTCTGTGATCACAAAACATATTAATCCCGCTATAGAAGAAAGTACAAACATTTTTTTGAGCTATAAATTCGGATTTATCCTACGTTATCCTTTTTTATTTTCCTCTTCTTCTTCCTTTGCTGTCTTTGTGTACGCATATTTCCTCATCACACCCCACCTTATCAAATACCCTTCGCAATTTTCTTACTACTTCTTTTTACATTATTTTCCGGTCCGTTGTAATGTAAAATTGACGAAAGTGCAAACATTTTTGTGACTCACTGTATATATATATATATATATATTAGTCGTTCATTTTTAATATGTTTTGAACAAGTTCAGTTTATTACAATATAAATAATGTCACATATTTTTTTTTTATAAATTTTCAATGTCGTTTAAGTAATATAAAAAATATAACACACTAGTAATCGAATGTTAACAGTCATTTTTCATTATTTACTATTTATAAGCTTCGTTTATTGTTGAATTAATGAAAAACAGAGGTAGTATGTATAAACAGAGTGATCGTAATTGTAAGTACCCGAAACATCCAGTTACCGAATATAAGACAGTATCTGAACTAGGAAAAACTAAATACAAATCCGCTAGCAATAAATTTAGTACAAGTGTCCTCGTGTAAGGAAACAGCCGAAGAGGTTCTCCGAGATGTTTTACAATGAACTACAGTCGGCTAAATAGCTGATAGAAAAATTGTTAATGCGACGGAGGATTTAAACGCGAAGGTTTGAAAAATATAATTGACAGAGGTGAACGTATATAACAAAGTAAATATGAATCAGGAGATGGAAATGACAGCGAAGAACGGTTAATTCAATTTGCTATCGATAACCGGGCGATAATTCTCCAATAACACAGAAGAATGTTACGTATCCAGGAGTCACTGGAGGAGACAAATGTATATATAAATCAAATCGACTGTTCCTTATTCCAGAGCGTTGGAAATGTACCTTTTTTCAATTGAGCGGGAAACACCGATGAATTATAATATTGTTCGCTACTCCAGTAATGTTGCCAGGTGTATGTAGTTAACGTCCAGGTCTACATAGTACAAGAAGTTCTACTTGTTGCGCTATAATTTTTAAAAGAAAAAAATCAAAATTGCCTGTTTCTCGTCTCTTTTTCGCTTTCCTTCGATTTTTTTTTTTTTTTCGACATTTCGGTAATTTTTCATCTGACATTTCTGAAATCAGGAAGTGCTACATTACTCCTCATTTGAAAACGTGCATTTTCGCGGCATTCGTGTCCTGGTTGAATTCTACATCATTTCATTTTTCCGTTCGCCTATCTAGAAATCACCATTTTCTAACTGTTGGTTTTCCACTGTTAAACAAAGATGTCGCTAACTGTTTATGTTCGTCGTTTTTAGTGGTTTCCTTCCCTAGGGGAGACTTCTGCTATCTCGGTGTATTCCTCAACATTCGTCTGTCCTTTTACGAACATACTAATTTCCTTTCCTCTTCTGCCCTTAAAAGACTAAACCTACTGAAAGCTCTTTCCCCAATAAAATGGGGAGGCGATCCTTTTCTCCTTATTTCCTTGTACAATTCGATTACCCGTTTCAAATTCGACTACTGTTCCTTTATCTATGGCTCTGCCTCAAAATCAATTCTTTCCAAGCTGGATATAATTCAAAATTCTTGTATTCGTCTTTGCCTTGGTGTTCTTAGATCTTCTCGAGTACCAGCAGTTCTCGCTGAGTCTAACTCGCCTCCCCTTTTCATTCGCAGATCCTATTTAGGTTACCGGTTCTTGTGTAAACACCTACCGTTATCATCCTCCAAACTTACTCCTTCATATCTTTCTATTCTGCAAAACTGGCGTTTTACTCCCAAGAAAATTCCTATTCTAGCCCACATTGCTTTGCGGCTAAATTCCTTTTTATCCTGCACAATTTCTTATAACAATCTCCCTTACTTTTCTTTCAATTTTGCAGATCTCTCCAATCCTCCCAATGTATTCTACTTTCCTTTTTCCTCCAAATCCCTTTCCTATCCAACAGTTATACAGGAATTCCATAGTTATATCGAATCCCGTTTTCCTTCCCATATTGCTATTTTTACGGATGGTTCGAAGGGGCCTAATGGAGTTGGAGCTTCTTTCATCATTCCGAGCATTAATTTCTCTGAATCTTTTCGTCTCCCTTCCTTTTCTACTATCTTTACGGCCGAGTTAACGGCCATTTTACGTGCCATAATCCATATTTCCTCGCATCGTTCTTCTTCTAAATTTTTAATTATCTCCGACTCCATGTGTGCTCTTAAAGCTATTTCCTCTCATTTCCCCTCTCACTCCTCTGACCTTTTCATCCTCCGTATTCGCTCTCTCATTTACACTCTCTTCTCACTTCACGCTATCCGCATTGAAATGCTCTGGGTCCCCAGTCATATGGGGATAGAGGGTAACGAAATGACAGATTCCTTGGCTCAGATTGCTGTATCCTCTCCTGCTTTTTTTTCTCTAAAATTCCCGTTTCGAATTTACTCCCATTGTGCAAAAAGTTTCATGTTAGATTTTGGTCAGATTTTTACGTTTCTTCCTTTTCTAATCAACTCCTTCTTTTTATTTTTCCATCCAACCTAATCTTCCCACGCGGCCTTGGTTTTACAATTTTCCTTCGCTTCGCCGCTCTGTTATTGTCCCTATTATTCGTTTACGTCTCAATCATACTCTTCTTCCATCCTTACATTTTCATTTTCTTCTCGCACTTTTCCTTAATTATCTTCTCCATCCTGACGACAAAGCCGTCTGTGATCCTGACTATATCTCCTTTGAATGTCCTCTCCTCGTGAACAAACGCACTTCTTTGTACTCCAATCTGCTATCACTTAAGCTAATCCCTATTGCACTTCGTATATCTTATCGTTCCCGTCGATCTCCGTTGTTCCTATGCTCAGTAATCTTTTAACTTATCAATAGCTGACCGAATCTACATTTAACTGATCCTTCTCCTTCGTTTCGTTTCTGGGCGAAGATCCTTTGTTGACATGCCCAAAGGGGCGTTAAAAAAAAAACTGCTGGTTTTATCCCCACCTCGTCCACTTAACATCAACAATTAGTACGCTCTTGTTTCTTTATCACAAATGATACATGATCAATCTTTTTGATTTATTTTTTTATTTTTTTTAGCGGTATATCTCATAAAGTGGAAAGAATGGGGAAATAAAGTTGTATTCTCAAACATTTAAGGATAAAGAATAAAAATAATTCGAAAATAAGAATAACGAAAACAGGGGGAAATAGAAGAATATGTATGTAACAGTCGTATTGCTCGAATCCGAGCGTCGTGACTACCTATTCGTACATTCTAGTTGTACAGAATAGGCAGCGCTCATAGCAATTATTATATGCAACGCAGGTGTACACACACGCAAGAAGACTACACATTCGGAACTGATTAGTAATCGTTTGATTTATCGCGCCACTAGTGCAGTCCCGTGTGTGTCTGCTGTGTACTGACCTAGCGCGCATATGATGTTGAACGTGGTGGTTTGCCATTGCCTGCCACGTGATTATTAGCGATTATTTATTTATTTATTTAATTCTTGTAATAAGTTTTGTCGTCGCTCGGGATCGAACCCGTGACCGCCATATCGGAAGTCAAGCGTTCTAGCAACTAGGCTATCGCGACGACCAGAAGAATATAAGATACACTATAAATTTGATAACACTATATACATTATCGGAGCGGCAAATATTTTTTTTTTTTTTTTTTTTTTTTTTTTTGGGAACGCCAACCAAGGGCAATGACCCATCATCAAAGAATTACGAAAACAGGATTAAATTTTGATATATAAAGAAATAGAGGAAATGAACTCCGCTAAGATTGGAACAACATCTGGTGAAGGAAAGGAAAGTATGTAGGAAGCACAAAAAGGAGTAGGTAGTTTTAGGTGGAGAAGCTTAGTGTAGAGGAGGGAACGCTTCTATACAAGAAGAGAGCATTCAAAAAGGATATGATTTGCATCACAAACACAGTCATGATCCGAGGGATGAAAATTACAGTATGGGGAAGAAACAATAGAAAAACGAAAGAGAGAGGAAGGAAGACAATTATGGTTGAGACGAAGACGTGTTATGGAGGAAATAACGGAACGACTGAAACCAGGGAAATCAGCAAACCAGGAACGTGATGAAGGAAGAAGTTGCAAGAGTTTGTAAAAGGAATGAGGATTGGAAAAGGAGGTAATGTAGGTATCCAACCATGATTTGAGGTGTGCTCGTTTGGATGGAAAGAGGATATTATTGGCAGGAAATTTATTGACAAATTTGCCGTTATAGGAAGCAGAGCGAGCAAACGAGTCAACTAGGTTGTTGCCTGCGATGCCGCTATGACTGGGAATCCAAAGAAGATCGATTTGAATGGAACGAACTAAGAAGAGATTTGCAATTAAGGAACGAATGGAAAGGATAATGTAGTCGCATGAAGAGGAGGGAAAAGGGGAGGATATAGCCTGCAAGACGCTCATGGAGTCAGAACAAATAAGGTATTTATTATTATAGGAGGAAAGTGCAATGAAGAGAACAAACAGCACGGAGTATTGCATACGATTCTGCAGTGAAAATGGAACAGAAGGAAGGAAGTTTATAAAGTTCGTAGTGTGGAAGAGAAGAAATAAGAAAGGAAGCGCCGACCCCCTCATCGCTTTTGGAACCATCCGTAAAGAGGACAGACGAAGAAGGAAATAGAGTCCTCAAAGCTGCGTTGTACTCGCTTAAAGCGATAGAAGGCGAATATTTAGTATGAGAAGGAAGGAAAAACAAATTAGGAGGATATAAAAAATCTATAAAGCTGAATGTAAAGAACGGGAGTTTATGATATGAGTAGATAAATGAAGAATAAGGAGCAAAACGTCGAGAGACATGAGAAAGAATAGGAATTTTCAGGGGAGAAAACCGCCAATTGGCCAGGATGTAGGAATAAGCAGAAACTAATTTAGAAGACTTAATAGGAAGACGTTTTATGAGGAAGCGATCCCCAAGAAAGGATCTACGAATGTGTAAAGGATGAATGTTGGCTTCTGAAAGTACTGCAGGAATGGGGGAGGATTTCAGAACACCGAGGCAAAGACGAAGACATGAATTTTGGACTTTATCGAGTTTGGAAAGAAGATGTTTAGGAGCATTGCCATAAATGAAGGAACAGTAATCAAGTTTGGAACGAATAGTAGATTTATATAGAATAAGAAGAACACTGGGGTCGCCACCCCATTTGTGTGGAGAAAGAGCCTTTAATAAATTAGTTCTCTTAAGACAGGAAGTATATAGGTAGGAAATATGTTCGCGAAAGGATAAACGACTGTCTAGGAAAACGCCAAGATAGCAGAAAGACCTAACTAATGGAATAGATGAATTGTTCAAAGAGACATTAATTAAGGAAGTATTATAGGGACGAAAGGAAAAAACCATACAAACAGATTTAGAGGATGAAATGGTTAGATGGATGTTGGATAGAGCGGATTCAAGCAAGTTCAACGAATTATTGATTTCATCTTTAGCAGAGAGGATGGAAGTTGAGGAGTAATAAATAAGAATATCATCCGCGAAAAGGAGTGTAGAGGCTGAGACGGGAAGAGAAGCTATTTCAAGCGAATAGATATTAAAAAGAGTAGGACTCAAACATGACCCTTGAGGAAGGCCACGGAATACACATCTAGAGCCAGAGAAGGAAGGAGTGGAAAGATAAATGGTTCTACTTTGAAAGAGCTGAATTATCAGGGAAGAAAGTTGAACAGGAATGCCAATAGAAATCATCTTATTTTTAAGGGATGGAAGATGAACCTTATCGAAAGCAGAAACTACATCAACAAAGGCAGCGATCGTGTATTTTCTTTCGAGAAGAGCTTTATATATGTCAGAAAGAAAAAGGCTGATGCAGTCAGAAGGACCAAGACCAGGACGAAAACCGAACATATTGTAGGAGACGAGATTATTATGTTCCAGCCACCAAACAAGGCGCCGGTTTAGCATACTCTCGAATAGTTTTCTTAAACAAGGAGCCAAAGAAATAGGTCGAAAAGAATTTGGAATTTTCTTAGGAATTGGGATAATTATAAATGAATTCCAAATAGGAGGTGTAAGTCCTGAGAGAAGAAAAGAATTGAAGATTTCGAGGAGAATTTTGAGTGAGAAATTAGAGAGATTTTTAAGAACAAGGAAGGAAATTTTGTCGATTCCTGGAGTCGAATTGGAGGATTTTTGCAACGAAAAGAGGAGTTCATTGAAGTGGAATTCTGAAGTGAGGAAGTGAGATGAATTTGGAAGAGAAGAAGAAAGAGAACTTACTTCGTCAAAGGAAGGAACATAACTGGGAGCTAGATTGTCAATAAAGGATTCAAGTATGTCAGAAGAGATGTTATGATAAGAAGGGTATTCGGATTTGGGAGTTTTGAAGGCTTTGGCCATTCTCCAAATTTGGGAAATAGACGTGGTCCGGGAAAAGGAAGAGCAAAATTTTTTCCAAGATTCCTTCTTGGCTTGTTTTAGGATGTATCTGGCTCTAGCGTTAGCTTTTCTATGGTCAATAAAATTTGAAAAGGAGGAACAGTGACGAAAGGTTCTAAAAGTAGCGACGCTGGCATCAAAAGCCACCTTGCAGTTATTATTCCACCATAAGGATGAAGCTGCATGACGGCGAGGTTTAGAAGGCACTGGAGGTGATGAGGAAGAAAGGGCGAGTAAGATGGAATCTGTAAAGTATTTGTACTTTGAAATAGGATCTAAGTTATGATGCAAAAGGGAAAGAGAAGAGTCAACAGAACGACTAAATTGTTCCCAATTAGTTTTGGGGATACACCATTTGGAGGCATAGAGGGGCTTGAAGTAAATGGATGATGAGGGAAGACTTTTGAACGATACAATAATAGGGACATGGTCACTTCCAAAAGTACCATCAAGAGTTTTCCAGGAACAGTTAAGAGCAAGATCAGGAGAAGAAAAGGAGAGATCGACTGCGCTAAAAATGGAAGGGCTTTTGTACAAAGTAGGAGATTGATCATTAAGGAGGATAAGATTATGTCCGAGGATAATGTTTTCAAGAACCACTCCATTACTGTTTCGACTAGAACAACCCCAAAGAGGAGAATGAGCGTTCCAATCACCTCCAATAATGAAGGGGGGAGGAATACTATTAAGAAAGGAGGGAAAGGGAAAATTATTGAGATTAAAATTCGGAGGAAAGTACGTACAGACTATGTTTAATGGGCGGGGAAAAATGGAAGGAATAGAAATGTGGACTACATTCGGATCACGAGAAGATGGCACAGAAGAGAAGTGTACATTTTGAGATTGGAAATGTATATTATTTCTAATAAGGATGGCAGCACCACCGTAGCCGTCTATTCTATCAGAACGAACCACGGAGAAATCTTTAAGATGAAACGTTTCAGATTGTTCGAGCCATGATTCGGAAATTAAGGCAATGTGAATTTGATGCATATCAAGTAAACTCTCCAAGGCAAGTCTATTAGCTTTAAGGCTGCGACAATTCCACTGGAGAATATTAAATTTGAAGGACATATTGAAAAATTAAAAAGAGGGAGAGAAACATAAAAGAAAAAGGAGAATGAGTAAGGAGAGAATTAAGATAAAACAGAGTTAAAATTTATCTAGAAGGTGAAGGAGAATATATTTGCGAGTGCAAAGGTGAAGCAAAGAATAAGGATTATTTAAGGTGAAGGTTACTGGAAAGAAAAGCGGAAAGAGAATTAGCAAAGTTTGAAGAGGAGTCAACGTTAAAGGATGATATCAAGTCCAAAATGGCTGTTGAGAGATTATTAATAGAAGGAGAAAATTCAGAAGAAGAAGAGAGGTTAGAAGGATTGTTAGAAGAATCGTTACTAGAGGATGGGTAGGGTTTGCTTAGTGCCCATCCATTTGTTGGAGAAGGAATATGATAGACAGGAAGAGAAGGAAAATGGGGAGTAGGCTTAGAAGAGAATTTAGGCGATTTTGTTTTACGGAAGGTTAAAGATTTAGTTGGAGGTGAAGAATGAATAGTAGGAAAATTGTGAGTGTTATGAAGAGGAACAGAAACAGATGCGCGATTTGCATATGAAAAGGCTTGAGACACTAAGGAATTATCCTTGTGCTTTGATGCTTCATGGAAAGATAGGTTTTCATACGCCATGATTCTTTTGATGTCCTTTTGTCTAATCCATTCAGGACATCTACGGTCATAGGAACAGTGGTCACCTTTGCAACTACGACAAACAGGAGGATTTTGAGTATTTGGACAGTCTGATAAGGAATGCTTAGAAGAGCAGTGAGAACAGACAGTATTAGAACTACGACAGTGCCTCGCAATATGACCAAATAAGAAACACTTGGAACATTGTGTAGGAGGTCTGACGCTAGGCAGAACTTGGAAACGGAGTTTAAAAATAGTGATAAATTCTGGAAGGAAGGATTTAGTAAATTTAATTTCAACTGATCTAGTAGGTGTCTTTTTACCTTCGACGGTTTTTAAAATGCGCCTGATAGAGGAAAAGGGTATAGAAGATTCAAGCCCCTCAAGTATTTCTTCTTCAGAGAAGGAAGGATCAACTCCAGAAATAACTCCCAATTTGTAAATGGAATTAACGGGGATAAAAGCTTTTAAATTATGAGAAGAAAAAAAGAATGAGTTCTGAAGGAAGGAGTTAGCAGAAAGAACTGAAGGAAAGAAAACAGATATTCGATTTCTACCTAGGGTAGTAATGTTAGAATAGGAGGAGGAGACTGTACCAAGAAGTCGGGCCACCGCCAATGGATGATAATTCCCAATGTTATTTTGTGTTGAATTATATTCTACAATTATAGAATAGGGTCCTGGATGGTCGGAGGGGTAGACCTCGGGACTACTGTGAATTAAACTATTATTATTATTATTATTATTATCATCATCATTATTGTTATTATTATTATTATTATTATTATCGTTGGCATTATTATTATTATTATCATTGGCATTATTATTATTATTATCATTAGCATTATTATTATTATTGCTGCTACTGTGTTCACTACTACCGTTTTTAACAGAGTTATTATTGTTGTTATTGATATTATTCTTACTTCCGTTGTTATTACTATTTTTAATACTAAAATTTTCAACGGCTTTAGTGACGGTTTCATTATTATTATTATTTTTATTGTTACTATTATTGATTATATTAGTGGGAGCGTTGAGATCAGTTTGAGACAGCCGTAGATCCTTGCTAGGCAGAGACACGGTCGGTGAAAGGGGGCCGGAAGGTTTACGCTTTACGGCAGCGTCGGTTTCCATCAGGTTGAGACTTAAATTATTCTTATTGGTATTGAATTTCGTATCTTTGGAGGAGGCCGCCGGGCGGCCCCCACTGGACGAACTCATCGATCGATTAAATTAAAATAAATAAATAAATAATAATTGGAAAAAGAAAAAAAAAAAAAAGAAAAAAAAAGAAAAAAAAAAAAAAAAACACGACAGAATTCGAGTGTCTGAAGTACCGAAAGACGAACTAAAATTGTCAGCTGTCGAAATGAGCAGGCGAAATACGCGCACGAAATAGTAAAATCAGAACAATCTCACCGGTTTTATCGCCACGATGATAACGAAAATGCCGAAGAAATCGAAGATGATGTTATTATCGGAGAACAATTGTTATCTATTAAACAACGCGAACGAACAACCGCTTATCACTTACGAACGGCAAATATTTACACAGAAAACTTCACAGTAACTTTTCTACTTTTCATTAATAACTTAAATATTTTGCGTCCAATAAAAAAAAATTAAAAAAAAAAAAAATGACAATTATAAATGCTTCGAGTATAATTAAATTTCCTAGAATCGATGCGGATGAAAAAAAAAAAAAAAAAAAAAAACAGAAACCGATAATGTCTAATTCCCTAAGTTATTTCATTCGCCTAATCAAACACGTTAATGATCCAAAAGTGCTTCCGGAGTATAAGCGTGCCGCTTTATAATCAAATAATAATTCTAGTAATAAAAATAATGGAATTTTGCTTACTTTGTAAATACCGAGATTGTTAATATGACAACTCAAGACCGCTTCTCTTCCCTGTATAACTGTTTGATTTCCGATCGGCTTAGCAAAATCGGTCTGATTATTGAGTCCTAATAAATCGAATACGTTAAAATGATTAGAATGAAAAAGAACATTAACTACAAAATAGGCGCGAATTTTAATCGGCGAATACTGTTTAGTTCACAGAACGAGTAATGTGTATAAGAAAAAAAAAAGGTGTTAGCCCTCGAAATAAAATATTGGTGATCTTCTAGATAATCTGAATACATTCGTATTAGTGGCGAGTTCCGTTCTGTAGAGGATAAATCGCCCGCATGCAACACCGAATATATATATATATATATTTATATATGATGGTGCCTCCTTTGCCGGCATCAGTAGACCCCGTTGAATTTTCTTGCACGTTTTTCACAACTCGACTAGTGGTTCTATATCTAGCTCGGGTTGTTAATCTCGGAATAGTTTTTGTTTTCATTTCATTTGTTCTCATGAAATCGCATTTTGCACAATTTTAAAATAAGAATAAAAAAAAAAAAAAAAAAAAACTTTCCACTAATCTAAGTTAACAAACGAACCTCAGGCGTAATTCTACATTTAATTATTCAGTGTGTAACAACTGCTAAAATTTGAGTGAAAATTTTTGTTTATTTTTACAGGTAAAATTCGGCAAACATCTGCTTTACTCTTATGTCGTACGATGCCGGTTTGTAGAAAACACTTCTTTTAGCATGAGATTTATTTTAATACGAATCCGCCTTAACGAGATTAGCTTGCTATGAATAATCAAAGTTTTGGTAAATACAAAAATGGCACAGTTTGAAAACCGAAAGTTAGAGGTTAAAAAAAGATTTAAATCTATTTAGGTGCAAAAGGAAAAAAATAAAGAAAACCCAAACAGCCAGTCTTGAAGATGGCAGACAAAATCTGCGGAGAAAAGATTCGCATTCTCTGTGCTCGTGGCAGTCCGAAAAACTGGTCAAGCGAATTTTCTGTTCAATGTAGAATCGGTCACATAAGCGGGGTTTGAAAAGAAGCATAAGTTGTCTTGAAAGCACTCAGGCATGTGACGCTATCGAGAAGAAACTTAAACTGTACCGACCTTTTCGAAAGAAAGAAAGAGAAGAGCGAAGAAAGAAAGAAAAAAGGACGGGAAAACAACGAATTTCGTCGAGGCAAAAATTAAAACCTAACGAAGCAAACGACTGAAATAACGTGTTCCGCAGTTGGCTGAACGTAAAAGAAGAAGAAAAAAAATCTCTTTTCGTTTTTGCCTTTTCATATCATCGCTTCATTAATGCGCTTTGTAAAGGGGGTTTTTTACGATTTATTTTTCCTAGTTGGCTCATTCATTAAACAAGTGCGGTCATAAGTAACCAATGCCGTCTGCAATCAGAGTTCTGCAAATAGACACAGGCTCGCGGCGTACTTAGATCTACTCGGATACACTATTCCATATCCGTTTTAGATTACGACGCTGTAACGAAATTATGTAAAATTTACCTCAACACTGTGAACTATTACTTGTTGTCGTGGCCCGTGAAATTACTGCCAAAAAATGGTGAAAACCGATAATTAAGATTGTGCTTAATGACGTAAAGGTTCACCGAACTCGGTCGTAAGAAATATCAAATTTCGCTAAATGAAAATGAATTTCCACAGCATTTGAAAGAAATGATAACAGCAGCCCGCAGTCCATTATAGGCCGTATTCTCGGCTCTCATCGAAATATAACAACCTTTCGAACGGCAAATACCTTTTCCAGAATTTATCTGCTAAAGCAGCGCTTCGATTGGGTCACCTTTCCCCGCTGGAACTAAAAAAAATACGAAGGAAATATAAAAAATGCAAAAGCGAAAAGCTCGAGTCGGTACGGGTATTTTTCAGATTAAAATGCAAGTTCCTTCCCTAAAAATGTATATAATTATCCTTCTCGTTGTTATTGTTCACGTCACATTCAACAAACTCGTGAGTTTTCTGAATTGAATGATGTAGGGTAAGGTGTGGACGGCGAGGGTTTGCAGGAGGCATTCAACATCAGCAAATATCACAAATGGTATAAATTGTTGCTGTTTGTATTGTTGGAATTTCATTATTTTATTTTCCTCTGTCGGCATAACAACTGTGACAGGATTATTATTAGAGCAGCATTGTGTATGAGCCAGGTATTTAGCGTGATCTTGCACATACCATAAGTAGTGCCGGCATATAAACATGCAATGAAAATCCCTGGTGATCTGACTTTTCGCAAGCCGCTCCAAGTTCTTTATCCAGCAATAATGTGATTTGTCATCATGATTTATAAGCAGAAAATCTGTATAATCTTCTCGATCCCTCTTTGTAATTCGACGAGGATATACAGTATTGTTCTCATCCAACCTATAAACATTCACAGATGATTGAGGATTATTCTTTTCAAATGTAGATAGATCATCCAACGATGTAGGAAACAATATACTATTCCGGTTGTATTTCTGCAGTAAAATTGTATTCATCACATAATTACTTACATATTTCGAATGATTCTGCTTAATATATTTTGTAAGCATGAAATATATTTGATACACATCAGATCTATGTTTTTCACATTAATTTTTGACGCTATACTGGTTGGCAGTAGAATATATGATGATGTGCGGCTCAGAACGTTTCGATGGTTAAGACGAATTTCCAGATATTTGATTTTTCTTTACCGCCCAGCTAGATCCTGTTGCATGTTCCAGCTTATCAGCAAGACTAACAATTCTTCTGCAATTCTCCCTGTACCATGCCACATTATTGTCACCTTTTATGACTAATTGTGCATTCATTGGGAAGTAAAACAGCATTTCATCCATATCTGCAGCCCCCACTCCTTTCTTAAATAAACAACACAATGATAGATTTACTTTAAATGCGACATGAATTCTTTTCTTAATTATCTCACTCATTGTGGGAGTAATATCAGACAAATATTTTGCAATGTCCATTTGATAGTTATTATTATTTTTGATTTGGTATGTTGCCAAACGTGTGCGATACCGCTTGCTAACATGCTCAATAGAAACATCACATTGTACAGATGTTGCAAACATTTTGTAAACAATATTAATAAATTTACAAATTATACGAGTAAAAGTTTGACCGCAGGAGAAAACGGGTCACCCTCTTTCGGGCGCGATCTTTCGGGCGCAGCCTCTTTCGGGCGCTGGCGAGCTCAGACCTTTTTACAGACCACCTACGGTGATTTTCAGGTATCATCCGTTAAACGTTATCGTCTGTGTTAGTGAGAAACACGAGTTACCAAATACTGCTGTTAGAAATTCAGTCCAAAAAATATCGTTCTTCGTTAGCGATTTGGTTTTTCCGCGCGTATAGCATGTTATATATGCATACATATATATAATCACAAAACACATATTTTACATGATTTTATTTGGTTATTCGCTTTTTTTAAATATTTTCTATTTTTTTTTTTTTGAAATAACGACTTCAGCGTGAAATACTGATAAACAGACTTTCGCGATGTAAATTTAAGAGTTCTGTTAGCAATAGTGATACGAAACAGACGAAAATTATTAATATTAATTATCGGTCAAATGGATTGTCGGTTTTCTTCATTTTTTTTTTTTTGCTAATGTATAGTCAACCGTATTTAAAAAATTACAAACTATCAACTCTACGCCATTTAAAGTGTAATATAACTGGATTGAATTTGCTTCTGATACATATTCCTTATATTATCTTTCTTTTTTATTCATATCTAGCAAATTTATTTGAGGATACGTTTATTGAAGTTTTTTCTGTTATCTACGATTTTAATTATATATTTAATTCCTTGACGAATCAACCCTGATTTCAAAAAAATATCGAAAAAGACAAACAAAGGCGCAAAAATTTTTAAACATAAACACATTTATGTTAATAATACTAGGCGAGAAATATATACGATATTACAAATTAAAAATTAAATATCTTTGTTTTGAATTTAATATTATGTAAATGCAAATTATGGTAATCTTTAAATTAACTCACAGAATGTTTAGTACATGAAACATCCTACCCGGCTAACCTCTTTTTTTTTCTTTAGAAAAATTTTAAATCTTCAAAACACTGGACTAATATTATTTTCGTAAAAATTTTAATAAAGCCAATAAGGAAGAAGCTTTTCCTGTTTTGTCTAATAATGAAGCGAGCGGCTCATAAAAAAATTATAATAATTAGAAAAATCGACTCGGCAATACTTGACGCGTATTTTGTAGGGAAAAAGAAAAAGTAAAGAAGTAAGTTGAGAAACAGAAGCGATTAATTAATTTTCTACTGTGAAATAGTTTTTAATAAAAAAAGGAAAAGAACCGTCAATGGCTATAGCCACTTTGTAATCAACATGTTTGTTAGTTACAAAACGCGTTTTAACCGATTTTTTTTTTCTAGCATTTTGTTTTTTTACTAACTTATCACACTAAATTGCAATAATACTTTCTAAATATTGTCAGTTCAGCTGGGTTGGATTTGAGTAACACAAAGCTTTAAAAGGAATAATTTGCAGGTATTCGTTATTTAAATCATCGTTCTATCAATTTACATTAAATATTTATAATAGTAACTTAATTTACTTCTGTTTCTCATCATATCGGCTATCTTTACTAAAGGTTTTTTGGTTTCATTTGGAAAAAAAAAAATTCTTTAGTGGCGGTAGTGAATAATATGAAAGAAGCTATATTTAGTTCTCTATATCTGCTTATTGGTAATGACTGCAAAACCTAAATGAGAATTACCTTTTTCGACCTTAGTCTTATTTATTTATTTGGGCACGTCAATCAAGGTCCTTTACTCGGTTTGCATTTCGATACTTATGATATGTTGTTGCAAATACTAAATTACCCGTACGCTTGCTTGTTTTCTTTTTGTATTTGCTGAACAGAAAAGTCCCGTTGAGGCAAAATGTGATCAAACAATAAATGAGTAATTGTTGAAATGAGCACGATCGCCTATTTGTTTTTATATAGTTATTTCATTAATTTATCCAGAATGATTTGTCAGTTAGCCGTAGTATGTTTGTTTTTATTTCTGTTCGATTCTTTTAGGTTGCTTTTTCAGATTTAACCTCATTTGGCCTAAAAGTAAAACGCACAGAAAGAAAAAAATGTTTAATATTTATGAAAAAATGAACTTGCTCCTGCGTGTATATTTTGTAGTAAACGAAAACATAAAATTTCACATGAAGTAGGCGTGGAAGAGAGAAGAGGATAAATTTTGAACATACACCCTGTCAAGAAAGTATCGGGAATTGTTAAATAAAACGAACAATTTTTAATTTTCATCCAAATTTATTTTGTCACCTTCAAAATAACATCCATTCGAAGCGATGCACATATGCCAACGCTTTTTCCACTCGGCAAAGCACTTCTGATAGGCGGTTTCCGGGATGGCCTTTAGCTCTCGCGTCGCATTCGTCTTGATGTCATCAATCGATTCGAAGCGCATTCCCCGTAGCGGAAATTTGAGTTTTGAGAATAGGAAGAAGTCGCAGGGTGCTAAATCTGGTGAATACGGCGGTTGTTCGATGATATTTACCGAGTGTTTGGCCAAAAACTCATTCACAATTATGGCTTTGTGAGACGGCGCATTATCGTGATGGAGAATCCAAGAATTGTCGACCCACAAATCGTTACGTTTACGACGGATAGCCTCTCTCAAACGTCTCAAAACACTTAAGTAAAACTCTTTGGTGACTGTCTGTCCGGCTGGCACATATTCATAGTGTACCACGCCTCGAATATCGAAGAAAACAATCAACATGATCTTCACTTTCGATCGGCTTTGGCGAGGTTTTTTCGGCTTTGGCGCGCCAATTGGCCGCCATTCGGACGATTGCTGGTTCGTAAGCGTGTCGTACTCGTACACCCATGTCTCGTCACCAGTAATTATCTTTTCCAAGAAGGTAGGATCCAAATTGGCTCGATCCAGCATGTCTGCAGCTACCTGTTCTCGGTACTTTTTTTGAAAGAAATTCAGGTCTTTCGGAACAAGCCGAGCCGCAACGCGTTGCATACCCAATTTTTCGTGCACAATCGTACGTACGCTCTCGTGTGACATGCCCAATCCATGAGCCATCTCTCTCAAGCTCACATGACAATTATCAGCAACGATTTCCTTGATTTTATCGACGTTATCATCGGTCACACTAGTTGAAGGCCGTCCAGAGCGAGGCATGTCTTCGACCGTCTCCCGACCATCCTTGAACGCTCTGTACCACTCGTAAACCCGCGTTTTTGATAAAGCAGATTCACCAAAAGCCTTCTGTAACATTTTCAGTGTATCGGCACAAGAAATTTCGTTCGAAACACAGAATTTAACACAAGTACGTTGTTCAATATTTTCACTCATTGTAAAACTTCGACAAAACACTTCAAGGTCGACTGATTTTAACAGCTGCTGTAAACACACTGGTTGACAGATCGCGCTAAAAATAGGCATCATAATACAAAACAGTTGTACCAACCTGGAAAAAAAAAATTATCTGCCTAGCTATTACCCGGGAGATTTAAATTGACAATTCCCGATACTTTCTTGACAGGGTGTATTTATAAGAAAAATAATATTCTAGTCCGTCGTTTTTTTTTGTTTCTTTTTTTCGCATACGGCTTAAACACAACTGTGCCGACATCAAGCTGAGCCTGTTAAATTAGCTTACAGCATACTACACAAATTACAATGTTTGGTCGTTTAGTAATAACTGAAATTTTCAAAAACCACAAAAATTGGAACAATATCCTCATTATTCTTCGATAAGGAATCAATCTTTCTTATATGAAATGGATACAGTTTTATTTAATAAATAGGTATTTTCTGTAACACGCATAAACAATATTTAGGTTACCAACAATTTGAAACCTATAGTATGTATTGCGATAAAACTGTCGCAAAAAAATTATCCCCCCTTTCCCCCTTTCCACAGGAATGATAATTTCTTAAACCATATATATATATAGAATGTACAACCAGTGTTCATACAGCTAGTCGAATTAGAAATTATGTTTTTACTCTTTCACGTTTTCCCAACAAAATAAGAGTTTGCAATTATAATATAATAATAATAACATTAATTATAAATATAGAAATAAACGATTTCGAAATCTTACATATAAGTAATAATAATAATACCTATAATACATGCAAACACTAAAGTTAACTAATTACATTGTGCTACACCACGAAGATAATCTTCGAGCTAAAGCTGATTATAATTTGTTGCGACTTTCAACAAACGTTTGTCGCAATCGACATATTTCTCTTTTTTACTCGGTTACTTTTATTAATAAGACTATGTTTTCTTTATTTTGTTGATATTATATCACGTTCATAAACGAATGACAAAAACCATTATGTGTCAACATCCTTTGCGGCATTCTTTTTTTTTCGGAACAGAAAAGTAAAAATAACAATAACGGCAAGTTTTACACGCATTCATTGTACGTTTTGTTATGTTCTTCTGTTAGGAAAATTAACCATTTTCTTAGAAATTAAAAACCGAATAGCCAATCGTACAGGTTATGAACAGTGCAGGTAAATAAATTTCACCTCTTATGAAGCTATTCAGGATTTGGTCAAATAAACAAACTGAAGCACTACACTTATTTACAGAAAACAGTTTCATTCGTTAATTCTCCGTACTACGGTCATTATTAAGAATAATCTATTCGAAAAATATTCTAGTAATTCTTCTTCCGCCGAAATAATAATAACTGCTTTACAATAGACCTATAGTCAATTCCAAGAAAAATGTACGATTTTTTCCATGACGATTTTATTACTTTTTCTTCTTCTTTTAGTCCTACAGATTCGCATATTGTAAAATATTCGAGGTCCTATTCATTACTTCGTTTCAATCACTCGCAGGAAATCCCCCATGGTGAGAACCGAACCGACAAAAAAAAACTGACGCTCGTTTGAGAAACATAAGTAGTTTACAATATATCCATAAAATTATTTTCGGCATATATGTTTTTAGTGCTGTTGTATTTTTTCGGAATACTCACTGGCGATCAATATTTTCTGAAATAATTATATATAACGGTTATAAAACAAATATATACTTTTAAGAATGTCAAATAGTTGTTTAAAAATCGGAAAATTTTTGTTACTTAATTATGTTAATTTTATTACTAAATGAGCTGTTTTATTGATGTTTTTGCATGGTTTAAAAATGGATTTTGGTTTATGTAGGTCATATTTCACAGTAATAAGAAAAAATGATTCCAAGTAATTAATCCGTGTTACATAACGTGCAGAATTAAATATCGAGCTCTAAAATATTTATTTTGCAGGTAACTAGATTTTAGAAAAAATAAATAAATAAAAAAAAAATATAATATAATTTTATCGAAAATACAGCAAAGTAGTTGAACATAATGTGTCAACCGCCAAGGATATAATATGATAAGTATGAATTATCGTAATTTCAATTTACATAATACTAAATTAAAAACAGGGCCAGTCGATTTGGCTCAAACGAATGGGTTCCGTTAAAAATAAACATAAAAATAGAAGAAGAATTTTTTAAAAATAATAAACGATTTTTTTTAGTAGTTTTTCATAATCATTAAAGTTAATTTAATTTTATTTTTTTGCGAATGTATAAATTTATTATAAAGCACGTGGATTTCCTTTGAAAGCAGAAAATCTGTCACAGAGGGAAATTATTCCTATGATCTACTAATTCTTTCTGAAATTTTTTATTGAAATAACCCGCTAAACGAATACATAATCAGAACTTCAAGTCTTTATAACCGAAAATAATTCTTTTTGTGATATACGAACGCAAAAGAAGCATTGAAAACAGATGGTTTATTTTCTAAACAAATTAATTACTAATTTCACGGGTGTTTTTTTGATTCATTACGCCTTAAATATGATAATTATAGAAGAAAAAAAAAATTAAAAACTCGCTAAGGCTAAACTAGGTCTACTTGGAAAAAAGACGAAATCGAAATGTAACGAGGCGAATCGTGTTGCGACCGAAACGAAATGACTCTCCAGGTAGGTATAAAATAATTATAAAAAAATGTGAATACTCCTACACCCGGCATAAACATGTAGGTTACTAATTAAGACTTAGTAGCTGGAAAATAAAAAAAAAAATCGCGATACTGCATTTTTAATTTTGTGAAAACTATCCGCCAAGTTACGCCTGTTTATTAATTAATAAATATTCTAAAAACTTTCAATTATTATATGTATAAACATTTTCACTGACTGCTTTTACTTGGACTTGGGACGTTAATGTTCACTACATTAATATTTTCAAGTTAATTCTAAAAACGAGGAATATGTCAATTTATATATTCTTGCTTGTACGCAATTTCAGGTAAATACGAAAAGATTATAAAAACTGTGATTTTAATTCGTCATTTAATTTGATGAGTCCATGCTATTCAGTAGGAGCGTTATTCTGGGTTAATTAAATCATTTTGCAATGTAGATGTATCTCATATATTTACAGTTTGCCACTTCAGTCACGTGTTTATAAATACTAGCGTTCACCCAATGGTCCAAATTCGACCATAATTATCATTAAAAATTTAAAAAAAACATATATGAATTTGTATATTTCCAAAATTTTTTTCCCATTCATATACATTCGTTCATTATATATCTGAGAACATATACTTTTATATGTACTTTCAATACAAAAATTAAATGACACCTTAAGATTTAGTACACTTTAAAAAAGCCAATAATGATGATTATTAAGAAAAAATTAAAACATTTTAATAAGAACAGATTTACTGGTTGCAGCGATTTCCTTCTTCAATTTTTGTATTACTTTTTTATTTAAATACGAAACAAAAAGGATAACTGTTTCCATAATTTTGTGCACTGATAGCTCTTAAAGATCATCAATAGTTACTAAACAGAAAAAAAAAGCAAGAAAATCGGTTAATAAAAAGTGGAGAAGAAGGTACTGAACTGTTTTGTCTTTGCCTATTTATATACAGAAGAAAATTATCCATTATTTTTAAAATAGAATTTCCCGCAGTGCATTTATCGGGAATATTTAAACAAATTCAAGGTTTGAAAGCTTCTTCCTTATTGGCTTTATTAAAATTTTTACGAAAATAATATTAGTTCAGTGTTTTGAAGATTTAAAATTTTTCTAAAGAAAAAAAAAGAGGTTAGCCGGGTAGGATGTTTCATGTACTAAACATTCTGTGAGTTAATTTAAAGATTACCATAATTTGCATTTACATAATATTAAATTCAAAACAAAGATATTTAATTTTTAATTTGTAATATCGTATATATTTCTCGCCTAGTATTATTAACATAAATGTGTTTATGTTTAAAAATTTTTGCGCCTTTGTTTGTCTTTTTCGATATTTTTTTGAAATCAGGGTTGATTCGTCAAGGAATTAAATATATAATTAAAATCATAGATAACAGAAAAAACTTTAATAAACGTATCCTCAAATAAATTTGCTAGATATGAATAAAAAAGAAAGATAATATAAGGAATATGTATCAGAAACAAAATTCAATCCAGTTATGTTACACTTTAAATGGCATAGAGTTGATAGTTCGTAATTCTTTAAATACGGTTGACTATACATTAGCAACAAAAAAAAAAATGAAGAAAACCGACAATTCATTTAACCGATTATTAATATTAATAATTTTCGTCCGTTTCGTATTACTTTTGCTAACAGAACTCTTAAATTTACATCGCGAAAATCTGTTTATGAATATTTCACGCCGAAGTCATTATTTTAAAAAAGCGAATAACCAAATAAAATCATGTAAAATATATATTTTGTGATTACATATGTGTATGCATATATAACATGCTGTACGCGCGGAAAAACTAAATCGTTAACGAAGAACGGTATTTTTTGGACGGAATTTCTGATAGCAGTATTTGGTAACTCGTGTTTCCCACTAACACAGATGACAACATTTAACAGATGATACCTGAAAATCACCGTAGGTGGTCTGTAAAAAGGTTGAGTTCGCCTGTGCCCGAAAGAGGCTGCGCCCAATAGAGTCTGCGCCCGATAGAGTCGCGCCCGCTTTTTCGCGCCCGATAGAGCGGTCCCCGGAGAAAACATGTCTAATCACTTCAATATTCAGCACATAAATCAACAAATATCTTGCTGACTCCTCCTTTTATAGTAATTTGACAGAGATATTTGTCACAAAGCGCTAATATTAATGGAAAACATGGAAAAACTTGAACGCAAGAAAAAAACATGTAAAATAACTTTAAAACAAATAGACTAATACAATAAAAGCCCATCAGTCACTATACTTATAATGAACTTCATACAAAGTTCATAACGTGAAGTAATTTTAATTATTACAAAATATTCATTTAAAAATCACCAATTTAAAAGTTTTAATTTTAAAAAGTAACACTGCCACGACGACTTTGCCAGAAAACCAAACAAAATATTAAAAATTTAAATAAATAAATATTTGACTCAGTTAATAAATTATACTGTATGCCAGCAGCAATACAACATCAATGCATCAAATTAACTATTTATACATGCTATAGACTACACCATATAACCATATCATCCCATTTGCACAGTGAATATTTACTCCACCAGATTTTCCACAGATAGGGCGAAAATATTTGAATTAGTGAGAGTTCCAGAGACATTGATATGCATCACAATAATTATCAGCCGACGAACATGCATATGGAATCTATCTGTGAGTGGAAAGAGGAACAACTATTAGACTCCAGACTGGGAAGATTTGTAGCTAGCACAGATACATTAACTGTGACATCACTTCATTAAACATGATTAAAAACATAAAGTTGCTACGGATAAGAAACACAGATTAGTGATAAGTTCATGAAAGATGGTGACCAATTGAAGAAAATAGTGCAAAAACTGTAAAACACAAGTAAATTCACTATAATTAGTGAAAACTGAAGAAAACAGTGTAAAAGCGTAAAACATAAGAAAATGGTAAGAAATCTATAGGAAATGGACTATGACACATTTTAATGTAAGGTTTTTATTTGACTGCAAGCTTAAGGTGGCAAGAGAAAATTTTATAGTGAAATATTAGCGATAAGTAAACGAGTAACTTGACGTGGGATAGAAAGAAACAGAAAGTTCGAAAAAAAACTGATCAGAATGTTTTACAATTAGGCAAATAATGAGAAAAATTTCGGCTTCGATAAGGAGAAGTTCTATGATCGATACAAATTGTTGATACTATTGTACTAATGTCTTGGATTGCAAAATTATCGGGAAAAAAAGAACAGAGATTAACAAAAAAAATTTTTGCTGGAAAAATTTATTACAAATAAATGCATCGCTCTTTTAAATTAATAGCACACTGTCCAGTTAGTATTAAAAAAAAATAATGACAGCAAAATAAATTTTTAAAACTCCGATTAATTGCCAGCGAATATTTTCAATTTCTTGTAATATTAAAAAGATCGCGACCGCAAACACTGCAACTATGTGCGAAAAATTTAAGAAAAGAAAAGTAACACAACACGGACATGTCAAAAGAAAAGAAAAAAAAAATGAAAATAAATTGAATTAAGAAAAAATCACAGGAAGAAACAAATTACAAGTATTTACACTAGTTAAGCTCTTTATTAAATCGACGAAAATGACAAAATACATTATTTAAAAACTGATTGTTATTTAATTAATAACAAATATTTAAAATTTATCGTATTATTATAAATATGGCAAAGAAGATCACAAAAAGATTGCAAAAAAAAAAGATCGCGCTTAGATAAATTATGTCATCCGCGCAGAAAAAGAAAAAGGAACAACGCTGGAGGACAAAAATAATAGAATCGAGTATCCTGTTTTATGTATTACATAGTTGCCCACTAACCCAAAGTGAATATCTGAATTTTTGACGGCATGTGCAGGAAAGGATGGTACGTTTTTGTTATGCAGGATACATGCATGCGAATGCGAGCAGATGTTGTGGTAGCGGCTGATGTGTGTGCAAAATGAGGGATGCGCTTTTGTAGCAGGTTTTTTTGTTTTTTTTTCTAACCCTTCCTTTGGGCACGTCAGCAATGAATCTTCGCCCAGAAACGACATGGGGGAAAAGGATCAGTTAGATGTAGATTCGGTCAGCTATTGATAAGTTAAAAGATCATTGAGGATAGAAACAACGGAGATCGACTGAAATACGAAGTGCAATAAGGATTAGCTTAAGTGATAGCAGATTGGAGTACAAAGAAGTGCGTTTGTTCACGAGGAGTGGACATTCAAAGGAGATATAGTCAGGATCACAGACGGCTTTGTCGTCAGGATGGAGAAGATAATTAAGGAAAAGTGCGAGAAGAAAATGAAAATGTAAGGATGGAAGAAGAGTATGATTGAGACGTAAACGAATAATAGGGATAATAACAGAGCGGCAAAGCGAAGGAAAATCGTAAAATCAAGGCCGCGTGGGAAGATTAGGTTGGATGGAAAAATAAAAAGAAGGAGTTGATTAGAAAAGGAAGAAACGTAAAAATCTAACCAAAATCTAACAAGAAACTTTTTATACAATGGGGGCGTGTGTGGTAACGAACACGTCTGTTTGTAAGGCTGTGTTATCTTTTTTTTCGAGTATACTTATGGCATATTTTTAATTATTCATAGAATTTATTTGCCATCTTCGGAATATATTGGTTATATTCTGGTTGTGTGTTTCGCGTTCTATTGTCGCTAATATTTTTATTACGCTGATAAACAAATATAGTTCGTGTTCACGTACGTGCTTATCGTAATAAATCTTTAGCCGTTAAATTCAATCGAGATCGGCTTGCTTATCAGCAAGCCGGTTTTCTTACGCAACCATCAAGCTTATCAAAATGTCGGTTCTTCGCTCGCCGAAACTTAGCCGCAAATCTCTGACCTTCAAAACTACTGATAACAGTATTTCATCAAAAGATCCAACACCATATACATCGAATTCAGGTGATTTTATTCCAATTTCTACTAACACCACTAATGACGTTTACATGCCTTCAGTCGCTACTAACAATACTAACGATAATGGCAGTAACAATTATAAATCTAATATAGAGTATAATGATCAATTTTATATAAATTCTGATAAATCAGCCCCGATGTCGGAACAGGAGATCCCGTCTACTCACGTGTATGCTCCTCTTCCACTAAGTCCATATTCCTCAAATCGGGTGGAAGAAAATGATCTCCAGCCAAATATTCTTCCTGATCATGGCTGGCAAGAAGTCACTAGGAGGAAAAGACAAAGACAGTTTGCAAGAAGTGTTTCTTCCGATACAGTAGAAACAAATGTAAAACGTAGCAGTAACAGATTCGCTATTCTATCAGTGGAAGATGACAAAAACGATGACAAAGAAGTTAGTGAAGATAGTAGTAATAACAACACTAAAGAACCGAGACCGCCCCCAATAATAGTTTATGGAGTTGTTGATTACACAAAAATGCTGGCAGACATTATCCTTGTTATCCCAGCGACCGATATATCCTGCAGAGCTCTAACTGATAAAAGGGTGGAAATCAAAACAAACAAAGTCGAACATTACCGACGTCTAATAAAATATTTCAAGGACGAAGAGATCGAACACCACACCTATCAGATCAAAACAGATAGAAGTTTCAGAGCAGTGATTAGACACCTCCACCACTCTGTCGATACTAAGGATATTGCCGCCGCTCTAGTTGAATATGGACACCAAGTGAGAAATGTGATAAATGTTAAGCATAGGGTAAGCAAGCAGCCCTTGCCACTGTTCTTTGTGGACTTAGAGCCCGACAAAACTAACATTGATATCTACAAGATTCAGTCGTTGCTTAACATGAAAGTAATAATAGAAATTCCACACAAAAAAAACATTATCCCACAGTGCTTTAGATGCCAAAGATTTGGCCATACCAAAAGTTACTGCAATAGAGCTTTTGCTTGTGTTAAATGTGGCGAAAGCCATATTTCACAAGACTGCAACAAACCACCTAACCAGGCAGCGAAGTGCGCTAACTGTCAAGGTAACCATCCTGCAAATTATAGGGGATGTGAAATTTATAAAAAAATCCAAACGCATAGATACGGTGAAAAAAGTTCGGTTAAGAAAGGTAATGTCCAGCTTCAAACTCCGGCAATAAATGTGCCCTCTTCAGATCCTCAACTGGGCGTGACAATTCAGCGATCTACAGTACAACGTTCACCAAACGAATTAAAATATCCCACAACAAGAGATAGATCTCGACAACGAGAACAAGCTCAGGTTCTAAAGCCTAAATCGTATGCTCAGGCTGCCAGAGGGATCTTATCTGACACTGCAACGTTCTCCCAAAATGACTGGGATATTAAACAAACACTAAACATGTTTTTGGATGAAATTCGGACACTATTTAAAGACATTATTCAGCAACAAGCAAATATGTTTAATGACATTATCACTAACATTATGTATATTATGTTAAAAACAAAATGATTCCTACAAGACCAAGTCAATCATTATGTTATAAAATAACCTTGTGGAATGCGAATGGCTTGTTACAACATCAGCTAGAAGTAGAACTTTACTTGCACACAAACGATATTGACATCATGCTTATATCAGAAGCTCATTTTACTGATAAAAGTTATATAAACTTGAAACGTTATAAAACATACTGGACATTACATCCCGATAACAAAGCGCATGCTGGGACAGCAATCATTATTAAAGATAGCATTCCTCATGATATAAGGCACAGTTACTGCAAAGAATACCTTCAAGCTACTTCCATTGCTATAAAACAGACAAATAACACCTTGAACGTTGCAGCTGTCTACTGTCCCCCAAAGCACAAAATACATCCTACACAATTTATAGATTTTATAAAAGGAATGGGTAATCGATTTATAATTGGAGGAGATTTTAACGCAAAAAATATACACTGGGCTTCCAGATTAACTACCCCTAGAGGCAAAAATTTAAAAATTGCTGTTGAAACAGAACATTGTGATATCATATCAGGAGGACTGCCCACGTACTGGCCAACAGATAAGAATAAAATTCCGGATCTATTGGATTTTTTCATAGCCAAAGGTATCTCCCAAACATATCTTAAAGTCACTAATGATCAATTTTCCCTATCTTCCGATCACTCGCCGGTTATATTAACAATAAGTGATCAAGTGTGGCTAAAGGAAAAGAGACCCACTCTAACCAGCAGGCTTACTGACTGGGATAAATTCAGACAGACTTTAGATGGTGCAATAAATCTCTCTATCTCGTTAAAAACAAAATCAAGTATTGATGATGCTGTAAATCTATTCACTAACCAAATAACCAATGCAGCTTACTCAAGCACTCCTCCGCTGAACAAACAATTCAGGCAAACTGTAATATATCCAAATTATATACGTAAAGAAGTCGCCATTAAAAGAAAAGTACGTAAACGTTGGATGCAAACAAGATGCTCTAATGATAAGAGACAACTAAATAAACAGACTAAAAAGTTGAAGTTGTTAATCAAAAGATTTAAAAACGATACATTCACGGATTATGTTAACAGCCTATCCAATTCTAAGGATGACGGTTACTCGTTATGGAAAGCAACAAAATATATGAAGCGGCCAAAAATTCGAAATAATCCTATAAAAATGCAAGATGGGAATTGGGCTACAGACGACAGCATGAAATCAGAAACATTTGCGACCTATTTAAAAGATATTTTTAAACCAAACAAAATAAAATCACGTTTAGAGGGGTCGATACACAATTACTTGAACCAGTAACCGACAACTTCAAACAAACGGATAAAACCTTTTTCACCTGGAGAAATTGGATCCATAATCAAGAAGCTTAATAACAAAAAAGCTCCCGGATTCGATCTAATCACAGGAGCGATTCTGAAGCAACTCCCAAAGAAAGCCGTGGTATTGTTGACGTATTTATACAATTCAATCCTAAGACTGCAATATGTTCCTGTGCTATGGAAATTTGCTAAAGTTCTAATGGTGCTGAAACCAGGTAAACCTCCTGAAGATGTGACATCATACCGTCCTATTTCGCTCCTTCCAATACTTTCTAAAGTTTTCGAAAAACTCATATTAAAAAGATTGCAAAAAATTATTGTCAACAAAAAGATTATCCCCAATCACCAATTTGGATTCCGTTCTGGCCATTCTACAGTGCAACAGGTTCATCGAGTCGCAAAACTAATAGAAGAATGTCTTGAAAATAAGATGATATGCTCAGCCGTCTTCCTCGATGTCAAGCAGGCATTTGACAGAGTCTGGCACTCAGGGCTGCTATATAAATGTAAGCAAATTCTACCCTTAGAATACTTCAATATTTTGATGTCGTACTTAGAAGAGCGCTATTTTCAAGTAACTGTTTGCAACAGTCAATCATAGATATATAAAATCCAGGCAGGTGTTCCCCAGGGAAGCATCCTGGGACCACTTTTGCATTCTATATTTACTAGTGACATCTCAGAAACCTCGTTTATTGCTACCTTTGCTGATGACACAGCAATTATAGCTACTCATCACTGTCCCATTACGGCTACTCAGCAGCTTCAAAGTGCGATCGACCAGACAGTGGATTGGTTTCACCAATGGAAAATAGTAATAAACGAGTTAAAAAGTAGTCATATTATATTCGCCAAACGGCGTATTAACCGAGAAAAATATCAAGTGACTATTAATGGAAAAATTACACCCCAAAGCTCTTGTGTCAAATATTTAGGAATTCATTTAGATCAATCCTTAACTTGGTTACCGCATATAACAGCGAAAAAAACAGAATTAAATATCCGGACCAGGCAGTTATACTGGCTGCTGAGGCCAATGGCTCAACTATCAATTAACAACAAGCTGCTGCTATACTCTATGATATTGAAACCAATTTGGCTATATGGTTGTGAGCTTTGGGGTTGCGCTTCAAAGTCCAATAAACAAAAAATACAGCGATGCCAAAATAAAATTCTACGCATGATAATCGGTGCCCCGTGGTTCGTGTCGAACGATACGCTGCACAAAGACCTGCGGATAAAATATGTAGAGGAAGAAATAATTCAAGTTATTCAGAATTATCTGTCAAGACCGAAAGTCCATGGAAACCCATTAGCAGCAGGACTGCTAATTCAAGAAGCCAATAGAAGGCTCAAGAGAACACGCATCACCGATTATATGTAAAGTGTTGCAGTTTCAATTATAATCACATGAGAGCTCGGTCGCTGGACCGACTCTTGTATAATTAATTCATTAGTTCATTTATCACATCTGGTCGATGACGAGACTTCTCGTCAGTTCTAGATCATAAGAAAAAAAAAAAAAAAAAAAAAAAAATCTTCGGAATTTGCGAACTTTGTCTATTACTTTTTAAATGTAATTCAAAGTGTTATCTCCATGATTGTTCGATGTTATTCATTGTTTTTTTTTTTATTATTTCTCTAATTATTTTTCCCGTATGAGTGAATTGATTGCATTTTCAAGTTTTTATTACTTTCGGGTTTTTTTTGTTTATTTATTTGTATAATCACCATACTCGCTGTTTCTGCTGTTAGGCCCGGTGTTCCTAGATCCTATTTTTTCTAGCAGGGGAGTTTTTTTTTATTATGACTCGCTAGTTTTGTGGCTGATTTTATGTGTTCTGGTTAGGATCAGATCAGATAAAATGAAAATGATGGCTATCTTACATGTGCAACAATACTAAAGTAGTCGCTTTAGAATTGGAAGCGGGATAGTAAACATTAATCCCAAGTTGTGTGAAGTACGGCAATTGCGCAAGTGGTTTAACGGATGATGCTGAAATTAATTTTTGCAATTCACCGTAATAGTTTGGCTGATACACGTAAATTATACCTATTTTAATAGTCGGCTTTAAGCCTTATCGTAGTATGCCACCGCTCTTAAGTTTCAATTTCGGCGCTGGTCACATTAATTGCCATGTTCGTATTTCAGTCACTGTTTATTAACATTTTTCGATAAATTAATTATTATCTCTTTCGGTAGAAAGTAATGTCTGATTTGCTGCGAAATTCACTTTTTTCATATACGCTCGCTATAAAATTGTGAAATGTAGCTAAAGTTTTTAAATTTTTTCTTCTCTTATTTAGCTTTACTGAAAAAGGTGAGAAGGAAACTAGAATTTTGTTAATCACTTTTTTCTAATTCATTTCCATCACTATTCAAGGTTGTAGTAGCACACTGTGTGATCAATTTTTCATAATACCAATATTCTATTTTGCTTTTTCATCGGACAGAGATCCACATCTACTCCGATTTTGTACCTTGAATTTCTGACCTTGCCAACAGTAGAGCATCTGTTGAAATGGTGCCGGCATACTTCCCGTACTTCTAACTATACCTCACTCCACCTTCTCTTGTCGAACCGTCCGGACAGTGTTCGGGCACTGTTAAAATCTGCAACATACAATAGACTGCACCGCCTTCTGCAACTTCTATCGAGTCTAGACGCCGTAATAGCTCAGGTAGTTACACACGGCGCCTAGATTTATATTTGTAAATTTAAAAATAGAGCATTATTTGTCAATGTTAGCTATCACTTTTGCCCATCTAATACTGTTTTTTCTAATATATTTATTTTGCGGTTGTAAAGTACCAAGCAGATCTTTGTATCGCACTTTGGCCAGACAAATTAATTTTTTTAGAAAAGGTCATGTACTAAATAGTGATCTTTTGCCGATTACCCTGGCTATTATATGCTCTGTTCATCGCATACTGTATTAATTGAACGACACACCGTGGGTAATTTTTTATTACGAAATATTAGTTAATATATTTCTCAGTTTTCATACGAAATGATTCTTATTTTTGAGTAAATTTTTTCCACCACTCCACCGAAAAATAAATATATTTTTGTATATAAACGAAACAACGTAATTTTTTCATTTTTGAATTGCGTCTCCCATATAGAATGGGGGGGACCTTCACTGTTTGGTTATTTTCTGTTTCCTCTCTACAATTCTGTAAAGTTTTTTTTTTTTTTTGTTTTCCATTATGTACATTTTTATTTAGTTGTTTTTCTTTTATTTAACATCTATCATATATATTATATATATATATATATATATATATATATATATATATATATATACATAAAAATTCTTTCGCGAATACACAACGGCGCGCATAGAGAGAGCGAACTACAAAATTTTTATGTACAGAAAATAGGTACATATATAGCGTTAGGCTGCTTATATACTATATTGAATGAAAAATAAGAAGCATACTTCCGATATAATAAATAAATACACAGAAGAAACGATTCAAATGGTACAAAAAAATTTAAGAAATACAAAATGAAAGAAATACGAGGATAAAAGTAATTTCAGTGGCTGAATATTGCTTCCCATATATATATATATATATATATATATATATATATATATATATATATATATATATATGTAATAATAATAATATTTTTAGTAATGAATAAAGTTAGGCTAAATAAAGCACTTGGAAATTACGAATAATATAATTCTAGAGGTTTATTCGGTTTTTTTAGGACTGAAAGAAAATACTTTAAATTCCGCTGGTAGTTTATTAAATATCTTGTGATACCTTTTTACCACTGCGTCCCGAACAGTAATTCCACATTGCCGGTTTATCTGTCGTAATTAAAATTTAATAAATAAAACCGAAAGACGCGTTTCGAAGTTTAAAACTATACAGTTATAATAAACTTCAAAACGCGTCGGTTTCATTAGTTGGTAACGTCAGATTTTAAGATTTTCGTCTTTTATTATAAAAAATTGAATCTGTAATAATTTGTTTATCATTAGACAACATAAATTCGTTTTAAAGCCGGAAGCCCTGCACCCCCGAAATTTTACGGCTATTATTTTCACTATAGTGAAATAGAACAAATGTGCCTGAATTTTTTATGTTCGTTTTAATATTCCTGTTTTATAACCTAGAAAATTAAAAATATATTAATTCTGCTCAGCGATACAATTAAAAATAGATAATATTTTACTTACATTAGTAACATTTTCGGGCACGGCCCATCTTCAATTAAAAACAAAAAGAAAACGAAAATAAAAAGAGAAGCGGTGTCTAGACACCCGGCAGGACCGAAGTTCTTTTCACTTTTTGGTAGATATACGAGTATAAAGTCATTATCGTAAAGTATACGATATAAAAAATGACACACCATATAAATCCCGTATGAATTAAAACAAAAACAAAAAAAAAACCGCGTCAATTTTCAAATTCAATAAAATTTACACGTGTTTAGAATTGAGCTTATACAGCTGACTGCGTACAATGCTTGCTGCTCGAATCGTGCTACTCGCACACACGTATACACATACACGCACACACAGTGAAAGAGAACGAGAGTGAAGGTCGCCTGGAGGACGCATAACGCTTTTTCGTTCCCATACGATTTCTGCCAGTTTACTCCTACCGCCAAGCCGCGTAGAAGAACTTCGTTCCAAAAACAAACCGAGCACCATGTTTTTCCTCGATCTGTTCTTATTTTCATTTTCTTTTTGTTTCTAGCTGAAAATGGGCAGTGCTCTAACACGGTACTATTAATATAAGTATAATATTATTTATTTTTAATCGTATCGCTAAGCAGAATTAATGTACTTTTACCTTTTTTTGTTTAAGTGTACTTGAAATACGGCAACGTTTGTAAAACAGCAACAGAAAGTTGATGATGAATTTAAAAAATTTTTTGTATCTAGTACGAGCATATTAAATTCACTTTAATTAACGTACAACGTCGAGAACTAAATTGTATTTGCGTGTGTACAATGCAGTTCGAGCGGGCAACAGAATAAACTTCGGGCAAAAATAAATTTTCTACTAATTAGTGTCTAAACACTATTTATTTAAGTTAATGTTTTTATTCAAATTTTTTGTTATCGCACACTAAAGAGCTCAATTTCTTCCCATTAATCCCCCCCTTTCAACGAATTCAGTCGAAACGTGGCCGCTTTCAACACGAGTAAATGCAGCCATGGTTTTTTGTAAAAATCGATTAGACTGATTGCTGAAAAAGGTTATCCTCCAAAATTTCAGAAAATGGTAACAACAATTTTTTCGCTACGTTTCGCATTCTCTTTTATTCTAATGAAATCCAGCGAGAAGAAGGCAGCGAAAGTCGACCTAAAAATCTAGCAAAAATTGAAATTTTATTGCAAAAACACCTCTAAACATTAAATAAGTTACTTTATGGCGCCGTTATAAAGTTGATTTAAAAAAAAAACGAAAAAAAAAACAAAAACGAATTGAATGAGCTGAATAGAGGATTATAAAAAGTTGGGATTAAAGGGGAATAGAATAAAAGTTCGCTGCGAGAGATTTTACTGGTTGGCGAGTAAAAGTCAGAGCCGTGTTTTAACATATACAACAGCAGCATCCGTTCGTTTTCAAAACGGTAATACTACTTTAAACTACCTCGGATAAAGTCGAATAACTTTTTCTCTCTCTGTACAAATATTTCCTATCGAGATATGTTTCCCGTTTTAATCAGTTTTTTACCAGTTTCGGTCTTCCGGAAGGAAAAATTAAAATAAAAAATTACTAAAAAGCGCTCTAACGTTTTATTTCGCTTACAGATAGAAGTGAAATATAGGTGTTAATTAAGAACAAAAAATGGTGTACACACATATACATACCTATATACATACCTATACCTATACCTATATATATATATATATTACGTATCAAGGCAAAATAATGAAGATAAACTTCAGCAGCAATATTCGTAACACTTGTATAAAGTACTTTAAATCGCCTTTAAGATATTTTAAAGTGAACTTTTCAACAAACACCGTGACGGGTTTAAATACGCGGCAAATGAAAAAGCAGGCGGCACGTCTGAGCATAAATTGAAGGCAGCAAAAAATTCATGAAATAAAATATATTAGACGCTCTAGATAAATAGAATATTTCTAACAGAATAGTACGTCTTGATTAAACAACAACACCACCTTTCGAATAGTAAACACGGAATCAAATTTGAATTTTACGAAAATTAATAATAATTATAATACAACCAGCACCAACTGTGGAAAGTTTGTTTTTTTTTAGTTACCGTTTTTGTTTTTCAAAATCCAGGTATAAAAAGAAAAACAGGAATGCGCCCCCGTTTAATTTTAGAAGTTTCCTTTTTTTTTTTGTCAATCGCACTTGCAAGATAAAAAAAAACATTGACCCAGAAAATAAAAACTTTTCTTCCGAAGAAATTAAATTTTAAATAACAAAAATTGTAAATGTAATCTAATATTATGAACTTACTCCGTAGAAGATCGCGGAAAAAATTAATAAATAAATAAAAATGTCAGAATACAAACTCATTATTATGTGATAATAATTACGCGCTGATGCATTTCAAAGTAGCAAACTTTTGTGGAAAATTTACGAAAACTATGTAAGTCAATTCTGCGGGGCACAAAAGTTAAATAAGCTTCGGTTGGGCCCTCTTACCATTCAATTTTTAATGGAAATATTCAAATATTTGGTAAAAACAAAAATTAAAAAAATAAATACCCCGGTGAACAAAGATGTATTTCTTTTGAAAAGTAATGATTACCGTTTTTTAAAGCCTTCGGAAAAGAGTAAAAAATAAAAATGCGTCTTTTAGTAGTGTATAAATATGCTAGCTGGGGCGTCCGCTAATCCGAACCGCAGAAGTCACCCAAGTATTTTATTCAGGAGGCAAAAAGTAACCCCATTTCTTGTTCCAGAGGTCAAAATTCACCCAAGTTTCCCCCGGTTTCCCCGGATTTCTTCCTGTTCCACCGTTCCCTTCACCTGCAGTCACGCTAATCCAAACCCCAAAATTGTGTCTGCACATGGAAACCTAACCGAAGTATTTTATCAAGGAGGCAACAAGTAACCACAAATTAGACAAAGTAACATAACATATAGCCAAAAACATAAACATGTAATTTTTTTCTTTTTAATTGAGCGTTTTTAAAATAAGTAAAAATCGAAAAAGTGATCGTAATAGGATTAATTTTAGAACTCAGTTTCATAAATTGTATATGTAAACGTATGTGTATATAGATGAGTGTACAATGGCTTACAAAAAGTCATTGGAAGCATTAGATCACACATTTTTTTTTTTTTTTTTTTTTTTTTTGTGTGTAATATACTCGTTGACCATGTATAACTGCCAGGGTCATTACGGCACAACGAGTATCGGATTTATTACAATTTGTTTATTAAATTATTTCTGTTAAGGAAGATTAGCATTGTCTGAACCTGTTCTGGACGGTTATCTAAAAGAAGGTGTAGTGGTTCGTCCTTGATTCTTGCTAAGTTTTGACATTGTTTCAGGATGTGTTCCACCGAAGGTAGCACTGCTGCATTACAGAATGGGCAGGAAATCGGTGGAGGGGCTCCCTGGAGGACATGGTTGTGAGATATCGATGTGTGTCCCAATCTCAACCTGTTAAGGGCAGAGAATTCTTTTTTGGACATTTGGATTGGTGGCCACCAAAGATCAACATTTGGTTTAATATTCCTTAGGAAAGTTGCATGTTGGGACCAGGATGAGATCCAATGTTCTTTCATATTTTTGTGGAAGAAGGGAGTGATTTCTGGTGATGGGACATTGGGTGGCATAGGGACAGACAACATTGACTTGGCGGCCCGGTCTACACATTCGTTTCCGGGTATTCCAACATGTGCCGGCACCCACAAGAAGCCTACTTGTATCCCCTCTTGGGTAAGGCGATGTGCTGTAGATCTTATTTTATAGACTAATGAACCGGTTATAGTAAGTGACTGAATAGTTTGAAGGGAGGCCAGTGAATCTGTGATAATTATGTATTGTTTGTTCTCAGATTTACAACACGCACATGCTTCCAATCCAAAGAGAATTCCGTATAGCTCGGCTTCTAATGCGGAGCTGTCATCATGTAGCCTCACTGCTTCGGCTTCACCTGAGATGAGGTAGGCACATGCTGTGGGAGTGGACAGTGTGCCAGCGACATTTGCTTTAGCTCCATCTGTATAAACGTGTGTATCATGTGTGTAAGTTTGTATTTTTTCGATACTTTTTTGGCGAGCTGTATATTGGTCCTCGTTAGATGTACGGATTAAAAGACTTTCAAAATAATCAGTTTCCATTTAGTGGAGCATTGGTGTTACTATCCGGTGACATCAAGCAAACGTTTCCGTGAAAAACATTTTTTTCTTTCTTTCATTTCATTCCACAGTACAGCCATGGCAACACAAAGAATGGTATTAAATCGAACAATGCGTTTTCTCAGCGAATCTATGATTACTAGAATACTTTGATTTATTTCCCCGATAATTAATATTAAGCTGAGCCCCAGTGAAGCGTGGCCGGGGTTTAGCTGGTTATTTATGTTTTTCTTATCCCCCCGATCATCCTAGCCACTATGGAAGCCTACTGTCCAATTATGCACACGCGCAGTCGCCGCCACCATTTTTATATCTAATATATTTCATTCTATTTACTTTTACCATGACCAACAAAGCGTCAAACGACCCCCCATCACCCCCCGACGATTCCTCTATTGAGTGGTCATTATTTTCTCTGTCAGTCGTCAAAGCACATCATCAGTTCACACGCATGCATACACCGCTGTGATAGCCTCTGTAAAAGCGCGCCGCATGTTCACACATCTCTAATGTCGCTAGTTTTCCTACTAGCCATAATAATTTATTCCTATAGAATTAGGCTAAGTATATTTTTATTTTTTCACACTTACGATTACTTTACCATCCGTAAGTTTTTTTTTTCTGTGTTTTCCATGGTTCTAAAAATTAACATCTGCTGTGAAAGCGCACCATCCATTAGCGCACAGATTCTGCGTGTACGTTATCCTATTATGTGTTTTCAAAAATTAATTCGAGTATATTTTTCCTTTTTCGCATTACCAAAAATTCCTTCGTCCCTCTCCGCCCCTCCATGACGAAATTACTGATCTTTCACAATATATTTTCCAGAGCTCGCCAAAGCACCAACCGCCGCAGAAACGTACATGCTCTGTATTCGACACATATTTTATTCTCAATTGTTGTATATTATTGCCAGATTATTTTTCCAAAAGCTTTCTGAACATTTTTTCCGTTTGTATGTATTTTTTTATTTTTTACGGTTCTAAAAATTAAATCACCAATCGCACAGTCTACTGCGGAAGCACACTATACATTCCGACACATACATATGCCGCAGAATCAACCACAGTGAAAGCATGACATTCGTTTCTATGTACACACACGTTCTCACATACGCTCTGCGTTATACATTATCCTAATATAAATTTTCAAAATTAAATTGACCATATTTTTACTTTCACGCTTCCAAAAAAAATTTTCCGATCATAATATATTTCGATTACTTTTTCCAGACCCGCCCAGATTCAATCATACATCACCGTCCCCACTGTACATTTCCATACCAAGTCATAATCATTATCATTGGACGCCTTCGAGGCGCCTACACCACATTGTTGCAACCCCGCCGATCTCTGCATTTTCAAGAGAAACAAATGTTGCTCTGCAGTCTAAGAAGTCCCCCTCCCCGCATCGCCGATCGTTCGCAACATCATTAAAGCGCGTATTAGGTACTGTTATTTCTTAACCTTTACAGCGGGCTAATTTACATCATCCATACTCCTTTTCCAGGAAACATGGTGAAATTGGGTAATCTTTCCAGCCGAAAACCAGTTTGTCAGTCATGTTGCACACGGCACTAGTCTAAATCAGGGTAGCTAGTTGCAATCCTCAAATAAGTCTCTCACTTGTAATTTGTTCTTCATGGTGATTAGATCGTTTTCTGAAGTTTAAGAGTTTTTAAAGGTGGTTTGAAATTTTTTTTGAAGTTTTTTATTAAATTAAAAATATTTTTCAATAATGAATATTAATATCACTGAAGTGAATAGCGTTATTCTTCTTCCATCCTGCTGCTCTTCATTCTTTATTTCTCCATGCAGATTACTGGTTAATTTGTAAATGGTTTGGATAACCGGATAAGTTCATACAATGGTTAAGAGGTTGGGTTGTACCACTTGGAGTTATACTTAGGTGAAATTTACATACCCAGATGAGAAGGTTAGGTTATAATTTAAATATATATAGAAGTAAATATTAAAATATAGGTTGGGGGCCCTTTTCTGGGGGTGTTCTGAGTATTGCAGTGTAATAGTCGAAGGGTTGGGGGGTTGAACTAGAACGTGTTTGAAACAGCGGGACAGCAGGGGAACGGACCACCGGTGAACCATGTGAAACTTGGGTGAATTTTGAGCCGTGGAACATGAATTTCGGTTACTTTTTGCCCTTAAATAAAATACTTGGGTGAGTTTTTGGCCTGCGGACACGGTTTTGGGGTTGTGACGTCAGACGTGCCAGCATGCCTATTTATACACTACTTCTTTCTATTTAACGATTTGGAAATTTTCTAAATTCTCATGTTTCAAAAGTTCCTTCATATTATTAAGTTCATGTTTCTCAGTACCCTTGTTTTTGTGATTCTAATCGTATCTTTTTCGAATATTCTGCTGTCCTCAACGAATGCTTTTTACTACATGTATGCCCAATTTTTAGCTTTGGGTCTTCCTACTCCTTATAACGCAAGCTATATCCTTTCCCTCCCGTTTTACCTTCAGTTGTTCCGCCGTTGCTGTTCTTTGTAAATTTCATTTCTGACCGCCTGGCTATTTAGTTTTTACTCTGTTGAATTATCATGTTGTCGGGCTAAGGCTGCTGATGCGCCCAAGGTAGGAATAAAACGTGAACCATTTGATGCATCACAATCAAAACTAATAAATAAAACAACAAAAAAATATATAAAAATTAGTAAGAACTTTTGGAATTTGTGACGGACTAGCGAAGAAAAGATAATTTCATATTAACACGTACTTTAAACTAGAACGATCCATCGGGATATGAAAATCGGACAATATTTTTCAGGAATCGATTTTAACATGAATTCGAATTGGAACAATTTCGTACGAAAATAATTTCCCGTGAAATAGACAGTTCGCCTTTTAATCGTGCATAGTATTCTACTTTGTGTCGGAAACAAAAATTTATTTTTGCAAACACAAATGATTCTGGAAAATATTCCATACGAATCTCCGGCTTCCGAAAAAGAAGCAATCACTTTTCGACTTCAGTTGACGTTAATTCCTTTTTAGAATATTTCCCCGAATAAAATCTACAAAAAACCTGCGTTTACTAGACCTAAAATTTAATCGTCGCTCTCATTAATAGCGAATGGAAGAACTACACAATTTCAAAGCCTTGAAATCAATAAATTAAAGCAATTTTTAAATTAACGTTTATTGTAAGATTACATCGGTAGAAGAAAGAAAGACCGAGAAATAAATAAAAATAATACGTTATAGGTAATCTATGCATCAGCCTAATTGCTTGATTAAATATACTTCGCATATAAACTAAATGCCAATCAATACACCGCAATCAAATTAGCCAATTCATACTCCCCAAAAACACCATTTTACCCTTCATGTCAATGAACATAATTATACGCCTAATTACCCCCCTCTCCAAAAAAAAAAAAAAAAAAAAAAAAAGAAAAAAAAGAAATCGACGACAAGAAGAAAACAGAATAAATTAATTCCATCATCAAATAAACCAGACGATACAAATGGATTTTTGCGGTTATTTCGAATGAGTAAATTTTCGTACTTATTTTAACTGGCACCCTCTATTTTTTCAGCTACGGTCCGAGACTTCAGACGCTGCGACAGCGGTTAGAATATTAATAATCTACGATTCGTTCAGTTCATTTTAGCGGTGATAAATGTTTCAAATAATATTCGATATTTCAACATGTTTAATTTCGAATTCGTCACTAACATCGTTGTACATTATGACAAAAACATTGCTCGAAACAACTGTGTATACAGACTAAAATGAATCGAACATTTTTCAAAAATTTTACAGAGCTCTTCAGACGTTAGTAATACACTTCAAAGTTTTGGTAAACGCATAAAGTTTTACCTAACTTTTACCGAATGTCAATGCTCTTTACAAACTAAGGAGAACACATAAAGCTCAGATGCATACACATTTATATGAAGCTGTGTACATGTATAATCAGTATACAAACATATATGTATTTGCAAACGGTGGTGATCACTAATAACGTTTAAAACACTCTGCCGTCCAAGTTCCCTTATTAATAAGTTTTATTTTACGTTTCTTGAATGTGAACAGTGCCGAATATTACAAAATGCAAGCGACCGAGTATAACTGACGTGCAATAAATTTGAACTTTATTTGCAAACTATATACAGAACAGCAGGGACACTATCATACGGACGCATATTTCAGTGAACTGACATTTCATATTCCGTTATTTTTTCTCCATTCTTATCCCCGTTAATACATTTTCTCTTCCAATATACGATGGCTTTATAATTTATTCTGAAATAGCAGCTAAACACGACGTTGCTCGTCTGAATATATAAAATATTTTTTTTTTACTGTTATCATGACGATTGTGCTCTAAATATTACATTGTACACGCTGCTGTACTAATCTCATGTTGTTTTCTCTTAAAATCCATCCCATTCGCTTTTTATATCCTAAGGGCCATATGGTCAAAATTGTGCTGTACTGCTTATGTCGCTTTTTGTCCTTCTCTAGACTTTGTATCCCTTTTATAAGTTGTAGTGAACTATTATAAGCCAAACCCCTCACTGGAGAGCTTTGGATTGGTCACATTTCTATCATCATAATACATATATTAAAATTAATATTGGCGCTGTTTGTGGTCCCTCGACTGGTACAGTGGAAAAAAAAAAGAAAAAAAAATATTTTTTTGTCTTCACTCGTAAGTAAATAAAATACTTACAAATAGTTCTTAGTTTACCAGTTTCTTTTGATAGCTTTTTTTTTTCCTCGGACTCACCAACTGAAGGCATTAATCTAGCGCTGCAGTTCAAGGTGCTAGAAGGAAGAAAGCTAATTTGCTTTTTTAATATGGTTATAAACTACGGAGTGAGAGGAGACAGTAATAGGAACTATAAAGGGTGAAGGAATCATAAAAATGAAGGATACGTTACAAGCTGTAGAAAAAGAAAAGCCTAAGAGCTGAAGGTAGAAACGAAATTAAACTACTGCTTGACAAAAAGGAGTGATGTCAGAGAAAAATGAAAAAGAAACGAAGGGAGGAACAAATTATGACCAAAGCGAAGACGAGAAATAATGAAAGAATGACTAGGATGAGGATAATAATAGGTAGACGGGAAAGCTGCATAAAGAGGTAAAAAAACTGGACAATATTTGAAGAATGATATGCAGATTTATTGAAGGAAAAAATGTAAAGAAAAAACTGGATATGAGCGAAAGAGAATGTAAGCAAAAATAGAGATTTTTTAAGTATAAAATCGTCAGTTGTGGAAAAGAAATATGTAAAAGTAGATAAATTTAGAAGAAGAAATTGGAGACTTTTAATTAGAAATGGACATCCTAGATATGTGAATGAACAATGGAATAGAATAAGCTTCTGAAAATATAGCTGGACATGCACGCCTTAGAGCTTCAAGACATAAGCGAAGACACGGACTAGATTCGGTCACATTTGGAGAAAGCGGATTTTGAAGTATACAACGCTTCAATAAGAAAATAAGTTCATGCAAAATAATAAACTGTGGGAACACCCGCCACACTCCACTTGCTCGGAAAGGTTACTCTGAAAAGATTTAATCTCGCAAAGACAGATATGTTGACGAGCGTAACAAGTGGTAATTATTTTTGTTATTTAATTTAATTTAACTCGGCTACAGTAGAATGACCGGTGCATTTATAATTTACGAAGCTACGCTCAACAGCGAGCAACAGTTTCATCAGCGATAAGGGATTTTGCACCTGCGCTGCAATCAGCGCTTTTACCTGTTTCGATGTTGTTAGCACAACGCCGGTACTAGTTGACCCCATCGAATTCATAATAGACAAGATTAAAAAAATTTATTTCAAATTAAGATCACTATATTCAAATATGTTCGGTTTCAAATATAAAGATAGAATAGTACTCTACAAAGACATTTTTGGATCAATAACAGAATACTGCTCTACAGTATATTTTCCAGTTTTACGAGAAAAAGACAAGAATAAGCTGTTAAAATTACAAAGGAAAATATTAATAGGAACAATCTCTGGTTATCGCACAATATCGTATACTTCAGTCAACATCATAGCAGGAATAATACCTATAGACTTAAAGTTAGAAACTGTAAACCAAATCAAAACATAGGAACACTCTGGCAACACTCAGGTGTGATAAATCAAAAACTGGAAAAGTAACACGGGAAATAGATCCAAACTTAGAAGAAAGACTACAAATGAAACATTTTTATGCCGATTATAACTTCACTCAATTTTTAACCGGACATGGAAATAATGGTGTCTATATATGAAACGATTTAAAATTGCTGCAACAGACATCTGTATAGACTATAAAAAGGAAACAGACGATTAACATTCGATTTTCGAATGCAATAAGTTTAAAAACGAAAGAGAAAAGCGGAAAATAATTAAAAAACCAATAACCGAAATACATAAAAAAAACTTTTTTAATTTGATCAGCTTTGTCAACCATGTAATGAATAACAAAACAAAACACATCAACAACAAATAATAACAGTAACAGTCAGAAACTCTGGCTGAAAAACCGCAAGGTACAGCGGAGTAAATAAATAAATAATAAAAAAAAAAAAAAAAAAGTTGACCCGTTATCGTTTAATTAATAATTTCGTAAGGACCATAACAGGTCGGTTTTTTCGTTTTTTATTGTATTTCTTTCTCGTTACCTGATCAATCATCGAAATTTGAAGAGTTTTGCTGCAACTATTGGTTTTCTAAAATTATATATATATATATATGTATATGTATATACGTAGTTCCAGTCACTGAATAAAATTAATTATAGCAAATTCATGTAATCAAGAAATAGCCATTAAAAGAACTTCGACATTAACCCGTATCTACCCGGAACCGAAGCAAATAAATCAAAATTATAACAGTAGAGATGATTTATGTGTTTACGAAAGGAAAGACCGCTATTTAAACGTACGCCGAGGTATCGGAAAAAGAAAATGTGGGGAACAGAGCAATTATTTAAGAATAAATTGATTAAGGAACCGTTATATGGGCGCAAGGTGAAGCAAACTGTACGCAGAAATTGAAAGGTGAATTTTATAGGTTAGCCGCTAAAATGTTGCGAGAAATCATATATAGAAGAATATAATCTGCAAAGAAAATAGAGGTGGATCTTATGGAGAAGCAAACTACGTTAAGGACGTAACTGTTGAAAAGAGTAAGACTAACAAGGAGAGTTCGCGATCTGTGGGTCACCGATTTTGATGACATTTTGCAGATCGATAGAAGACCATGAGTATATAAACTGCGTAAAATATTCGAATGCAACTTTTTAATTTAGGCGAGAAATTAAAACTTTTAGAAGCCGCATTTCACGGATACTATACATATAAAGCAGTTTAGACAAAAATATGCAATAAATTCCAGATTATGTTTATATTTATTTCATGCAGATGGTTCGAAAGATTAACCATTCCAAAATTAAGTATATAAAACAAAAAAATTATTAAAAAAACGATAAAATAATTTTAAAAAATCAATTTTTACTTTAATAAAAATTTAAACGCGTCATTTATTACATATTTATATAGTATAAAAACATAAGTTATAACGAACTTGTTTTGTGATGTAATGGTAAAAGTGACGTCTATTTGTACATACTTGGAAATAAGGTCTGGGTTCGATCTCTCCGCGATGTCACGTAAAATTTTTGATCTTATATTTTAAATTACTAATTTTTATTATTTAATTATTTCAATTCTTTATAAATAACTCTATATAAATATAATAACAATTTTTAAACATTTAAATTATTCAACGTCTGTTTTTATGCATGACTTTCCTCGAAACTTTCAGATAAACGTGAAATATTAGTTAATAAATGCAACGAGACTTCCGGGAGGTAGATTAAGGTTAGAAAGATGAGCTGAAAAGGGATTCCTAAAGGCTCTTTCGTAGCGTAGTTATTTAGGCAGTAGTGTTTCGTTCAATTTTGACTTGGTTCAAACCCAGCTGCTGCACATTGAAACTTCCAAAAATTTCACTTGTGCTGGGTTAATGCCTATAACTAAGGCGTTAAAAAAAGAAAATCGATATTAGAAGAGATGAAAGTCAAATCAATAGAATTAAATACTGAAGAATTTCTATAGAGTATGTGGATGAATGGTTATTAAGATTGACAAGATTGTTGCAACGGATAAAATTTTCAAGGATAACCTCTTTCTGTTGCTCAAATTCCAATCGCGAGCTGTAATGAACGATGAAGGAAGGTAATTAAGAAAAGTCAAGAAGAAAAAATTGCTGAAATCAAAATCAGGAGATGTGTAGAAAAGAAGTTAGGTGGGTGAAGAGAATGCTGATGAGTATAGACTGATATTATATTGAGGTGATGCGAAGAAACTGTAGAAGGTTATTTCTCGTAAGTCTTAATTTTTAATATAAAAATAAAAATCAATATTATAAACATCCGACGATAAAGAACAATAAATAAAATCACAAAAATATATCAACGTACACAAAAAATTATAAACAAGTTAAGTCAAGCATGATGTTTCATGCGCTGAGGATTCCGCGTGTCAAGTTAACGATAACTATAATTTATATTTACGTAATAATAAATTCAAAACAAAGAAGGCTGATTTTTCGCGCCGCAAAGAGGGAGAGACAGGTAATTTTTTGCGATTTTTTTAAATTGTTACTAACTTCGAAAATTTAATTAAGAAAATAAAATACGGTTTCGTTCCTGACAATTAGCAATCTTTCCAACAATATATTACATACCCGGAAAAAAAATATTTTTTTCAAAACTTTCGAGCTTTCTGCGCTCCAAACGTCAGAATATAAAATTGTGAGCTCGACTATACTTTTTGTATAAAGCTATCCGTTAAACATATGTTTGAGATACGTTTTGGTTTTCTTTACTTTTTTACTCAGGCTATTATTTACGTGAACATCATTTTTGGACTGTTTTGAGGTCCACAGGGGGGGGGGGTGTATAACTTTTTAATGGAAACTTTTTGCTTTTCTGAAAGAGCTTCTACGTTTTGTTTCATATTTTGAATTTTATTTTTAAAGGTTTATCTGGTGATGAGATGAATTTTTAAGTGATTTTTGAGATGGTTTTATATTCCATATTGTATATTCTTGACGGTTTTTTGAGTTTTTGGTGCCCAGGATTATTGGTTAGCTTTAAGTCATAGATTGTCTTAAAAAGGATTTTAATTGATACGAAAAGAAATTATTTTCCCTTTGTATGTAGTTTTATTGTATTTGTTTTTAAATCGTTGAGGATATTTTCTCCTGCCTTATAAACTGTTCCATTTTTATTTATTTATTTTCTGTTCTATCAGTTATTATAATTTCAATCATTTTCAGGTAATGATGAAGCTTTGATTCTTGAGGAAATGCTGTAGACAAGACTTCAATGCGGAACCTCATAGTATATATGTATATAATTGAATATTTATTATTACACTTACTAACATTTATATAAATTAATACATATGGGAATATTTAATTACTATATTTATTATGTTATCTTCAAACCCCCCCCCAATTTATACAATAGTGCAACAAGTTTAAAATGCCAAATACTTTTGTATTTTAACAATATTAATAATAAGACGATTGATATCTTCATATTTTTATTTTTTACAACATATATTAATACTGACTGTGTCATTCTTAGCCCGGAGTACGCTACATTTTTTATCCCATAATTATGTCCCGTTTCTCTTCATATGTAAGGTAACAAACGTTGAATGCTATGTTGTACAATTTTTTAGATTTGTAGTCAATTGAAAACAATATTTCGAAAATAATTTCGAAAAATAAAATATTGTGGGTCAAAGGGGCTTGTCCTCTCGCGAAGCCTGATAGGTTGAAATTATATATATATATATATATATATATATATATATATATATATATTATTTTGAATTTCAATCGTATCGGCTGCGGGAGCCAACGTAAGAATTCGCGATTTTTTCTGCAATCTGTTCTGGAAACCTGTGAGGCGATTTCCAAAATTCCTGCTGTTCGGGACCAATGAAACGAGTTCTTTTAGGTCCTTAACCTAGGACTCAAAATAATATAATAAAAACAAACAGGTATGTATTCACCTACATTTAGGACTCAAAATTTTGGATTCCCTGGACCAATCCGGACTAACTTCTGACGAGCATTAGGTTTTTTTATTACAAAACACGCGCGGAAACGCTCTTTCTACCCGACAGATATAAGTGGACACGAGACTCCTCCCGGGGGAGTACCACCGAGACACGGGCCGAGCGTTTTATCACGATGTTCTGTGAGACCGAATGAAACATAACAAAATACAAAAAGCAAATAATTTTTGCGACTTTTCTTCCTTATTATTATTATATGCATATATATTCTATCGATGTTATCGATCAGCTCTCTTCGATCATCGAGAGTAACATTTTAACCGACATTCAACAAACGAACAAACAAACAATACTCGGCCAGCGAGAATAGAGGGGAAAATGGTAACGCGTAAAGTGGTTTGGACTAGAAAATTTTCGTATATCACACGAGTCTCGCGGCACTGACAATGTCGAAAAACACGGCGACCGATATATCGTCCGACTTGCCCACGAGACACGACTCGATAAACCGAACATCAAAACTAACGATATAATATAATGGCTTATCAATCACATATATAGCCGCTACAGCGCTGTTCTAAAGTAAAAAAAAAAAAAAGCGATTGGAATTTGCAAAAAAATACGCTTCTGTTAATAAATCGTTTTGAAATGATATTATTTTTACGGACGAGTTCAAGGGAAGCAATGGTAAGCAAAGAGTTAATACGGAATTTATGGAGAAAAATTTAAATCCAACTGCAAAACATGGTGGCATAGTCCCATGGTTTGGGAGTGTTTTGCGGCAAGTGGAGTAGGCGCGTTGGTTTCTATTGAAGGCAATATGAATACCGATATGTATATTGATATTTTAAAGAACCATCTTGCTCAAAGTGTGACTAAATTAGGTATATCGAAGTCGTTAAAATTTTACCAGTATAATGGTCTGAAACACAAAGCTCGAAAGGCACGAGAATGGTTATTCTATAACTGTCCAAAAGTGTTGGAAATACCTCCGCAATCACCTGATTTGCAACCCGATTGAGAATTTCTGGCATTACTTAGATAGACAAGTGTGCACGAAGCCTCTTTATTTCGAATAAAAATCAGTTAAAAGAACGTCTCTTAGGGAAGCGGAAGAACAAATTCCGTTAGATTACCTGAATAAGGTAGTTTCGTCGATGCCTGATTGTTCGGAAGCCGTTATCAGAGTTAAACGTTAAACATGCAAAGTATTAACGTGTTTCAGTTTAACTTTAATTTTATTCTGTTGATGTAAATTTGAGGCGAATTTTAGATTTCCGAATATTTTTGTTGCCCGTTTTTTTGAATCGATATTTTATTTTTAACAAAGACTGGGTTAATTTATTTAATTTTTTAATTTTATTATTATTTATGTATTATGTTAGATACACTAGACGAGTCTAAAACAATTTTTTTATTAATAAATCATTGCTTGTTCATTTATAAATAACAAATAATTTTTTTTTCAACGATTTCCGAATATTTTTGGAATTCACTATATATATATATATATATATATATATTAAATAAATTAGTTACATAAAAATTAAATGTTATAAATGAGGCAGATAACATTGGTTTCGAACTATTAGTTATATTATTTTGTAAAATTGAAAATTATCTAAGCACTAATTTGTGCACAATGTTTTTGGTCAACCTGTCTTTTGCTAACACGAATAGACTTGATGGTGTTTCCACACGTGAGCAGCAGGCAACATGCGTTTATTCTTGCAATTTCTTCTTCCGATTCAGTAGCTCTCATAACACGCATACGCCGTGCATTTCTGCTACGCGCATTGTTCAGGTTCGATTATCTCCGCGGCATTATCTTATACTGAAATATAAAGCAACTTAGATGTCCAATAATGTCAGAGAGTTGTATCACTGCCACACTATTGTTGTCGGAATATTAAAATAAATTTTTTTTTTTTTTATCAAGGCAGGACGTTTATTAAATACACTGAAATATAAATAAATTAAATGCCGCACAATATCGCACAATATTTTTTTTTTTTCATAAACAACAACTCCGTAATAACACGAACTTTTTTGTAAAAAACAGAGCGAAAAAACGTTTATTTTATCATTCATCGATAAAAACGCCATGCGCCAGCGATAAAGATGGTTGCATTTCGATTAACATTCACGATACATAAAAGTCGCCACAAAAAGTAGTTGGTGCTCAAAAAATAATAAAATTGTCAAAATTTGTTTTATTTAATATAACAAATATTTATGTAAATAATTAAAGCAAAAAGTAATAGCCAACAATTAAATTTGTTTTTTTTTAATTGATTGATTAAATTATTTAATATAAAAAATATTTATGTAAATAATTAAAACAAAAAGTATCCTATCTGTTAAGAGTTGGATTAAATTGCATGTACTTTCAAAATGTTATAAAAATCGGTTAAGTAAATTCCGAGTTTATGCTGCACAAACATAAAGACACGGGATTTTTATATATATACATGTATGTATGCATGTATGTATGTATGTATATGTGTCATAACCAAATAATTTAGAATATTTATCTAAAAATTAAAACTCTAGCTTCCTCTCGAATGATGAATTCAATATAGAAATTATGATTAGAAAATAATCGTTTACCTGCTACATTTTTAAAACGAAAAGTAATAATTTCACAAATGGAAAAGACGGAAATTAGTAATCATCATTTGATTATTTGATTAGAAAACTGAAAAATTCTTTTTGATCGGCAAAAGTGAAACCTGTGCGCATACTGTAACACGTTTTCAAAACTGCCTGAAATTACGTCAGTTTTAGTTTTTCGATCATTGGCTAATTTTTCAGACGCTAAAACGTAATTGCCCGTTAATTAATTTCAAATAGCGAGAAAACAGCTTGATTTTTAAAGAGAAAATATTGAAAGATACGTTTAAAATTGTTGCTTTGACATTAGTACGAGCGAAAGACATAATGTCAAGCGAACGTTCGCTAGGACGGGGAAATTTCAGATGGACTTTTCAACCATAACGAAGCGAAGTAATAACGTAAAACTATGTTGACCGAGTTATACAGCTGCGCAGTGCGGTACGTCTAGCGGGCCTGCCTAACGGGACGCAAACGACCATCTTCCGTCTCACGATATAGACATTTCATCCAGGTGAGGCATTTGTGGAAGTTAAACAATTCCAGTGGAGCGCAGACAGAAAAACATTTCCATTTGTTAAGCTGCCGGTTCCGCTTCCATCTCAACCAACCCATCACGCTGAATTATTTGTTCGTTTTGCAACTCTCTTGCGAAATCATTCTCTCAACTTTGCTTTTGCAAATACTTTCAACCTCCTCTCTCCTATAACGCTACCGAAAATCACACTTTATATTGAAATGAAAAACTAACTGTACCAGAAGGAAATTCGAATTACGGTTACTAGACAGAATTTTCACCAAAAACACAAAAAAAAAATAAAAATATACGCAGCTCACGTATCATTACTTAATTTATCCTGCATTTAAAAAAATGGCAGTTTTGCTAAATTATCAACTACTTTTAGAAATTATTTGCAAAATTTAAAAAATAAAAGACGTAGTCAACGAATCTGTACAAATTCTGGTTATTTTATCGGATGAAACTTGTGCAAAGCTACGGCGAACAGTAGGAGAGGAAAGAGATAAAAATTTTCCGGAACTTGATCGATTTTCTTAGTAACACGCGCAGAGAAATTATATACTTAAAATGAACGCTTTCAGAAAATATCGCAACTTTCTGCGTCACGACTTTTTACAATGAATTTTGAGAAGATTTTCGCGGTCTAACGAAAAAATAAACATTTTACGGTAGTTGTTAGATTAATTAAATAATTTAAAAGTAATCGAATTTTCATAAAGTTATCGCAACGTATTATGATGGTTTTCTAACGTACTTTTTTTTTTTTGAAGAGCCGAGCTGCGATAATCTGTCCATCGACAAAAATTACTAAATTCACGGAGGAAATCGATAAACATATTATACGCTAAATTCGAAACAGATAAGGGACTTTCGTTAACGAAAAACTTTTATGCGGCGTTAATAGTTTTCATCCAAAAATTAACTTTACAATAGAATCGGCAGAAAGACTTCGGGTTTCTGGACGCCTCGGTAAACAAGTGTGTCATGGGAAATTTATTGACCGCAGTTCATCGTAAGGAAACTCACATAAATAAGAACTGGCACTGTAACTTGTCGCAGTAGTTAAACATTTTTCCGATACTTACTATAAAAACAGACTCGACAAGTCCACCGACAGGACTTGTACAACTGAAATCGTTGATGACCAAGAATGAATACAATAAAGAAAAGGCTTAATAATATCATCGAAAAATTCATAACAAATATTTATCGTTGAAAAAGAAAAAAAAAAACATTTTCCCTTATCAAGAAAAACTATTCAGCCTCAAGTAGAATAGCTCGCTGCCTTACATTGAAACTTTAAAAAATTTCACTCGCGTTTTAAGTTTTTTTTTTTTTTTTTAATATTTACTATGGGTTCGTCAGCGAGGACATTAGCCCAAGAAATGGGAATAGAGAAAAGATCAGATTTTTATGAGGCGTGAAACATTCAACAAGAATGTATCAAGCGCCTGGATGACAGAAGGAGAAGGAAGGGAAAGAATAAATGCAGCACAATAGGGAGTAGGAACATTGTTTGATAAGAGAGAGGAGTAAAAGGAAGATTGTTCAGATGAAAGTGATGAACATTCGAACATTATGTGATCAGGATCACATACATGTTGACTGTTGAGAGGATGTAAAGGACAATACGGAGATGCCGCGAGGGAGAATCGGAAAAGCGACGAGGGAAGCCAGCTGTGCCCAAAGCGGAGGCGGCATATTGCCGAGATGCTGGAGCGACGCATAAAAGGGAAGTCAAGAAACCAGGAACAGAAAGGAAGAGAAGGCTGGATGGACAAGTAAAAGGAATCCGGGTTTGAGAATGAGGAGTAGTAGGAGTTAAACCATAATTGGTTGTGCGCTGTAGAGGACAGAAGATTAATATTGACGGATGGAAAAGTAGTAAGGAACCTGCCGGAAGAAGAAGCTCACCGAGCTAATAAGTCAACTGACTCATTTCCTTCTATTCCAGAATGGCTAGGGATCCAAAGGAAATTAACCTCGATTGCACAAAAAAGAAAGAGGTCATGGATCAAGGAACGTATAAAAAGGATTACATAATCAGTAGAGTGGGGAGGCAGAGGAGATGCAACAGCCTGTAGCACGCTTTGAGAGTCTGATAGAATAAGGAAATTACGAGAGACCTTCGAAGATCTGATGAAGAAAAGTGCATGGAGGATAGCAATAGACTCGGCACAGAAAGTCGAACAGAAGGAAGGAAGTTTAAAGGACTCAGAGTGATTTAATGAAGGACAAAGAAAGGCTGCACCAACTCCACTTGGGCTCTTGGAACCGTCCGTGTAGATTGTAACGTGGTTAGAATAGTGGGAGTTTAAGGTATGTAAAAATTCCGATCTAACGGCGTGATGCAGAACGGCTGTAGGGGGAGCAGAAGAGTAAAAGCAATTAATTGGATGAAGAAAGGAGGAAAAGTTAAAAGAAAAATATGGGAGCTTATCGCAAGTGTGAATGTATGGTAAAAATTGAAGGAGTCGAGTAGAAATAAGAGACAGAATTGGTGTTTTATTGGCACTAAATCGCCAATCCTGTAGAATGAGGGAATAAGAAGGAATAAGTGAGGAAGAGGAGATAGGAAGACGTTTAATAAGGAAGCGGTAGCCCAAATAGGAACGCCGAATAAAGAGTGAAGGAATGTGGGTTTCCGTTTGAATAGCAGGGATAGGAGAAGATTTCTGAGCTCCAAGACAGAGGCGGAGGCAAGTATTTTGGACGCGATCGAGCTTGGAGAGCAAAGACCTGGAAGAGTTACCATAAATAAAGCAGCAATAATCTAGAATAGAACGGATACAGGATTTGTAGAACATGAGCAAAATGCACGGATCACCTCCCCAGTTCGTATGTGAAAGGGACTTAACAAGGTTGAGCCTTTTTAGTGATGACACGTATATATAGTTAATATGCTTGTGGAACGAAAGACGGCTATCCAAAAATACTCCTAAGTAACGGAAATGGTTAGCCAGGGGGATCGGATTACTATTTAAGGAAAGACTAACTAAGTAGGGGTCAAAAGGACGAAGAGTAAAGACAACAGCAGAGGATTTCGTTGGAGAGATAGACAGATGAATATTAGATAAAGCGCTTTCCAAAATCGTTAAGTAATGTTGCAGCTGGGAATTAGCGGTGGAGATACTACGATGGGTGGAGTAAATGAGGATGTCGTCAGCAAAAAAAAAAGGAAGAGGAGATTGTTGACAGAGAAGCAGTTTTTATAAGGTAAATGTTAAAAAGGGTTGGACTTAGACAAGAGCCCTGCGGTAGTCCACGAAAGACCAGTCTAGAAATAGGTTCGAGCGGAGAAGAGAGAAAGATAGTCCTAGATTGGAAAAGGCTAATGGCAAGAGCAGAGAAGAAGGGTGGAATATTCAAGGAGAGCATGGAATCGAATAGGGTGGGAAGGTGGACATTATCGAAGGCAGCAGAGACATCGACGAAGGAAGCAATGAGGAATTTTTTGTTGATAAAAGATAAATACACATCTGACAAGAAAGTACTGATACAATCGGGAGGGCCGCGTCCAGGGCGAAATCCAAACATATTTTTTGGCAATACTTTATTGTGCTCAAGCCACCAAATTAGCCGTCTATTAATTATACTTTCAAACAGCTTTCTGGCACAGGGAGCAAGTGAGATTGGTCGAAGAGAGGAGGAGTTAGGTTTTGGGATCGGGACAACAATGAAAATATTCCAAACAGATGGAGAGTAGAACCAGACGAGAGAAATGAATTGAATAAATTTAAGAGGAAACGAAGAGCGGAATCAGAGAGACTTTTTAGTACGAGAAAGGGAATTCCGTCTTTACCAGGAGAAGAATTAGAAGAATTACGTAAGGCAGCTTCCAATTCAGTGTAGGTAAAAGGAGTGAGTAGGAAATGAGAGGAGGTGAGGGGAACCGGGATGCGACAGGATTCTTGGAAGCTAGGAACGTAACAAGGAGCTAAGGAATTCATAAATGGAATTAATTTGTCTGGAGACAGGATATGATTTGAAAGATGTTGACCTGAAGAAGATTTGAAAGTCTTCGCCATTTTCCAAATGTGAGTGAGAGGAGTGGAACGGGAGAAAGCGGAGCAGAAATTTCTCCACGAGTTCTTTTTTGCCGTTTTAAGAGTATACCTAGCTTTGGCATTGGCACTTTTGTGAGCGAGAAAATTGGAGAGATTAGGACAGGAACGGAATGTTCTAAAGGTGGATAAACTTCGATCAAAGGCAACTTTGCACTCTTGGTTCCACCACACAGAGGAAACAAATTTGGACCTTTTATGTGTAGGAAGCTGAGCAGGAGGAGAAGAAAGAGTTAAGGCGTTGGAAATAGATTCCATAAAAAGGTCGTATTGAGAAGATGGATTTAAATGCGAAGGAATTAGAGACAGTGAAGAGTCAACGTAGGAACGAAAGATGGGCCAGTCTATCTTAGAGAGAACCCATCTATGAGATTGAGTAGGATTATTCAGAGTAGAATGAGAAAACTGATTTAAGGAAATGATGATGGGAACATGGTCGCTTCCAAAAGTTCCATCCAGAGTGTTCCATGAGCAGCTAAAACCAAGATTGGGAGATGTAAAAGATAGATCAATGGAACTAGGAGCTAGAGGGTTGCTGACACAGGTGGTTGTACCGTCATTAAGGAGAAATAGATCATTTTGAAGAATGAAATTTTCTAGGATTGCACCATTGTTATTATAGTTAGTGCAACCCCAGAAAGGTGAGTGAGCATTCCAGTCTCCGCCTATAATAGAGGGAGTCGAAAGAGAGTTAATGAAAGTAGGAAACGGAAAATCGCGTAAATCAAAATTAGGAGGGAAATAAGCGGAGATAATGTTAAGTGGGTTACCAGAATCATTAGGAATTGAAACGTGAACTAGATTGGGGAAAGGAGGGTTGGGAGGAAAGGACGGTTGGAAGTTGTTATGAGTAAGAAATACGATGTCATTTCTAATTAGGATAGCTGCGCCTCCATAACCGTCCACGCGGTTAGAACTAATAAGGGAGAATCCCTTGAAATGAAGGTGAGATGAGCTTTTTAGCCATGTTTCAGAAAGCAAAGCAATATTAATATTATGTTGATCTAACAGCCTCTCAAGAGAGGGTTTGTTAGCCCTAAGGCTTCGGCAGTTCCACTGAAGGATTTTAAGTTTCGGAAACATTGTAGGGAACCAAGTTATTGGCCATCAACTTAGGGAATAAAATGGAAGATTGAAGAGAGGAGAGTAAGAAGAGAAGAAAAAACTTAGAAGGCTGAAGCAGTAGTAGAGGAAGATTGGGACAATAGGAAATGAGAAAAGGGAGAAGGTGTTCGCCACAGAATAACGCAACTGAGGAAAGATTTATGGGAAGTGTAGGCAAAGGTGAAAAGATCCACCGCTCGAGTAAATTATAATGAGGCCGGTGTCGCAGAAGAATATTACAATAGACATGCCAGTAGGCATAATATAACAGCACCCATCGCTCAAAGCAATCATTGCGTCTGGGACCTTGTATGCTATCAACCAACTTAATTAAAAGAGGCAAGCAACAACAAAGGAACGCTGTGTAAAATTTTAGAAAAGGAACAAGAAGCTTCCATCGCTCAAATAAATCGTTGCGAATGGGTCCTGGTATGCTATCAACCAACCTAGTTAAAGGAGGCAAGCAACACCCAAGGAACGCTAAAAGAAAATTATAAAAGGAAATAAAAATAGAAAGCTCCCATCGCTCAAATAAATCCTTGCAAATGGGTCCTGGTATGCTATCAACCAACCTAGTTAAAGGAGGCAAGCAACACCGAAGGAACGCTAGAAAAAAGTTGACAAGAAAGACGTAGGGTAAAAAATATAACTTATTATGTGTGAACAGCCGAGAAAGCGGCAAACGATGAGGCGCACTATGAAAAATTGCGTCGAGACTGAGGTGAATGAAGAAATCAATAGCATCATTTAAGAGGATAAAAATAGAAACAGAAAGACAAAAGGAGGAGCAAACCGTATAATGGACTGGAAGAAGTGGAAGTACTTCTGCTTCAATACCTATGATTGTAAAATCTGACATAAAGCCTCTAATTTATCTTCTAAATTGGGAATGTCCAGTCTGCCAAGGGCGGTTCGTAGTGTAGCAGCTATAGGGTTGAAAGGAGGAGGAGGGGCGGAGTCACTGAAGGAAACATTATTGGCTGCTGGAGCCTTTACATTGTTGACGAGAACAGAGGGAGATACTGTAGGGGGATTGGAGACCTTCGGAGCACTATAACGATAACCTTTAGTGCCAGCATTGAGCGTTAAACTTGAATAATATTTGTTCAAGGGATTAGGAGACGCAGAGTTGGAAAAGTGCCTTTGCGTAGGAAGCCTGATATAGGAGGAAGACGAACTGCTGGAGCCTTTCTGACGTTTCCTCTTAGGGATGGCAGGAGAGGAATTCGCCAAAGCGGGGAAGTTTGAAGAATTTGAAATTTCGGCAAAAGAAAAGGCTGGAGACACTAACTTGGCTTGGCAGATATTTTTTGCCTCAGAATATGAGACATTTTGCAAGCTAATTATTTTTTGAATTTTGACTTGTTCTTTAAAGACTTGACAGTTGGGGTCCAAAGCGGAATGATTCTCTCCACAGTGGACGCAAAGATAGGAAGAAGGCCCACTTTGTTGCGTAACGGTGCATTCCGAAGATGAATGACCACCCGCACACAAAGAACAAATGGTTTTGCTACGACAAGAAGCGCTGAAGTGCCCAAAGCGAAGGCAATTGCGGCACAATTTGGGTCTACGGATCAAAGGCTCAACCTTAACACGGTAAGAATCATAGAAGCAGATGTGGGAAGGAAGGAAGGAGCCCTGAAACTTAACTTCTATCACGGGAATAGGAGTAAAGGAATTATCTTTATCGAGGGACCTTTTCTGCAACCTACGAATACTAGAGATGGGTACCTCCGATGAACAATTGGACAATAGTTCGTCAACAGAAATATTGGACGGAACGTCACGGACTACACCAAGTCGAAATAGCAGAGATTGCGGGATGAATGATCGAATTTTTAATTCTTTGTGTAATTCTTCCGAAAGGATGAAATTGTTGGCTTCGATAACAGACGTGAAAATTAATTTTACCAAGTTTTTTCCTGACCTAGAAATGGAGAAGAGACCATTAATTTTTCTACAAAACATTCTGGCCAAAGACATGGGGTAGAGATAGGCAATATTCTTGTCTTCCAGGCTCTCAACAAGAACAACGATCTGGCCTTCGTAGTTGTTTGGAAATACGTTTAAAGAGGAGGTAGCCTTCATTTGATTATCGGTATTAGTAGGGTTAGACGGAATGTTATGTACAGATGAAGTGTCCATGACTGTTTGTTCAACAGTCGGGGACACTGTCTGCGAGTTATTATTAAGAGAAGCAGTGGAAACAGATTTAGAAGAAGACGGTGAAGAATGATTAACAGATGATTTAATTTTATTCGATGATTTTGTTACATCGGAAGCAGTTTTGGTAGAAGAGCGGGAATTAGTCGGGGGAGGCTTACCTCCCCCGCCGGACGCGTCTAGCATTGAATTCAACAACTGAGAGGAAAGTTAACGATTAGCGATATCAGCGATGAAGCTAATACTACTAATAATAATAAAAGTAAAAACTGATAAGAATAATAATACGAATCCGCTTTATCGATAAAATAAAATAGACGAAATTATATACAATAGAGGTAAAATGAACGATCTCACCGATAAAATCAGCAAATATACGAACGCAGCACAGATAAACCACTTTCAATAAAATCAAACGGTCATTCCTAATAATGTCCATAATTGACGCGCCAAAAGAAAACAAAAAACAAACCATTATCGTTACCTTATATAAGAGGTACGGCGGTTAGAATGGGCGGGGGGAATATTTGGTACGTACGAAAAAGTTAACAAATAAAGATGGACTTGCCTGGGTAAGCAGGCGTCTATAAAAGTTTATGTTCATATGTGACTGTTGTTTCATCGGGAACTTAGCAGAATTACCAATACACGCAGAGCGAATTTACAAAATATTAGACTTATTACAGGAAATGTTCAGTCTGCACCAATAGCGAGTCTTAAAGCCGAAAACTTAAGAATAAATATGTTGGCGGATAGGTTTTTAATAAAATACTGCGCGGTTACAGTTACCCACACTTGCTGAATGCTATTTATAGTATTAACAATAATTGGAGATTTCTCCATTCTAAACTGATGTCGGAATACCTGAATACTATAAATATTGTTCGACCCTAATCCCTACCTATCCATCTGCATATTTCACAGTTCCATAAAGGATTAATATTCCTTATCCTTCTTGACACTCGTGGGCTATGTCATATCATGGTGGCCATGTGTGTTTGAATTGTATTGTGAGAGTGTAATTATCAATGTTAATTCCATATCCTTCTTGACACTCGTGAGCTATGTCATATCATGGCGGCCATGTGTGTTTCAATTGTATTGTGAGAGTGTAATTATCAATGTTAATTCCATATCCTTCTTGACACTCGTGGGCTATGTCATATCATGGCGGCCATGTGTGTTTGAATTATATTGTGAGAGTGTAATTATCAATGTTAATTCCATATCCTTCTTGACACTCGTGGGCTATGTCATATCATGGCGGCCATGTGTGTTTCAATTGTATTGTGAGAGTGTAATTATCAATGTTAATTCCATATCCTTCTTGACACTCGTGGGCTATGTCATATCATGGCGGCCATGTGTGTTTGAATTGTATTGTGAGAGTGTAATTATCAATGTTAATTCCATATCCTTCTTGACACTCGTGGGCTATGTCATATCATGGCGGCCATGTGTGTTTGAATTGTATGGTGGACGTTTAATTATCAGTGTTAATTTCGTATCATTCTTCTCGACATACGTGGGCTACATTGCGTCATTGCGGCCATGTTTGCTCGAACCTTATTGCTACACACTATTCTGTTAGTCTAGGTTATTTGTAGAGGTTGTTGGTGGCCAGATGGTTTCTTGCCGGGCCAAAAAAAAAAAAAAAAAAAAAAAAACTTCGATAAAAAATTGAATTTCCAAGCACGAACATTTAAAATCATAATTCAAATTTCGTTTGGAAAAACTTCTAAAATAAATAAAAAACGCCTCGAAAGATTAATTTTTTTATACAATACTCCTGTAAAAGGAAGAAAAGCGGCCGTTCGAAAATTTTAAACGAATTAAGTTTCGAATATGATTTATCGTTTCCGTCGATCTCCGTTGCTCCTATCCTGAGTTCTTTTATATTATCAATAGCTGACACCGACTCTACATCTCTAACTGATCCTTTCCCGTCGTATCATTTCTGGGCGAATAAATGTGGCTTACGAAAAATCTCATTAGAACTTTTAATTGTTATTTCTATAACAGATAATTTAACCGATTTAATTAGTTATCAAGGTATACTCTTACGAACGGCCACTAAAATATTCCCCTCTTAAAAAATATTTGGGCAAAAACTTTCTGTTTCTTAAATTTTTACTGGTATTATCAGTGTGGCATACTGATCAAGTCATCATAAGAAACAGGATCGGAAAATTATCTTTAATTTTTTTTCCTAGCAGGTTATTTCCATGAAAAACAAAAGAAAAGAAAAAACGAGCAAAGAACGTATTTAATCGGCATTAAAAAAACAAAAAAAAGAGTAGAAGCAATAGACAATTAGGCAACGGAGGCGGCAGTATCAAAAAAGACCGAGCATTTTTTTTTTTTTTTTTTTTTTTTTTTTTTATTTTTAAAGAAATAAGTTGTGGGTCCCGCAAGGCATACTGCCCGTCTGCGGGTGCCCAACACGCTTATCATCGTTTATTCAAGAAAAATGTGTAACAAAAGTTCTTTACTTATACTATTAACTTTCGTACTTACAATTAGTGAGAAAACTATAAAATCTAAAAATAGAATAATAATATTAAAACAAGACTAAAATAGATGAAAACAAAGAAAAAAACTACTTATCGTTATTCAATTTCATAACCACGAGTTCGATAAATATATTGGAATGGTCGATTCTCCGCCACAGCCAGTTCCCAGTTTATCTACTCTAATGTCACTCCGTGTTATCAATCAACCATTGCTTAATTAATAATTTCCAAGTTCCTATTTCTTTTTGCATTATAACTTCTGGGATTCGTTCTAGAAGCTTAATTAGAACTATTTCATCAATATTATCAATCTTACTATTTATGCCTCTCGGTCGAATAAAATATACCTCCCTATTACTCCTCGTTGTCCTACTTCTTGTCATTGTAGCAATTGATCTACTTGTGGTCTTATATTCAAGTAATCGGTGATAAAAGTAGTACATCCTTGGAGACATTTCATTTTTTTCTCTCCACCAGCTAATATTGCTGTTAACCTGATCTTTATTAGGTAATATTATCTTTAAGCATTTCTTTTGTTGACTACTAACCTTTTTGATTATCGTCCGTTTTGCTTCACCCCAAATTGATATCCCATACATGATTCTAGACAATACTATAGCGTTATAGTATACACGCAGACTACCATATGGTATTGAAAGAGCCAATTTATAAAGTGCCGGTATCATTTGCCTGATTTTATTAGATAAATTTATAACATGCTTGTCCCACGATAATGTCCTGTCAATAATTAATCCTAAGTATTTAACCTCTTCTGTCGTTTCCAGTTGTGTGCAACCACAGTTCGAAGTAGAAATCAAGTAATTATGTAAGCAATTATTGTTATGCACTGTGATAGATGGCTTATATGTTCTATATCTACTGGACGTTCTTATGTACAAAGCCTTCGATTTTTTTATATTAATAGTCAGATGTTTATCATGCGCCCACTTACACATACTATTTACATCCTCTTGCAAGAGTTTTTCGGCCTCATGGATGTCGCGGTGCTCGATAACGAGTGCTATATCGTCCGCATAAGCAAAGACTGTCGAATTTTTAACAAATTTATGAAGGGAGTTGGTATAGATCAAAAATAGCAACGGAGCTAAAATAGTTCCTTGTCCCACCCCTGTTAATGCAAATTCTTCTCTACTTAATTCTTCATCGATTTTTACTACGGTTTTCCTATTATACAAATAACTTTCAAACCATTTATTTTGCCTACCTATGATTCCCATTTCTTGCATATTTCGCAACAATATTTGATGGTTTACAGCATCGAATGCTTTACTAATGTCTATAAAAATTATAATAAATTGTTTGCCGTTTGCCAATCCCTTATTTATCCTGTTTGTTAATACTCCGTAGCAAACTGACAAAATAGGAATGTGGCTGAAGGGATTTCCTCTGAAATATGTAATTATGTGAGATTGCTGTGTAACCAACTTGCAAATAATTTAAAACAGAATTCTATGCGCGCAAAAACCGCGGGTCACTCGATGATTTCAAAAAATTTGGCTACGTGCGCTATCCATCGACCGATAGAAATGGAATGCCGCGAAAAGGTGAAATGAAGGACTAATTTATTATTACCGAAATAATATACTTTGACAAATTTTGAACGCTAACCGTTAAATTTTTGGTTGCATATAGCGTGAGAGAGAGAGAGAGGATCGGGGGTTAATTTTCAGCGTTTTAATTGTATATTAGGTTAAATTTTGAAACGGAATCCTAAACGTGTACTTAAAAGTGGGGAAGGGTTGCGGAGGCTGGTGATTAGATTATCTGAACCTTACAGCGGGCTGAAGGCCAGCGGTCGGAGGCTAATTTTTAGGTATTTGAATTGTATATATTTGAGCCAAATTTGATCCGATTTGGTTGCGAATGAGTAGTGATAAGCCGGGGGGGATGAATACTTTGGTTAGATTTTAAAAATAGAAAACTGGACTAGAACACTTACGCTGGGAATTAAGTTAGATTTGATCACTGAACATAAATTTTGAGTTGTAACGTCGGAAATTCCAGCTTGCACATAAACAAACTACTCAAACAATAGTCAGTCAGAAAGAGAAATGAAGATTCGAAAGAACAACTTCACTAAAAGACATTCTGTTTCCTCCGCAATAAAAAACAAACAATAGGTTCAGCTTGCCTGAAAACCGAAAACGAAGTCAGTTCCTTGAATACGCTAATCCTAAAAAGCCTTGTCGCTCAATATGAATATAATGAATAACTTTCACGCAGCGAGCTCTGATCTTACTATAACTGAATAAGTTTTGCGAGATTACATAAAACCCCGCAACGTCTATAAAAGCGATCACGTACCACCACATTTTTGGAGCAGGTTAAAACAGACAACATCGCCCGAGAAATTGATGCCTAACAATGTTCTTCACATTCCTTGTTGTTGATTAAATTAATGACCATGAATATATTGAATCAATCCGAAACATATCGGTTTTTTCAATTAATCTAAAGCAGCAACTAACAAGTAGCTACCAAATGGAGGAGACAACAAGTGAGAATATTCCATTATCTACTAACGCTAATTTTAACGATAACGTTATTCGTATTCGTCGAATAGATAATGAAAACAACAACTGGCAGTTGGTACAAAGAAAACGTACAGCACGTTTCTCACCGCCACACGCAAATGTATCCAAACGTCCACAATTCAACAATAAAAATAGATATGCCCCATTCTTATACACAAATTCCGAAGACGAAAACGATGAAAGTATAAATGTGCAAAATGAAAATAACAAGAAAGACACATTTCCCCAAAACAATAACGGAAATAATAATAATAGTAACAAAAATAATAGCAGCAAACAAAAAGTTGCAAACAAACCAGCGTCTATTCCGCCAATCTTAGTTAAGGATATAAAAAACTATTCAAAATTCGTTACGCTTTTAACTCAGGTTAATAACGTTAAATTTACGCTAAAATCGACAAATACCGGGGTAACGGTAAAGCCGAGCTCACCAACTTGTTACCGTACATTAACAAAAATCCTAGCAGAAAACACATACAAATTTTATACGTTCCAGCTATCGGAAGACAAACCCTTTCGGGTAGTTCTTAAAAATTTACACCACACCACTGACGCCAGCGAAATCTCGCAAGCATTACAGAACTTAGGATTTTCCGTTCGTACAGTAACAAACGTAATAAGTAGAAGGACGAAGTCCCCCTTACCAATGTTTTTTATAGACCTGGAACAGTCTCCTAAAAACTCAGAAATATTTCAACTAAATCATCTCCTCTATACGGCTGTAACGATTGAGGAACCCAGAATAACTAGACAGTTAATCCAGTGTACACGGTGTCAAAATTTTGGTCATACAAAAACTTACTGTAATCTCCCACCTCGTTGTGTTAAATGTGGAAGCAAACACCTAACAGTTAACTGCAATAAAGCACCAGAAGAAAAACCAACTTGTCTATTTTGTCGCGGAGACCATCCGGCGAGCTATAAAGGATGTGAACACTATCAACAAGAATTCAACAAAAAATTCAGGCAAAATGCAAGACCTCAGTCTTTCGATATACACAGCACATTCCAGACACGTTTAAGCAGTCAACATCGCTCTCATACTCGAATGTTGCCAATATTAACTCACCACCTCCTCGGACTCCCCAAACCTCTGAACGACAGAGCAATGTACCACAGATGATTAATCAACAGCAACAAATTAACGACACACTAACATCATTTCTTACTGAGTTCCGCAATTTGTTAACGCCTCTAATATCAATGTTAACCAAGTTAATGGAAAAACTAATATGAATCTGAACAATATAAGCACCAATTCGCTAACAGTAGTGTTATGGAACGCAAACGGAATACAACAAAAGAAACATGAGCTCCTTCATTTTCTACAATCGAAACTTATCGACATCGTCCTACTAACAGAAACTCACATCATTCATCCGGCGAGTTTCAACCTACCTAATTACAAGTGCTACCACGGAACTCATCCCTCTGGCACAGCAATGGGAGGAGTTGCAGTACTTATTAAGCATAATATAGACCATTATTTACACTTCACCCGTCAAACAGACGCTTATCAAGCTGTGGCTGTTAAAATAAAAACCCTAAATGGCAGATTAGTTACAGTTTCAGCAGTCTATTGTCATCCTGGGCACTGCATACCGAACGAAGAGTTTACACAGCTATTTCTTCATCAAGACAGTAAATTCATATGCGGAGGGGATTTTAACGCGAAGCATCCTCACTGGGGTTCAAGGATAGAAAATAAACGAGGGAAGCAACTGTTTAATCTCAATAGGACACTCCGGCTAGAAGTAGTTACGCCAACAACTCCCACATATTGGCCGAAGCATACTAATCGATTACCTGATTTGTTAGACTTTTATTTTACTAAAGGACTTAGTAATATATACAAAACCTGCTCAACTATTACAGATCTCTCCTCCGACCATATACCAGTTCTACAAGTCCTTGATATATCACCAATTTACACAAATATTAACAATCAAAAACGAAATAAAGTTACCAACTGGAACCAATTTGAAGTTACACTGCAAAATCAAATTAACTTAAACATCAAACTAAAGACAGAACAAGACATCGACACCGCTGTAGATTATCTAACCAATACAATCCACGACTCCTATCAGAAGTCGACGAAACAGTTGAATATCCTGGCTAAAAACAACACTATACTTCCTATTGAGATACGCGAATTAATCAACAAAAGAAGAAAAGCACGCAGAAAATGGCAACGTAATAGATATCCGTCCGATTATCAAACGTATAGGCAATCTTGTAGGCTACTAAAACAGTCAATTAAGCAATATAATAACTCACGCTTCAGTCATTATTTGGCAACCCTAAATAAAACGGACTGCTCTATCTGGAGAGCTACAAAAGTTTTTAAAAAGAAGAGCGTTCTTCCATATCATATTAAAAAACCAGATGCTAGTTGGGCAAAGACTGACAAGGAAAAGGCTGAAACTTTCGCAGATCACCTCGAAACAGTGTTCCAACCCCATCAGCCAGAAGATCCACAACTATCTCAGAAAGTCTCAGAGTACAACAACGGAATAATCCACTATTGTTCTAACCGCAGACATATAACACCGAACAAGCTTTATGTGTGTGTTAAGAACTTGGAAAACAATAAGTCCCCTGGTGAAGATGGTATCACAAATTATATGTTGAAACATTTACCAAAAAAGGGATTACTATTGTTATTGTATATATACAACTCCATGCTTAGATTATCCTACTTTCCAGACAGATGGAAAAAGTCCGTAATTATCCTCATTCACAAAAACGGAAAACCAGTTACAGATGTTTCATCATACAGACCAATAAGTATGTTGGATACGTTTGGTAAAATTTTCGAAAAACTCATCAAGCCAGTCCTCTTCACCATGGCAAAGGAAGCGATTCCAAACCATCAATTTGGTTTTCGGCCGAAACACTCAGCTATTCATCAGTGCCACAGAATAGTGGATGCGATCGAATCGGTCTTCCAGCGTGGACTGTACTGCTCAGCTGTGTTTCTTGATGTTGTTAATGCATTCGACCGTGTATGGCACGATGGATTATTGTATAAAACCCGGAACAACTTTCCTATCGAAATTCATAAGCTATTGAGATCATATTTAACTAATAGGTCGTTTCAAGTAAAAATTAACAACTCTATCTCTAGCAAACGACGGATACGAGCCTCAGTACCCCAGGGTAGTGTCCTTGGGCCGCTTCTTTACAACATATACACCGCTGATATGCCCACCACGTTGTACACATTGCAAGCTACATTTGCGGATGACATAGCGATATTAGCCAGCCACAATGACCCACGCGAAGCCTCGAAGTACATTCAACACCATTTATCGATTCTTCAGCAGTGGACACTCAAATGGAAAATCGGAATCAACGAACGTAAATCCTCCCACATAACATTCACAACCAGACGTGAAGCATGTCCGCCAGTCAGGTTTAATAATAGTATTATACCGCAAGTTGATCACGTGAAATACCTTGGACTATATTTTGATAGACGCCTAACATGGAACCTACACGTAATCAACACAAGGAAAAAGTTAAGGTTAATACTTAAGCAGCTGTATCCTATAATAGGAAGAAAATCCAGTCTCAGTCTGTCAAATAAAATGTTATTATACAAAACTACAATAGCACCAGTATGGAAATACGGTTTAGAAATTTATGGTTCAGCCGCCAAAGCTCATATTGACAAAATCCAGTCGTTTCAATCCAAAATGTTGAGAATAATGACCAACGCACCGTACTATATTCGCAACAGTATTATCTATGACGATCTTAACATTCCTACAATTACGGCAGTATACTTACAACAGTACAATGAATTCCACCGCACATTTAGCCAGCATTCCAATCCGTTAATATCGCGAATGAAAGCAACGGTACTTCCTGACAATCCAGCCAGAAGACTCAAGAAAAAACAATGTCGTGACGCTATCAATTCTAACGTTAACAATTACCTATAGTTAAATTTACAAATAATTTAACAGAACAACGGTGTTTATTGTAACACGTTGTTGCTAAGTTCTGTTTTGTTAGTGTTAGCTATTGCGTTAATGACCTACCGTACAGGTCGGTACGCAAAAAAAAAAAAAAAAAAAAAAAAAAAATCTAACGACTAATTATATCTTTGTTTCTACAATATTTAATAATACGAGCCGCCAACGACTTCGGGATCGTCAGAAATTCTTAACGGCCATTATTCGCGTAACACCATTTCTTCCACCATTCTAGAATAACGCCGATAAAATTTTTATATACTTTGTACTTTTATTCAGTATTTCAACGGTTCTATTGAATTAAAAAAAATATATACATATATCTGGCCACAAAAAAAAATTGTCTATATTTACAAACCTTTATCTTTGAATTTTTTCGTTAGTTCCACAAAAATGATAACAGCAATTTCAGTGAGTGCAGAGGTAGATTTAAATTTCCAGATGAGAAATATAAATCAGAAAAGAAAGAGTAAAGGGAGTGAAAAGGGAAAAATAAAGAGAAAGAAAGAGAAAGGATAAAGAATAGGAAAACAAAAATAACAAAAAAGGTAAGACACAAGATGATAAATCAATCGGCAATAACAGGGAAGTAGTATCGCAGATTACAAAATCTAAAGATAGCATTAATGCAGTGCTGATTTTATGACAGCGGCCTGTATGAACTATGCGATTTTCAAATGACAATTTTGATGGATTTTTCCTGGTAGAAATAAGTAAGAAAGAGAAAAAAATAGAATGAGTAGAATGAACAGCAGCGGCAGGCAGAAAGAAAGAAAAAAACAGTCGAACGACAAGAAATTTCATGCTAAAGTAGTGGCGATTTTGAAACAGTGGTTTATATAGGATTCACTGTGATTCACCCGGGGAACGTTGGTCTCGAAAGCCGCCCGTAAACAGTAAGTCAGAGAAGCATACTTCTGGAATGGAGAAGAAGTGGCCGGTGCCGTCTAAGTATTTCACCTGGGCGGTCACTGGACACAGCCCCTTCGGAAGTTATCTGACGAGGTTCAGTCTTAACGAGAACCTACCGCCATGCGCGTGTCTTCATAACAACCGTGGAGCACGTGGTCGACTTCCACCTAGCTAACGCTTCCTTTAGGGGGCTAAGAAGTTGTCGGACACACTCCCGAAGCGGTCCAACTTAGTGGTGGCTGAGGAAATGCTGGGCAGGCCGCTATCGCATGGTGGTGAGGCGGTCTACCACATATTCCTCGGCGCGACCTCCAGCGCCGGAATCATATCTTGCGGACGTTCTCATGCAAACTAGTCATTAGCTGTGATTCATATTACTTCTAAGAAGAACTGCACACCAACTGCTGCAACAAATCAAACAAAGTTTGAACTAAAACTAATCCATAATTTATTTATAAAAAAACGACTAGCGCAATAAACAGAATAAAAATCCTTACCACGTGATTGACGCATACACCAGCATTCCAGCAGGTCAAACAGTAACAATAAAACTGCATACAGACGATGTTGGCTCATAGTTTCCAGTTCGACCTAAGAAAAGCCGATCGAATTAAATTATTTTTATAAAAATAATTGTAAGTATCGTTACTAAATTCGCAATACCTCCTACATCAAATTTGTACTGGTTAGAAATATTGAGTCTTTAAAGTAAGTATACATTGAGAAAGCTCTTAACATAAGACATAAACAGTTTAAAAAATCGTCCGATTTTGTAACTTGACACATCCGAAATCAGTAGGATATTTATGAAGGCACACCAAAAAACGTGTTCCGCAAAATCGGCGCAAACGGTATTATTCAAAATTGTGCATTAGTAAAATAAATTGAATGCCCAAATTATTTATAAACCAATTCAAAATATTCAGCTCTACGAGTAATATTTTTGAAAAAAGTATTTTTTTCTTTATTTTTATTTCAAGTAATTTTCAAGCCCCCTCTACCCAGTGTGTTCCCGACATGATTAAACCGTTTATTCATAATTTGACGAAATCTTTTATCACGTTATATCTCTACCTCCTACATTGTCTAATTGCAACTTACAACCCGGCTCAACTTTACTTCTTGTATTGTCTAAATCTAACACATCCAACGCACATACACTTCTTAAATATGTATACCAACGTGTAATTACTGACAGGAATAGCACAAGAATATAACTAAGTATTCTAAGGATCAAATAAGAGATTTTCTTTTTTATATTCCATCATTTTTTACCTCTTTTCCTCATTCTTTGCAAGCGTGCGTACAAATAGATGGTGTACTTTTGCGGCGTCGGATGCACGCGTGTGAATGAACGGTACTACGCTCCTTTGTTAAAATATAACGTAATGTCGGTAAAAGAAACGGAAGGGAATAATTTTCGGGCTGGAGATAAAAATTATCGGTTAATTTTTAAAATAATTCGGACAACCGGAAAGTCTCAGCCAACAGGGTTTGGGAGTCCTTTCCCGGGGCGCGTGTTCGGATTACCGGACTGAAACAGCCTAAGGCACATCCAGACTTTGATGAATTTTGACTGTCTGAAAGAAAATTCGGATTAAAATTTAAAAATTCGTTGGGATTATTAGAATTGTGGGGAAAAGAGAAGGAAATTGGGAGAATTTTGGAAACTGAGAGGAAATCGAGATTAGTTTTTGCCACCTGGATAAAACACTTAGATTGGACAGGGTTTTGAGATTAGATTCCGACTTCCCAGTGTCGTTGTTTACTGACTACTCACTCGTTTACCCTTTAAAATTTTTCTCGTAAATCGATTAACTAGAATATAAGTCGTTATATAATTTCAAATGCAATTTCAATTTTACCTAAGGACCCTACATTGCGTGTAGATTTTTATCCCGCATTTCGCTAGCGTTTGATACAACTATCTTCTACATGAATTTAACATCCAACACCTACAAATTATTCGGTCACTGAACACGATGATTGAAAACTTTGTTGGTCTAATCAAAAATATTTTAGACAGCCGCTGATTTATTGATTTTCTTATTTTCTAAACCATCAGTTTTGCCATCGCAACGGAAGACAATGAAAATGAAAAACAAAAAATCTTGACAGTTTCAAGCTTAAAATTCTATTGCACTGTATGGAGCCTTCTCCTTCCCATTGAATGTAAGATGCAAAAAAACATCGTCTTTGATTATTTTCTTACGATGTCTTTTCTTTAAATGTTTATTTCTTTAAATTTTGCCTCTATCCAACTTCGGGCACGTCTTCTCTCTTCTACTTATTTTTCCATTGTCAACTTCTCCTTTAAGTTGAAAGATCGTCTACAAGCGATCTCCTCTCATGTATTACACCCTTCCTATTACCCTTGCCTTCCTTTCTTTTACTTCAGTTTTAGCTCTGTCTTCTCCCGCTGCTTCTTCTCATTCTTTTAATTCCTCTTCTTCTCCTTTTAAATAGAATGTCGCAGTCGTGCGCCATAAACATCCTTCAATGGAATTGCCGCAGCTTACGAGCTAATAAACTAAGTGTAGAATGTCTATTAAACTTCTACAATATCCATGTAGCGCTGTTATCTGAAACTTGGCTTAAATCCTCCTCGTCTCTTGATTTCAAAGGTTATTCTCTAGTTCGATCTGACCGTATGGATGGGTATGGTGGTGTTGCAATTTTAATTAGACACGATCTATCCTATCTCACCCACAATATCCCATTTCTTTCTCCGCCTCTTCCTAACTACCCTAACATGATTCATATTTCGCTTGAAAATCTTCTCCCGAATCCTATACATGTTGCTTGCGTGTACATCCCTCCCAACTCCAGCCTCTCTAGTCTTCCTTTACCCTCATTCCTTTCATCCCTATCTGATCCATTTATTATTGGTGGAGACTGGAATGCGCACTCCCCTATGTGGGGCTGCGCAGGGCGCAATCCTAACGGTGTGACTCTGGAAAATCTCATTCTAAACCATAATCTTTTTCTCCACAACGATCGTTCTCCTACTTTCTTCAAACATCCATCTTCGTCTAGTGCAATCGACCTCTCGTTTTCATCTCCGAATCTTGGCCTTGTAAGCTCCTGGAGAACTCTTGACGGCACTTTTGGTAGTGATCATGTCCCTATTCTCCTAACTCTCAATAACGCTCTTCCTTCTAGACATTTCAGGCCCTTGCACGCTCCTCACTAAAACAGATTGGAATAAATTCCGATCTTTGGTGGATTCTTCACTCCCCCTTATTATGGATCTTCCTGACCCGTCATCCCAGTACAACTTCTTCATTCAATCTCTATATTCTGCTCTTTCCGCTTCCTCCCCTCCTTCTTCCTTTTCGCGCGGTCGTTCTTCCTCTTATGCCTCCTCTCTTTGGTGGAATGAAGAGTGTAAAGTTGCCTTCCAAAGAAGCACCGCTACCTTCAAAGCCTTTCGCTCTTGTTCCTCAATATCCAACTTTTTAGCTCATAAAGAAGCTAACGCAAAAGCTCGGTACATTTCAAAATCTGCCAAGAGGAACTCTTGGAAATCATTTTGTTCATCTTTCTCTAGAGATACGTCTCTCTCTAAGATATGGAAAATGGCCAACGCGTTCAGATCTCCTCTTTCTGAGCGTGCCCACTTCTCCCATCCTTTTTTGCCTAAACTTTACTCTTTCTTGGACTCTATTGCTCCTCCATATGTCCCCACTTTCGAGGAATCGAACATTCTTTCACTCCCAAATTCCTCAGAACCTCATTAACATCTCCTTCCCGCTACGAGGAACTCTTGTCCGTCCTTAACAAAACCTCTCCTTCTGCTCCTGGCCTGGACGGTCTTTCTTTCCCTATTCTTAAAAAACTCTCTCCTTCCTCGCTGCTCTCCCTTCTGAATATCTTCAACTCTTTCTTACTCTCCGGTTTTACTCCTGAGTCTTGGAATGACTTCATCGTCATTCCAATTCCTAAAAAAAACCAGTGTTCCTTCCGTCCTATCTCCCTAGCCTCATGTCTGCGCAAACTCTTTGAAGGTTTAATAAATAACCGTCTCGTTTGGTGGCTTGAGCATAATAATCTAGTTCCTTCTAATATGTTCGGTTTTCGCCCCGGGCTTGGCCCGGTAGATTGCATCAGTACCTTCCTTGCAGATATCTATAAATCATTCCTATCAAAGGAATTTACTGTCGCTTCTTTTGTCGATGTCTGCTCTGCATTCGATAATGTGCATCTTCCTTCTCTGGGCTCCAAACTCCTCTCTCTTAATCTCCCTCCGGTTTTTATCAATCTTATACTCAACCTCTTTCAACATAGAACTCTTTATCTATCTTCTCCTTCTATTTCCACCTCCAGATGCGTCTATCGTGGGCTTCCCCAGGGTTCCTGCCTTAGCCCCACTCTTTTTAATATTTACTCCTTCGATATTGCTTCGCTCCCTATTCCCTCTTTCTCTCTCCTTTTTGCTGATGATATTTTAGTTTATTCCACCTCAGATGATCTGTCCTCCGCCACCAACGAGTTAAATCATTCATTGTCTCATCTTAGCAATGCTCTATCTACTCTCCACCTCTCTCTTTCCCCTTCCAAGTCTTCCTGTATAATTTTTGCGCTCCTCCCTTTTAATCGTGCTATTGTAAACATCAGCGTATCTGGTACATATCCGAAACTTGCACTCAACCTCTTTCCATTCGTCGTTCACTCCTCGGTTATCGATTTTTAATAAAATGCCTCCCCATTTTGTCATCCAATATTATTCCTTCCTATCTTCATATCAAAAATCACTGGCGCTTGGCGCCTCATAGAACCCCGATTTTATCGCATATAGCTGCTCGTGTTTCCAATTTTTCTCCCTACGTTTCCTCTTATAACAGTCTTCCTTACTTTTCTCTCGATTTTAATAGCATATGGCACCCCATCAATTTCTCCTCTCTTCCAGTCCGAGCTAATTCTTCCTCTCACAATGTAGTCAACTTCGAATTCTTTCAGCTGCTGAACTCTTCTTTTCCTTCCCATGCCTTAATCTTCTCGGATGGCTCCAAGAGTGATGGGGGCGTGGGTGGTGCGTATACGTCTCCTATGTTCCTACACTCTGAGTCCTTCAGACTTCCTTCCTTCTGCTCTATCTTCTCGGCCGAGTCGATCTCAATTCTTCGTGCAATTCATTTCATATCCTCTACGAGTGGAGTTCACAAATTCCTGATTGTCTCTGATTCCAAAGGCGTTCTTCAAGCTATCTCCTCTCCTCCTTCTTATACTTCTGACGGTATCATTCTCTCTATCCGATCTCTTGTCTCCTCTTTATTCTCGTTCCGCTCCATTTCCATAGACTTTCTATGGGTCCCTAGTCATTCCAATATTGTGGGAAATGACTCAGCTGACTCTTTAGCTCGCTCAGCCGCCCGCACTGGTCCTTTCCTCGACTCTTTCCCTTCCTCAGACATTCTTTCTCTATCACGCTCTAATCATTCTAGACTTTGGTCTGACATGTATCCATCTTTATTCTCAAATCGCTTTTCACAGTACAGTCTTATTCAACCGGTTCCTAGTTTCCTGCCTTGGTTTCAATCTATTCCTACCTGTCGTCGTTCCACTGTTGTTTCCTTAATTAGGCTTAGAATCAATCATTCTCTACTTCCCTCTTCTCGCTTTCGTTTTTCTTTAGCTCTTTCTCCTTTCTGCTCTCTTCACGCTTCTGAGCCATCTTGTATTTGTGATTCAAATCATATCCTATTCGAATGTTCTGCCTTCTCTAACGAACGCTCCTTTCTTTACGCCCAACTTTTAGTTTTGGGTCTTCCTACTCTCTTTAACGCTACCTATATTCTTTCCTTCCCATTGCCTTCAGTTATTCCATTACTGCTGTCCTTTGTCTTTTCCATTTCTGACCGCTTGGCTATTTAGTTATAACTTTTAATTTTTCATGTTATTGGGTCAAGGCCGCTGGCGCGCCCAGGGTAGGAAAAAAAAAATATTTCTTTTAATTGCATTTCACAGTAGGCAAATTTTCTTACATTTAACTGGCTTATTTTGCACAACACCCCAAACATGATCACTTTCAAGTGAAATAAGTTGCTAATATTGATTTAAAAGAGGAAAGGTTTTTGTGGTTGTTGAAATTATCCACATGTCCACTTTTGATCGAAACCACGTTGGAACTTCTCTGATGATGAACAATGTAATCTGTTTCGAAACGTTAGAGTTAATGATGAATTCTTCCAACGTGGATTCTACCGAAAATGGGCACGTGGATAAAGTCGCTAATAGTTTACCCCATTTACAAATCACCTACGGAAAAAAAAAAATATATATATATATATATATATATATATATATAAATAAAATAAGAGCCTGCCTAATACCGCTTATACTTTCTACAGTTACGGTATGTTCTGGTTTACTTAGCGATTTTTATGTCGGGAAAAATTTGCGCTAGTTACCTGCTATGCAATGAAGGGAAAGAATACTTTTGTAAAAACAAACAGCACCCATTGGGCACAACATTAGCTACAAGATACGCCTCCCCTGTAACTTTAACTTTAACTTATCTTTTTTTAAATTTATTTTCGAATTCGTTTATTACGGACTGTTATTGATGGTTTGGATCTTTGTCATTATTTTACTACCTTTGAACGGGTGACCTACTAATTCGCTGCATTCTGCGGAACCTACTGGCGAGTTCCGTTACAGTTAGTATATTCGCTGTAAAATATTCCAGTAACGCAAGTCGCGATAATTTTCGTTATTTTCAATAGCCGAATTCGAATCGAATCTCACTCAAATGAAATAGCGCTTCCTAGCCGACCGTGGACATTTAACGTACCCGAGCACAAGGTAAAATGAAGATTCGACCGCGCAAGCAGCTCCTGCAAACCGATTCTTTTTCTTCTAAATTTACTAATTGCCAGTTTCGTAGAATGTATAAATTTTTTACAAGCTCGATGATGGGAAAATAACAGGAGAGTCAGGTTAAGTCGGTAGTTCGTTCAAGCAGTTGGTGAGCATGCTTTTTTTTTTTTGAAAAAATATGTATTTATAATTTTTTACATACAAAAATTTTCGTCAAGCTAAAACGCTTGTCGACGAATTATTTGACATTTTACCATCTTAAATTAACTTATACATATACATAATCGTGTAATATTTACTTAATCGATCTATTTTACTTATCAATAATTAATAATCTATTTCTATTTTCTATATTCAAAGTTTTTTTTTCTTTCTAGTATTTTTTTGTTGCGCTTTGTCTTTTTATTTTATGTTTATTATTTTTTTTATATTTTCTTCTTCCTGAAGCCATTCCTTTATTTTCCTTTTTCTTTCCCCTATTTTTTCCTTCACTATTATTTCTTTGGGTATTTTATTCAACATCTGAGTTATAATATATTTATCCGTTTGCTCCCCCATCTTTGTTCTTGCTAACGGCAATTGGTACGAAAGTTTTTCCCTCAACTTGTATTCTGTGTTTATTCTTTCCTCCAATTCAATTTTCTTTTCTGCTGATATGTACTCCCATATCTTCAGTAATAAGTACATTCCTCTTATGCTCATTACGTTTTCTTTTTTAATTATTTCACTATCGGTTTCTCCCCTTAAGGATTTCCTATTAATTTCAAGCATTTAATTTGCAGTTTATTTATTTTCCCCAAGTACGCTTTTCTCGCCATTCCCCCCGCCTGAATTCCATATCTGATCCTCGATCCTACTAGCGCATAATAAACTACTTTTAATGTTTCATTTGTTGAAAAATTCTTTAATGTATATAAAGCTGGTAAAACTGCTCTTATTTTCTTTGCAACGTATTCCATATGTATGTCCCATCTTAAGTGTTGGTCCATCATTACTGTCCAAAAGTGTTTATACTGCATTACTATGTCTAACTTTTGACAGTTTTTCATTTCGCATTCGCGTCTTTCCCCCATTGAATGTACACATTCATTTGAATGCATTATTATATTTGGACAATACAAATCGGAGCTGTCTCTTTTTTTCCGCAGTACCATTAGTCTTTTTTACATTAATTCTTAAACTTTTATCGTGTGCCCATTTACTTATTGTTATTAGATATTTTTGCATCCTTATTTCTGCCTCTTTCATATCTTTATGTGACGTAACTATTGCTATATCATCCGCGTACGCGACTACCTCACTGTAACGCTTCTTTTTTTAAATTTTGGTATCTCTTTTTGAAACTTATTAATAATTAAATTAAGGATAATTCTTCCGCATACTGCGCCATTATTCAAAGATAAACGATTCTCGTGTGCTAACTTGGTCTAGAACACAATTGTCCATTTGTCGATTTTTTCTTTTGTCCTGCAGCACTGTGATCTTAAATTCAAATATGTATATTTCTTTCTCGCGATTGCGAGACAAATTAACATCGATAAAAATAATAATAATAATAAAATTGCAAACTATTAACTCAACATATATTTCAACTAATGTTCATTTTGCAGGTATTAATTCATCGGTGAGTCTGTTTTCATAATTTTCGCAGTTGTCTGTGGTCATATTGTCAGTGCGGATTGCCGGTCTATGTACATTATTCGAGATTAATCTATAATTTTTTTTTTTTTTCATCTGGAAAGACGGAGGAATTTTGAAAAAATTACATTTTAAAATTTAATTGTATTTTTAAAGAATTTTTCCCTTAAATATATAAAAATAAGAGAGTAATAATTTTTATTCTAAAATTCTGGGTATTCGCTTTGTTTTATACCGGATTGGACGGTGTATCTGTTGCATCTACTTATCATATGGACCATGAATTTATTAAACTAAACTGTTTGCCCGATGGACTGAATAAATGCCGAAAGTTCAGTCGCCAACAGGCAGAGTGTTTGAAAGGATGTTGTTCAGGGATAGCAAACCACGACAACATGTGCTTTCCAAAAGTTTGTGAGAGGCTGATGGATATTCTACGTCAAAACAAAATAGACAAAAGACACTTATCCGGGGAACTCGCTTAAGCAGGAAGTCGTAGGAAAAGGAAATATATCTTGTTCTAAGACGATTGACTACGGAAGAATCGTTGCGTTCCATCCCTTTTGCGAATTACTGACCTTTCGAAGTAATATGATCTAAGGAAACTAATTGTGATAAAAAACATTAAGTCCGATGAAAATTTTGTTAGGGACTCTCTATTACCAGAGTAACGAAGCATTGAAAATTAATCACTGATTACCGATACAAATGAATGGTATGAAAAATGTTCTACATTAAATTACAATTACTTATGTACGTGTTTGCAAATAGGAGCAAATTTAAGATTGCTTTTAAATCTGGTTCAACTAGGGGTCTGCTAAAGATTATTACGCCCAGATTCCCAGATTTATAAATTTCATACCAGAATTCAAATACAACGTGCTGGAGTTATTTTGTATAACTCTATAATCCCAAACGATGGCTTAAATTATTGACTTTATACTTTCGTTCGAGTACTTTGTAAATAAATAAATAAATTGAAATAAAAATAACCGGATTTATAAGTAGACAAAAAAATAAATAAATAAAAGTGGGAAAAATTAGCTGTTTCAATACTTACTTTACTTGTTGCAGTATGTGTGTGTGTGTGTGTGTGTGTGCTTAAAATACTTCCGCGACTTTTGGTATGAATGTACATATGATGGGATATTATTGTGGCTGAATGTATGTTTGAAATGTAAAATGTAAGGATTCAATGAATGGGTGGTATATGTGGCTTACTTTTTTTTTTTTATGCCTCTCAACCTTGGTTAGACTCCGGAATATTACGGTCCAAGAGGCTCCAATTACAGGACTGCCCTTAATCCATTGTCCCTGGTGAATTGAAAAACTGCGCTCCGGTTTACTTCTGAATTAGAGAGGACATGGCTGAAATTATCAAATCCGTGTCTCGTTCTGGAAGGTCGGAATGTACGGCAATTTATGAGAATACGATCAACCGCCGGTGGCTCTTGTGCGCGACAGAAGGGACAAATGGTTTTAGAGGGTGACCGCCCTCCAACAAATAGTCGTGGGGAAGTCGTGTGTGGCCGAGGCGTAAGCGATTGAGCGTACGATAATATATTCGTAAAGTTCCCTGGGGGACCACCACAGCTCTAAGGACTTCCTAATATTCTAGAGGTGGGACGAGATTTGTTCGTGGGTCCACTGTTCCATTATTTGACTTCGTATTGCATCTGATACTTAAGGGGGCCCAAGGATGTTTTGTGGACTTTGAGTGAGCTGCTTACTTGATTTAAGTGTACCAAAGAATATTATAATTTCAAGTATTTAAAAGTTTATGTAAAACCTTCCTTCTATAATATTCTCTTCTCGTGCGCATCTGTTGTACTCCACTGCTTGCGCTATTTTGCGCATGCGTGTAATTTTATAATAAAAAAAAATAAATAAAAAAACAATTCTACTTGGCTTTTCTTCATCGACGATGTTCGCATTTATTCCTTCGAACGTAATATTTTCTTAGCTAACTTCCATCTTCAGAACTGCTTAATGTTACTTGAAAATAAGATAACTTCTTTATGGTGCCATACTTAATTCCTGAGCGTCGGCGACTACCTATTCGTACATCTCAGCTGTACAGACATAGGCATAGTGTTCATAGCAATTGTTTATATGCAGTGCAGGTACATACGCAAGACTACATTCGGAACTGATTGAAGCCGCTTATTATCACGCTACAAATGCAGTCCCGTGTGTGTCTGCTGTGTACTGACCAAGCGCGCATATGATGTTGTACGCGGCGGTTTGCCATTGCCTTCCACGTGATTGTTAGCGAATATTTTAGTTTTAATTCTTTGTAATAAGTTCTGTCGTCGCTCGGGATCGAACCCGTGACCTCCGTAACGGAAGTCAAGCGCTCTAGCAACTGGGCTATCGCGACGACTTACTTGAAAATGATCTTTCTAATATTCCTCTCTCTATTTCTCCCCTAAATCTACGCCTGTTGTCTTTACTCTTCGTCCTTTTGATCCTTCTTTGATTAGTCTTATCTTAAATGATGATCCGATCTTTCCTGTAAACTCTTTTCGTTATTTAAGAACTTTTCTTGGCAGCCGCCTCCCTTTTCACAATCACATTAATCCTTCATCATAAATCTCAGTGTATTAAAAGCCCACTCTCATACTAATTAGGAATCCCTGTATCTTACTCATGTTCTATAAATCCTTTATCCGCTCTATTTTAGATTAATGTTGCTTTATTTACGGCAATTTTTCCAATTTTATCTTTTTAAAATTAAATCGCTTTTAGAATATCTGCTTTCGTCTCTACCTTGGTGTCACTAAACTCGCCGAATCTCGTACTTCTCTCTTCATTCATTCGTCCTACTTGGTTTCTTTTTGATTAAGCACCTGCCTATTTATTCTTCTTCACTTGTTTCTTCCTACTACTCTATCTTTCGTATTCAATTTTCGCCATTTATTTATAGTTATGATAAACTTCCTTATTTCCCTTTCAGTTTTCCCAGTTTCCTTCAACCTATTAAATGTTTTTCTTTATACCAATCTGTTCTGCAGAGTTGCATTCTTCAATACTTTAACCTCTCTCTTTTCCGCTCATGTCTCTATTTTTACTGGTGTCACTAAACAGCTAAACGGATTTGGTCTCTGTCCTGCCTCGAATTATTATGAATTTTTTAAGCTTCCCTCCTTTTACTGAATTTTCTATACGGAATCTGTTGCTATTCTACGCGCTGTCTTCTTTGTTTCTTCATTAATTAATATTCCACAAAGTCCTCGTAATCTCGGATTCTAAACCCATCCTTCTTCCTCTGCCGATTATTAAACACTTCTGATACTCTTTCTCATCCGTAATATTTCCTCCTTCACACGACCGAGATCTATCTTCTGTGGATTCCTGGTCATTTAAACATTGAAGATAATGAGATAGTGGACTCATTAGCTCGTTCTTCTATTTCCATTGGCAGATTTTTGGGCGCATTTTCAACTCATAATATTGCACTTTTTCCTTAAACAGCATATTCCAAACCGATGGCTCAACTCCTATTCTTCTTCATTTTCTAATTTTGGATCCTCTTACATCTCCATTCAACCATCTCCGCCTATGATTCGTAGACCACGCTCCATAATTTCAGCTATTTTCAACCTTCGTTTTAATCATAGTTTCCTTCCTGTATCATTTTCTTGACTTTCATTCTACATTATCTCGTTCTTTTTACCCTCCCTGCGCATAGATCATATTTTGTTTGAATGTTCTACGTTTTCTGCTGAACAATCGCCCTGCTATTCTGCTTCACTAGAACTTGATATCCCTGCTCCCCTTATAAATGTTTTTTATATTCTCTCATTTCCTTCTACTTCTGTTATTACTACTCTCGAATTATTTTTATCCTCTATCTTTAAACGTTTAAGAGTACATTTTTATTTTCTTCTTCTTCCATTTCTTGTGCTAACGTACCCGTTAACGAACCCGTAAAAAAAAAAAACGTCCAATAAAAAATCAAATAAAAAGAAATAAAAAACACTTCGCTCTAATAATTTAAATTTTTGTAGAAATAAAGCAGTTTTCAAAATGAAGCACTTTTTGATTTTTCTTTTTTCAAACATATCGCGTAATTTCTATAATTATTTTGAAATCCGTAATGAATAGCCAGTTTAATTAGTTTTCCCTGTTTAGTTACCTCTGCTTTTTCAATATTTCGTACAGTTCCTATCTATTCTTGATTTGCGCAAAATCTTCGATTTTGTTAAGATTAAATTATCTTCGAAAAGCGAAAGAATTTTAATGAATAAATTCAAAAAAAAAGAGGGAATGGTACTTTTTCCACTAATAGTTAAAAACAAATTTATAATTTTCCGATTTCTTATTCGAAAGCATTGTTTTTCTTTTCTTTTTTTTTTCATAATTTCTAAATGATCCGGTTACATAAAAATATTTATATAATGGAAAATTTTTAATACCACAAAAATAAAATTCTGCCATTTAGCTTAATAAAATCTACTTTTCTAAAATATAAATAGAAAAATACCTTCTCTTCCGGAACGATTTGATTTTTTCTGAATTAACAATAAAAAAAATTTATTTAGAAAATAAAGACTTTTTAGAAAAATCGTTACTTTCCGTTTTAACCTATATCAGGGCCGGATATAAGGAAGGCCTAGAGAGGGCTTTGGCTCCGGGCTTCAGCCTCCTAGGGGTCCCGCGCTCTTGAAAAGAAAAAGTTTAATTTTCCACGTACAAAATTTAAATTTCTTTTCTCAAAATATTTAATACTATAAAAATGCAAGATTTCAAATTTTGTGTTTTATATCTTAAAAAGAATTCACAGTTAATTTTTGTATATAAAAAAAGAATATAATATGGGTTCATTAATGAACTTGTATACTTTTTCTCTAGAAAACTTTCTCTTTTTTCCCCAATAAACTAAATGCTACATAAAATGAATATTTATAGAAATTGTCTACGATAAATCTAATTTATTTTGTTAAAAGGAATGGATAAGTTCTTTAACATACATATTGAATAATAAATAAACATCCGACAAATCGATCAATAATAATTCTCTCTATTCAAATATTGATACCCATACAATCGTTGTAAATTTTTTATACAGAAACCTTTTACAATCGGAAATATTCTTAATTTTAACAATGTTTAATTTTTTATTTTTATTGTAAATACGTTTTATTTAGAACTGTATAAAAATTATTTAAAACGAAAGCGAGTTTTAATCGGATTGCTGATTTTATAAATATATTCATTTATTCGAAAAATTTAATAAATCATATTGCGTTTCATTCCCGTTTTTCTGATCACATAAACAATTATGACATTTTAAACATGCTTGTTTAATTTATATACAGAAAAGAACTTGATCAAAAACATCGCATAAGTGTATCAAAATTAGCTTGGAAACCGCTGTAGTGACAATAGCGGCGCAACGCTGCCGGCATCGCCGCTGTAGATAGTGCATTTTATAAATAAAGTTCTTACTTTTTATTAAAAAAACGATTTTTTTTGTTTGCTCGTTTATTTTCACATATATAATACTGAGTTTTTTCATTCGAAAGGGGGGTACCTTATTTAAGATTATTACCGGGCCTCGTAAATCTTTAATCCACCCCCTGATAAAGTTATACATCATCCTTCAAAATTTTTTTAATATATTAGTCAGAGGGTTGATGGCAATACTAATTTTGTCCATCGTACAGTGTTTTTTATTATTTTAATTACTTATGTTATTTAATTACTATTTTATTTAATATCTTTACTTTCATATTTTGTAGGAAAATCTATATCCTAAACCCAGTGCATGCGTATTTCGGGTAATAATTTTTTCATTATTTTCTAACATTTCTAAAGTAGACTTTTATTTGATTAAAATTTATTTCTTTGAAGTTATTGAAATTTTCAAAATAATTTACATCAACGTACAGATAAAATATAATTTATATGCGTATATATAATATATATATATATATATATATATATATATTTATACATTTTCGCAAAGGTAAAAACCACCAAACTATTGTTATAAATATTTTTAATGACAGATCGTTCCATATTCTAACTAGCCATATTGTTTTTCACTCCGATAAGAAGTTAGAAAAATAGGAAAAAAAAAAGAATTGTTTCTTTCTTATTCAATTCAATTATTTTCCCAACTTCTGTATTTTTTTCTATTAGTTACCTTTAAAGCAATTGTTTTATTGAAATCTTATTTTATCGGATCACTATATAAAAAAACATTAAAACATTGTTCAAAATATATACAAATCTTGAAATGAACTTATTATAGAGCCAATACATTAAAGAATAAATTACATATTTTCTTAATTAATTAGGTAGCAAAAAGATAATTCTGTCGACAACGTCTATAGAAACAGCAAAACTATAATTACAAATTGAAAAATAATTGCATTTAAAATTTAAATATTTTCGAAAAAGCAACAAAGTAAATATAATTAGAAATGGTATTTAATTAATTATTAAAAATGTCGTCCGAGAAAAATCGATTAAAATGTAAACTTATTTCGTAATTTTTTGTTCCGAATGGTCAGCAAGAGGTAAGGCGGTACTCTGCCTGTATAAAAATAGAAGAAACAAAAATCAAAAACGGAGGAAAAATAAAAAAATAAAATTTAATAAATTAAAATCTCTGTCCAACATAGTGCCGGAAACTAGAGCTATAAACACGGCGAGTACACGTGCATTTCACTGTGTTCGCGAAAAAGCAAAAACAACTAAATTGTCTACAAATTTTCCGATTTTAAAAAATGTACGACATATCTCAAAAAATTTTAACGGATTCGCTCACCTTATTTACAAAAATTACAAGCAACCCCTTTTTAAGAACGTATCCGAAATTCGACGATAGTGTGGTAACACGGTGCGTAAAAATAAACACTAATTTTCGTTTTTTTTAAATATCATCGACACCGCATTGCGACACATAATGGAAAAAGAAAAATATGTGTTAAAAAAAAATAATAATAAAACAGAAAAAAAAAGTATTCTTAAGAAAAATCATTTAATACATGTACCGGAGGAACATAGCTAAAACAGACAAAACGTTCCCAGTCCGTTCGTTTCGAATTCGCGGAAATGACTGTTGAAGCTGGAACGCTGTATAAAGGGATCTGTTTGCTCCACAGATGCACTCCACGCCCCTTGCAGTTCAGCCCACTGACAGTTGATACATCTTCCGTCTATTATCTTTCCATCTTAGAGACAATTTAAAATTTCTCTTCAATTCCGTATTAGGAATTTCTTTCGCCGCGGAAGCGAAAAAAATCAAGAAAGAATAGCGAAATCATCTTTCATCAAAATATCATTAAAAATGGCTTTAGCAATTTAATCTCGCGCCGAAAAATTCGATTTCGTTATAAAATCACCTGTCAACGCAACGTCAAATAGCAGACAAAAATAAATAATTACCTTCGACTAGAGCTTTTTAACTTACTGTTTTTGTTACCATTTTATACATGCCCCCGTGTTGATATATGCGATATTTCTCGATAGACAGATACCTATAGAAAAAATTTCCAATTTAAAAATGCGCTGCTTGTTAAAAATTAACTTTATCCGACGCGTGTAAAGTTCTGCTTAACATACATATAGTGATATAATATAGTAGAAAAACGAAGGAAAATTTTAGAAATTATAATATCTATTGCAACGAAGATAATTAGATTGACAATGATAATTAAGTATTAGTAAAATATACACAAGACGAGTGCACCCGGCATTTTGCTTAGAAGACCGGATTAAATTTTCACTTTGCAAATAAAACAACCAAAACAGAACCAAATAGAGCTAATTTTAAATTTATTAAAATGGTGGGGGAAAAAATTACTGCTGCATAAATTTTAAGGCTAGCTTTGTAATTTTCGAAAAAGTTTTTTTTTAATTGCGCGAGCTTTCGTTTTTTACAAAATTTTAACGAATATTTATTAGGTACTGATTTTTATTATTGTAAATCTCCGAGCCGATTTCTAAAGACACTAAAAAGTACATTATTAAGATAACAACTTTTTAAGCTGGCTATTAATAATTACTCGTTTTTAGATTTTTTATCGCGATGCGTAAAAGAAATTCGACGATACGTAATCTTGACGCAATAGTTATTTGAAGTTATGTGAGCGAAGTAATTAATATATAATTAGTCTCGATTTAATAGTTTCTGATAAAACATTTTTTCAAGGTTTAGGAGGTGGCCTACTAAGGCCGTTTTCGACACTGTCATGGAGGTATGTCTACGTTTGCAGTACCTTTTGTTTTACATTTTGGCGCTTGAACAAATACATTTTGTAATATTCTCACTCCTGGACCATTCGTAAGAGGAATGCGAAAAATGTTCTAAATTTATTTCCAATACTTTTTTGATCCTTTCGGCGGCGCTGCTAACAAAATGACCAAAAGTTTGGAGACGCTTCGTTGAATACTATTCAACCGGAAATTATTGCAACCCCGAATCTACACAATTATTTATACGTTTGATTTAAAAAAAAACGAATTTTTTTCCTTTATCTTTAACAGAAAATTATCAGTCGTAAAACAATTCCACAATTAACCACCGACTATGTGCCTGTAATAGTATGCTTAGGATCGGCTTCCTTAGCAAACCTTTAGCCCAGTGGTTAAAGTGCTTGGCTACCAAATCAGAGGTGTCATAGGTTATCGAAACCTGCCTTGTCCCAGATCCCAGTCGCTCCCAAGTTTATACCTAATCCGGAATTGAACTGGATACCAGAGAATTATCGGGGGGGGGGGGGGGGATAAAGGCGGATAATCCAGAAGTAGAAAGGAACTGGCCCCAGTATTATCCTTAGATCCTTAAGTACATTAATGAAAAGCTTAACTTCACAATCCATGATACCTTATCAAGGATATCCATGGGTCTTACTTTACTTTAGCAAACCAGTGTACGAAGCACCGCTAACAACTTAAAATTAATTGGCCAACGTTCTTCAAACGCATGAACACAAATTAAATATTCGTATAAAAAGTAATGAAGAAATAAATAAAGCTACCGCGCGAATTACTTCCCAGAACTGTCCATATATGAAGCATACAATTTTTCAACAATTTAACCAAACTTACAAAATCTGTTACAAAAAGCAACAATATATATCATTTAGCCACTGAAATGCGAAGGTATATTCAGCATAAGGACTCTAGTCCGTAGGCAGCGAAAACGAATACTATGTATATATTTGATAAATTAACATACTTCGATAAAACATCATTCATCGCAATAACGAAAACATAATCAGCTCTTCTTATTACTGAGGATGTATACAATTATCTAATTAAAGATGGATTTGTTCCTGTAGAATGGCGCTTATGTCGGGTCTACAAACATATTGATATTACCCAATGTTATTCATGTGGAGGCTTCGGGCATAGAGCTCGGCATTGCAAACTGGATAATGAAGAAAGAGGTAAAATTAAGGAAATCATTGATCGTGGACATTGTCCAAACTGTCACTTTTCAAATGTAGAAAGAAAAACGAACTTCAGTCTGGACCATAAGTATTACCAGCTTTACAAATGCGAAACTGCGAAAAGAATTCATTCAATTTTAGATAACAACACTTGTTATGGAGAATAATAATTTCGATTTCCTCTCTGTAATGCAATTAAACCTACATCATTCACGTGCTGGTAATAATTTGCTACACTTCGATTTATTGAAGGATAACAAAGATATTGTGTGTATCTCAGAACCGTATCTTATTCAAAAGGTAATCCCAGATATTACCAATGCTTATACTCAAACTACAAAGCAGTTCGTGTCAATTTTAGTTAACTCAACATTACCATTTAAAGAGGTAGAATTCTTCGAACGTTGCGAATATATCGTGGCAGTTCAATTGGAAGAAATTTTTATTATCTCCTGTTACTTTCCGCCTTCACAAGATCTATCTAACTTCTTAGATTTGTTATCGCAATTTATTACTTTCCACCAGAAGAAATCGATTATCTTATGCGGTGACTTTAATGTCCGAAATAAGATCTGGGACAGTCGGGCTTTTCACTCGAGACGATCTAACATTTTTGAACAACTTATTCTTAGTAATAATCTTTTTGTCGCCAATGAACGAGATAAAATTACTTTTTCTAACGCCAATGGTTTCAGCGTTATTGACTTGACTTTGATCCACGGTCGACCTAACGTAATCAGTGACTGGAAGGTAGATAATAAAGCAATTTATTCAGACCACAGTCCGATTCAGTTTAAATTATCAGTAAAAATGAATATTATTAATAGCCTAACGCATCGCATTATAAATTATAAGAAATTTAATAAAATCGTTGTAGAACATTCGCACTTAAACTACGATTTTAAAACTGCTAATGATTCCCACCAACTGAAAATAATGTTAGAAAATTTCCGTAACACACTTCCTGATATTATTAGTAGCAGCACTGAAACGATTCAATTAAATAGGAATTCGTGGTGGAATATTAATTTAGAGATTTTACGAATAATTCTAAGGAAATTGCGCAAACGGGTTCAACGCTCACACAAGCGGGGAGCTAATGATCACAATGCGCGCCTGGTTATGAATTTGGTACGAAAAATTTTTAATAAAGAAATGCGAAACGCGAAAACCAAAAATTGGAAAAAATTTTGTTCCGATTCGAAACTATGGGGCCTTCCTTACTAGACTATTTTCAAAAATAAACGCCAGTTACAGATTCCTTCGTATTTTTTAGACCAGAATAATCAAAAAAATTTCGATAAGGATTCAAAGATAAAGGCCCTTCTTGATCATTTTTATCAAGTAAACTCAAACACAAATGGGGACGAAACCTTCTCATACAAGTTGCAAGAATTCCAGAGATTTAACCTTAGCGGCTTTAGTTTCAACAGCGAACTATTTATTTCCAAAGCGGAAATTAAGGATATTCTTCGCCGGACTAAAAATAAAGCTCCTGGCTTAGATCAGCTGACGAATAAATGTTTGAAGATCTTGAATTTCCACTATCCTAATTTACTTCAGAGCTTATTCATCGCTCTGTTGAGGTTCGGAGTCTTCCCGGAGGCCTGGCGAGCAGGAAGGACAGTTTTTGTGCTAAAACCCGAACGAAGTCCTAGTCTTCCACCGTCGTACAGACCGATTGTCTTGTTAAGCGCTTTAGCCAAGGTGTTTGAATATGTTTTGTTAAATCGTATACTGCCGGTTTTACCTCACGATGATCGGCAATTTGGATTTACTAAGTCTCGTTCCACGGCAACGCTTTTTGGCGAATTATCTAAGCAGATTGAGCGTGCGTTAAGTAAAAAGACTGCGATCGGCCTGCTGACGTTGGATATTAAAGGCGCCTTTGATAACTGTTCGTGGCCAGTCTTATTCCACAAAAAAACTTTGCCTTAAACACTGTGTTCGTCTATAAAAGGTTTTCTAACTCATAGAAACTTCGCTGTTATAAATACACACACACACACACAATTAAAGCGTTTTTATAGATTCCATACCGGTTAACTCTACTAACTACTAAACCTCTACAGAAAAGTTACAAAACTTGCACTTAAAAAAAATACCCGGTAATGATAAAATAACGGTAGAAGTTTTTAAGAAATTTTCCAAAAGAATCTAAAATCATAATTCAATACTTAGGATTGGTTACTATTCACAAAAACGAAGGGAATCTCTATCGCTATAATGGCTTTTTGAAGCCAAATAAAACCCCTACGATTGCGGCGGCGTCACACAGGTCAATTAGTTTTCGATACCAGTACAAAAATTTTTGAAATGTTAGTATAGGATACTTAAGATAGTAACAAGAGATAAATTATGACCTAGGTGTTCTACTATAGCCAACCACATATTAGCACAGCTTTTTAGAAATCACAAATAATGTAAAGTCGTTTTTCTTCAGATATGTAGAACAGGCGTTCAGTAGAGTATGACACTGCAATCTACTATATGAATTCATTGTACCAAACGATATCTATTGCACTAAATTGATTATTCCAAGTCAAAATCAAACGCTATATGGTATCTTCAAAATTAGCGAATGTTCCCCAATAACAAAAACACAACTATTTCGACTTCTTTTGTCGAAGATACGTACTTACCAAGAGTTCGTGAGAATACCACTTTTATACATCATTATCGATATAAGACCATCCAAATAAAATAAATACACGGACAAATAAATTAAAATTAACAATCACGTTATCTCACAATGCAACAGCGTAAAATGCCGCGGATTAATTTTCGACCGTCTAATGACCGCGTGCCTCTCAGATACGTCAAGAGATTAATTCGAGAATTAAACTGTTACATTACACGAATAATCAACATGTACCGCTGTTGTTTGCTTTCGCCAATGATCCAGAGAGATGCATTAAGAAATGAATAACAATCACGAATTTTAGTGAGCATACTGCAATTTTTCTGTTTTTTTCTATTTCACTTATCGCCTATATTTTATAGACTTGTATGCAAAGGAAACTTAATAAAAAAAAAAGTATACAAATTTACCTGTATAATTAAATAATAAATTGCAACGCTGCAGGTGACTAAGAAAGAGTTAACATTAAGAGGAATGTGAGAATTAATAATTGAACTGTACAAACTAATTCCTCAGATCTTGAACCGGTTACAGTCACGTCAACGATTTTATCTATGACAAGCGAGTGACAGTAATAGACAAGATTAATTTTTCACGTAGAAATTAGTAGGAAACTAACGCTAGTCGAATTCGGTATATTTAACGATAAATGCGTTGCAGATGTTAGCGTTAGATAACTGACAGAATTAAACTAAGCAAAGTTTGGAATATTAAGTTGTTATATTGATGCGCAGTTTAGGAATTCGATCATAAAGTTTATCAGTATTCTTTTCGCGCATATTTAATGAGACCTAGTAAGTCCGTGGTATGGAAGAACTAAAGAGTCATTTGTCCCGTCATGCTATATTAGTCACTTATTACCACTAATGCCGGAATACCCTAAGATCCAAACAAAACTAAACGCCCAATTCAGCAAGTGATACTGCGAAACCTTTGATTTCGTAAACACGCTTTTTTTATATATATATATATATATATATTGAGCAACATTTACTCCAACGTCGTTTAAACAACTTTTAGAATATCGACCGATATAATAATATTTTAAGAGAAATTATATAAATTTAGAGAAGGGCAGTCGAAATTGTGAAACATTGAACGTTATATATACGGAATTAAAAGGCGGAAAACTGAGATTTTTTTTTGTTAGATTGTGGTATGGTATGTAAAAAAACAAACCAACAAAATCAAATCACTTAGAATCACCAGTATAAATATGATTGAACATTTGGCTAATGATCCAAAATTAGAGGATAGTGCAGAGGATTAAAAAACTTAAATGAATCAAGATCAACTTGAAATTTTAAAAAATTATAAAAATAAATTAATAAAGGGATGAGGTACAATGACAGAAGCACAATGCTGTAGCCTAGCAACACTTAGTGATAAAATATGAATATTTCATAGGAACCCCTATTTCACTTTAATATCTAAAAAAGCTTGACTACCGTTCGGGGAACAGATCGTTCAAATAGCGTGCTTTGGCCGAAAAGGGTAGAATTTTGCTTTCAAATTTTTAAGTCGTCAATAGAAGTAGGGAGCAAGTTACATAAGTCTCTTAAACGTAAGTTTTAGATCTTCGCTAATTTGTATCAATTAGTTACAAGACCGCTCTAGAAAAGATAACATTCATAACCTAGGATTTTTCCATAATAAACTCTGTATAATGTAATCAACATTACGGAATCACTCTCGCAACTAGGGTTGCAGTTCGTCGATTTGATTGTTTCGAATATATTCTAAAGACATCGTATTTATTTCGGTTCAGTTTGGAATCTCGTACAAGGTCTAAATACTTTTGTATCGGCGAAAAAGGAACAACAGAGCTAGAGCATATAGTATCCAAAATTAATTGGACCATAAGAAAACACTACGGCTGAACATCTTGAAAGGACAGCAAATGAGATCGTATAAGGAATTATAAACTTGAATAAATGCCAGAAAAAAACAGTTATTAGACAACTTTAACCTGCGAATTTTTAATATACGAGTATATATATATCAGTTATAAATAATTTCTGTCTTAGAACTGATCCCTTGCGCGTAATGACTTCTTGATTCGTATACTCAGAATTAGAAAAATACGATAAAGTGAGCAGTGTTATTCTTGAAAATCTGCAAATAGAGTTAATTGAGTTACAGTGCAACAATGGAATGAGCCACATTTTGTATCCACATCAAAAATTAATTTTTAAAATACTTATATCACATCCGAGAGAGATATTCCAATCTAAGATATTTTTCACAACGAATTGAAAGTGCTTTTGGATTATGTTTGTGAAATACAGTTCTTTCGAAAATGAAATTTACAAAAAGAGTTCTTCACGTGCATGACAATTTATAAACCAGTTAAGATGTGCAACGTTGAACGTAATACAGATATGTACAAAAATTAAGTGAAGGAAAGTACAAATATCTCATTAATTAAGACTCGAGAATTAATTATGTTAAGCCATCGTGTGACAATAAAGTTTTATTCATTTTTCGTGTCATCACGGTGGCCTAGTTGCTAGAACGCTTAGCTCCTGTTACGGAAGTCACAGGTTCAATCCTGAGCGACGAGCGAAATTATTACAAAAATTTAAATTAGATACTCGCTAATAGTCATGTGGAAGGCGGTACAATCCACCACGTACACCATCATATGCGCGCTAGTTAGTACAACAGAGACACACATGGGAGAGACTGCATTTATAGCGTGATAAATCATACATTTACAATCAGTTTTGAGTGTAGTCTTGCACATTAGTGTTATTTATAGCAATTGCTAAGAACGCTTCCTATTCTGTGGGTAATCTCGATGCTTGAAATCGAGCTAACGAACGAAGAGAAATATTATGCGTCATCAAAGTGACCCGTGAAACCATCTGGGTTGGCCAGGCCCGATCTAAACCGATGATTCTAACTCGTAGTATCATATAACCGTAATTTACAATATACAGTGAATCATAAATACTCTTGCACAAACGAGAAAAATGGAAAAGCGCCCATAAAGTAACAAAAAAAACAGTTTTAATAACGAAAAAATACATGTGAACTGGTCGGTATGACTGCATGTGTAACATAATGAAAGACAAAAAGTAAAAAAGAGTCACTTATCACACTTGCATGCAGAACAAAATGGAAAAAGTTGAATAGAGCACGTCCCAAACATATTCGTACAATGGAATGCGCTGCACAATGCTGCACTTGGGGTTTTCCCAAAATGGGTGGTAAACATAAGGTGATGTCCGCGACAGGGTACAGAGTGCTGAGTCGTAATTTCATGATAAGCGATCACGTCATGTGCGAGTTACGAGTGAAATCGAGTGCAAGTAAAAATGCCGAGAAAGCGTCGGAGTATGACTTTAGAGATGCAGAAGTTGGTCATTCACTACTACACGGAAGGTAAATCGTTAAATACAATAGCTAAGCTACTCGAACTACCTCGCAGTTAACCTCTTTGGTGATGATAGGTGGCAGAAAGTATGGCGCAAACCGAGGATGGAATTAAATCCGAAGAATCTTATAGCAACTGTGAAACATGGAGACGGAGGAGTAACGGTTTGGGACAGTTTCTCAGCATATGGGGTAGACTCGTCTTTGATAGTGGCCGGAAACGTAAGGAAATGTATGCTGACATTTTACATAATAACTTGCTGCTCCCAAGTGCTGAAAAATTAGGAATTACGAATTCATTTTATTATTATCAGGATAACGATCTAAAGCGTACCGCACTTTATACGCGTGGATGAATGCTTTATAATTGTCCCCATGCGATTCCTACCCTTACCCAGTCACCGGACTGCAACCCCCTCAAACATTTGTGGGATTACCTCAACAAGAAACCTCATGAATCCCTCGTTCCGAACATGAAGGAATAAAATTGCCGTGGAATACTGTCAGAAATTGGTGTCGTCAATGCCACATCGATTGGTGCCAGTGATCAATGCCTAGGCCTTCATACGAAGTAGTAAGGAAATTTTTTTGTTATTATACAAGTATTTTTTTTGTGACATGTTCTATTCAAATTATTTCCTTTTTGTTCTGTATAAAGGTGTGATATGCGATTTTTTTACTTTTTGCCTTTTATTATGTTACACAGAAAGTCATACCTATCAGTTAATATGTATTTTTTATGAACGTTGTTTTAAGGACGCTTTTCCATTTTTCTCGTTGGCGTACGATTATTTACGTGATTCGCTGTACATATATGAGTCCCTCATAGTTGCTCCCGCCGATTAATCAGATTTCACTTCATACTTACCGAGTATTTAATTTGTTTATTAATTTACGAAATCAAAACTGCTGCTAAATTAGATGTTTTAAATTAAATCAATTTCGAAATACGTTACAAATAGTGGAGATATTTGTCTTTAATCGCAATTTTGGGTTTTTGAAATCTTTCTTAATGTTTTTTTTTCTTCAAACCTCCAACATCTGGGGAGCTACGTTGCTGTAATTGGAAATATTCAGATGGGGGAAGATTGCACCCCGACTGTAAATGACTTTCAATTTGTAATTAACCGTGTCGCATTTTGACAGTTTGTAACATCTTCGATTGGAAGTGTTATATTAGTTCAATGTTCACGTCTGAATCGCACACCTGTAGGTGAGTACCGTGCGTTGAAATTAATTTTACGATCGATTTATGCAACATTCGTTTAGATCCGTGAAAACAGTACAATTAAAAAATTCCACATCTGACTCATTTCTCTTATCGCCAACACACATTATCACTCTTTAGATACTAATACACTTTATCATACTATTCTGAGATCGAGATCATTGATCTATGATTACAACAGTATAGGCCGTATCTCTTAGAATAATAGGTATAGATTGTGTTCATGTAGAATACGCAAAAAGAAAAGCAGTTGCAACAGTTTCAGCTGCGAGGGGAAAAAAACAAAATCAATAGACTAAAATATTTTGATGATTTCCATCGTCGTTTCAAAAATATCAAAAACAATACCAGCAATAATGATTTAAGCAGTGCTAAAAATATTTGCATTCGGAAAAGCTTGAAGAAGTCAGGAAATGAGTACTTCGATTCTTCTCTGATAATAAACAGCCATTATCGCGTAGAATAAAGTGAAAAGCGAAGCATATCGTACGTGAACTTTTCGAACTGGCTTTCCTTTAAGGGATATATAATTACGTTCACAGTACAAAATTCAATTGTCAGAACATTTTGCTGCAAGCAAGAACTAGTGGAATTAATGAAACAGGAAATTGTTCGACTCGGGAAACAATGAAATGTGCCATGTTACGTCGGAAGAGACAACGAACGAATTCTGTCTTTTGTACCGATTCGCTGCTAGTCCCAGACGTAGTAAAAACGTCTACCTCTAACCAACAGTCACGCGTAAAACACACACTGAAGATTACATTTCTAACGTTTACATTATGTCTGTCCTGTCATAACACGATCACAGTCCATCTTTTATATAGAAACTAGCTGTTACCCGCCGCTTCGCCCGTACATTAGTACCCGTTTAAATCTGTATCTAGAAATTAATAAAAGGTTTTTTTCTTTCATCTTGAATTCATATATATATATATATATACACCTATATTATGAGTAAGCATTGTTTTTTTAATCTTTAATTTAATTTATTCCACTTTTTTGCCCATTACTTCATTAATAGGAACCAACAAGGGGGCCGTTTTGATTCGGACAAAAAAGTTACATAAACTATGTGCTAAAACCTTCCTCAGGGATTTTTGATAAAAACAAGAACAAAATCACTTCAGTAGTTCGTCGCCCGCAATTCCGTCTGCAAATTAGTACCCATTTAAATCTTTAATTAATTTTTTTTTTTATACAGTGAAGCCCATATTTTCACTAAAAATTTATTTCTTTTTTTGATTTACCTTTCTTTTAGTCCCATATTTTTAAATTAATAATTTAAAAAAAAAAAACTCCAAGTACAATTCGCGACAGGAAATCAAGATTAATGATTCGGATATAAATAATGTTTCCGGTAGCAACCATTGAAATTAAATGCTCTTCAGAATTGTTCAATATTCTTTCTGCGATTTTAATTCTTAAAATACTCTATTGAAATCATGTGGCGTATTTATAAAATGTCGCATCCAAATATTAAAAAAAATAACAAATATTATTACTAAAAAATTATATTTGTGATGTAACGGTTTGTTCCATAATTAATACTAGCAAACTATGTAGTAACTGAATTCTCTAAGCCTATGCTTACTGTTTGCGGCGCCTTTAAATTTGTACCTTCTTTTCCGAAATACTTATCTGGCTCTCGCCTGCGTTTTGGGCATAGTTTGCTCCCTTCCTCATTGTTCCGTTATTCTCTCGTGCCTTCTCCTTATTGTCCATTGCACCCTCTCAGCAATCAATGTACTTCTGATCCCGATCATATAATGTTCAGTTATTTGTAATTATCAACTGAACAAGCATCTTTTTATTCCTTCCTCTTACAAACCAATATTCCCGCTTCATACTGTGCTTCATTCATTCTCTCCCTTCCTTCTCCTTCGGTTATTCTAACTCTTGATTCCTTTCTGTCGGCTATCTCTGATCGTGTAAGGATCTGAGTCTTTCTTTCCTCTCTGTTCCGCTGTTCTTAAACCAATGTCCATATTGACGAACCCATTAAAAAAAAAAAAAAAAAAAAAAGGCTCTTATCAGAGTAGCATTTTGAAAGTCCCATTGCTTTTATCACTATAATTATCTAGTTTTATGCCTTCTTCATCCATTTACTTGCACTACAAACTGCCGATATATCTATCCGCTTCCTCGGGCTTTAAATGTAAATTATTTTTCTGTTTTTTTTACTTTTTTATTAACAGATGTAAAAATTCCTTCTTGCTCTGAGAAACATATCCAGCAACAATGAACGGCCCCCACATTCAGATGAAGGCCTACATCAAACAAAATTCGGCACTTTTACCCAATTAAAGATTTGTTATATGTAAATTCGTTAAACAAACTTTTCTTCCTTCATTCCACTTTTTCTCAGCCTTTCTATCTTCTATGTCTCTTCCTCATTTTAATTATTTTTTGCCAAGCGCATTCCATAAAATTATCAATTTTGATGAATTAATAAAATTTACTATCTTAAACTAATATGGAACATTTTCTTTTTTACTAGGTTAAAAATTTTAAATTTATACTGTGATAAAAATTTTATTCAACTTTTTTGTTTTATTTTATCGGGTAGGTACACGAAACTCTGTTTTCCTCCACTTCATTAACAAAAATCCTCACAGATGCCAGCTAAATTACATCAGAAACTTACAAATTACAAACCTTTCGCAGGGACCAGTCTGCCCACTGGTTAAAAACTGAAACAGAATCAGTTCGGTAGTTTCCAAGATTAGCGCCGATAAACAGACAGACAGACCCATTTTTAGACTTTTACTTATACATATATATATATATATATATATATATATATATATATATATATATATATATATGCATATGTATATGTATATATTATATATATATATAGAGAGAGAGAGAGAGAGAAATTTTTTTTTTTTTTTTTTTTTATTAAAATTTTCAAACCGTGGTTAGACCCCGGGCCGTGTATAATATCTAGACTATTACGGCCCGAGAGTCTCCGGTTACAGGAATGCCCCTAATCCATTGTCCCTGACGAACTGGAAGACTGCACTTTGGTTCGCTTCTGAGTTTGAGAGAACATGGCTGAGGTTATCAAATCCGTGTCTCGTTCTGGAGGATTGGAATGCAGGGCAGTTTATGAGAATGTGCTCAACCGCCGGTGGCTCTTGTGCGCGACAGAAAGGACACGTGGTTGGAGGGTGAGCGCCTTCCAACAGGTAGTCGTGGGATAGTCGCGTGTGGCCCAGGCGTAAACGGTTGAGCGCGCGATGATAAACTCGTAAGGTCCCCTGGGGGGGCCACCATGGCTCTACGGATTTCTTTATATTCTGGAGGTGGGATGGGGTGGAGATGTGTTCTTGTTTCCACTGTTCCATTATTTGTATTTTTACAGCTTCTGATATTTGAGGGGGCCCAAGTATGCTTTGCGGACTGGGAGCTGTAATGGTTGATTGAGCTGCTGTGTTAACCTTTTCATTTCCTGGGATTCCCGCGTGACTTGGGACCCACAACACTACTAGCTTATATCCCTTCGATTGTAGCCCCATGATGAGTGCCAAGACGTGGTTTATTAACCCCCTCCCCGGGGCTCCCCCTCCTAACATCTTAGCCGCCACTAATGAATCTGTTATCAATAGGATGTCATGGATTGGCTCTGTGGACGCCAGGATCATTTCCAGACATAAGCGTATTGCATATAATTCGGCATCTAGGATTGAGCAGTAATCGTTCAGACGAATGGTTGTCATTGCTCCCTTCACTTCGAAAGCGCACGCAGTTGGTGACATCCCCTCGACGGGTGCTGCTTTGGCCCCATCTGTATAACATTGGATAGCGTTGCTGTACTGTCTTATTGTTTCGCACGCGTCTTGAGTAAGTTGCTCTGACATGCCGTAGGACTTATACTTTTGCAGAACCGATAGGTTAACTGCTTCAGGCTCAAGTTGCCACAGATGTAACGAGCCGGTAGCTGCTGCCTGGCACTCTGTGGAGTCGTTGACATTGACATTCTGAAGTAGCTTGGTGAGAATTGGTAGTGAATCGTTAGTGAACGCTGCGAGTAAGGGAGTTTCGGGATGGATATAAGGCAGCTTTAGGAATGGAATATTGCACCGCAGGGTATGCAGGGAGCGATAGAATTTCAGTGGGGGAGAGCCCGTTAGTGCACAGATACTCCTACACGGTGTTGTATAATGGGCTCCGGTGATGATTCGTAGTGCAGAGTGGTGAATTGCGTCCAGTTTTTTCAGGTTACTTAGAGACGCTGAGGAGTACACCTGGCACCCATAATTTATTTTACTTAGTATCAAGGCTTTGTAAACATTAGAGATTAATTTGGGATGAATATTGAGTTGGGGATTGGAGAGGTATCGGATTATTGACAGTAACTTTATACATTCGGATTTTAGCTTATTAATGTGTAGGCGCCAAGTTAATCTGCTATCAAACTCCGGGCGTAGGAACCTGGCTGAAATACAGTTCGGAATTATGGTGTTGTTTATTTGGAAAGGAATCCTGTTGGTCACAGGCCGTCCCCTATAGAAATCGACACATACCGTCTTTGCGGAGGAAAAGTTTAGACCATTGACTTCTGACCATTTTTGGAGTTTGGAGATAGTTTTCTGAAGGATTGTGTGAGATATGTGTGGATCACGAGACGCTAGGGAAATGCTAAGGTCGTCAATGAAGAGCCGGGCCGTTACTGGTGGCTGAACACAATCAGCAATGTCATTGATGTACATTATGAACAAGAGAGAGAAATTGAAGATCCGATGACAGCTTTATGCCTTTGAATAAAACTAAATTAAATATAAATAAAATTGTGAGTAATTACAAAAAATGAGTAATAAAATTAAAAAGAAATATAAATACATTTTTCGAGGAATTCGCATGTTCGACTAGAAAGGGACAGATAAATTTCACAAAATGGAATTTCTTTTTTTTTTTCCTTCACATTTAGAACTGACTATATAGTCATTTACGAGGTTTTAATGTTAATAAGATCGTGAATTTCAAGATTATCAGCCCATCACGAATTTATTTATCGAATAATCACGCTAGGTCAATAACGTTCCTTCTTTTCAACGTGTTGCAACTTGCTGGTCGTTATAGTAAATTCGTTGCAAGAGCATTTTCATTTCAACTTCGACAAGTGATTTTTAACCGCTAGCTTCATTTCTTCTGTAACATACTTCACTTGTAAATCCTGATGTAGTGTTTGGTTGGACACATACCATGGTGCTCCTTATCATTGGATCGTAGCACCTTATTTTGATAGCGTTGTATTCTGTTCATACTATATTTTTAGAAGCGCATTTCCATAATTCAGCTGCGTACAACCATATCGGTTTTTTAGTACCATGTGGTATAGCAATATTTTATTTGCAATATGTAATTTGGGAACGCGGTCCAAGCAACCAATGGAGTTGTTTCGTTTTCAGATTTAGTTCCGTTATTTTTGTCTGGATATGATGAAGCCACGTAAGTGTTTCATCTAGGTGTACTCCAAGATATTTTACGGATGAATATGTTTATATTGTCATTTACAGATATATGATATTTGTTACGTACAATTTTTCTCTTTGTAAAAATAATGTGGGGTTACTTTTATTTTCATTTATTCAGCCAGTCAATGATTTTATTTAGCACATCTTGTAAATTTTCTGTGGACTTTTCTGGGTTCTCGTGCGTTGTCATGATTGCCACGTCGTCAGTGAATGTTGCTTATAATTTTGTTATCTGTTTCTGGTATATCATAAGTAAGCAATAAATACAAGAGAGGACCAAGTACACTTCCCTGAGGTACACCTGTCTCAATTTTATTTATACGGATGATTCTGTTCCATTTACTACAACTCGGAAATACCTGTCTTTTAAGTAGAATTTCAAAATATTGTAATACTGAATTGGTAGTATTTTTTTGCATTTGTAAAGTATTCCCGGATGCCATACTTTATCAAATGCCTGCTGTACATAAAGGAAGACGGCCGAAGTAACTCTTTTTTTTTCAAATGTTTCTTCAATTTTGTTAACTAGCCGGTGGAATTGTTATACTGTTGAGTGCCTAATTCGGAAACCAAATTAGTCATTTAGTATTATTTCTTTCTTGTCTATGAACTTTTGTATTCTCTTTTTTTTAAGAGTTTTTCAAAAACATTGGTCAAAATTGATAAGACTGAAATTGGCCGATAAGAAGAGGCACTTTGAGGAGGTTTACCTGGTTTTACATCATAACATTGGCGAATTTCCACAATACAGGAACATATTGAAGCCGTAAAATCGCATTGTAAATATGGATTAACATTACTAACGCTTTCCTTGATAACTCTTTCAAAATGCGTCCCGTTATGAGATCGTGCCCTGGTGCTTTCTTGTTACTCAATTCCTTTATTACTCCATTAATTTCGCCTGGCGAAGTTAAATTGATTTTATTTGGCAGATTATTCGAACTTTGATTTAAATAATCATAGACGACGTTTTCGACAGGCGATTTTGTACTGTGCGGTTTAAAAATTCCTGATAAGTGCATAGCGAACAGATCTGCTTTAGCTGCATCATCTATAGTCCAACTACCATCAACTGCTTTTATCGGTTCATTTCTACGTATTTTGGTTTATTTCCGTACCTAACTGCTTTCCGTAATGAATAATTACTGTCCTTTGTTAGCGACAGATTTGTGATATATTCCCTAAATGAATTGTTTTTATAGTTTTGTAATAGCGACTTAAGATTTCTGATCTCTCTATTTAAAGCTGATTTATCAGTTGGGCATCTTATAGAATTGGCCGAAAATTCTAAGTTGTTCTTTTGCTTTTAATAAGTTTTACATTTTGCGAGGTTACTAGTCTCTCGAAAATCGTTTTTTTACCTTCTTTACAAAAATATCAGTACTAATTTTCCGAACAGAGCGTGGATAAATTAAATCGGTATTACGTAACGTAAAGGGTTATTATAATTGGTTTTCTCGTATTTTTGAGAAAAACAAAATAGAATAAAACTCTAAGTGTAACCGTTTGAGCAATTCGAAGTTTTGCATTCTGTAAGATTACCTTATATTTAATATGAAATTATCGCCTAATTTCAATTTCAAGCCGTTTACAACGCCGTCTTTATTTGGGTTCCGAAGATTTACTTCATTAATAAAACATTTTTCCCCGCAAGGGACATGATTCAGGAATTTCCCTAATTGGAATTATTTCGGGTATAGTTGCTGATAGTTTAAACTCGCACAGGTAAATTTCTCGTCGTGATTTATTTTCCCCATTTCGATTTGTTTACTATCTATTTTCCGACAAACGTATAAACTTTTAAATGCGTCTAATTTTTTCTTCGACTCGACAAAATATCGACTGCGGTAGTCCGCGATCAAATACTGCTATTTTGGCTTGTGCAGTACCAAGCCGGCATACCGAAACTCTAATCGAAGGTTCCCGCCTAATTCAAATCCGTACAACTGTGGCCTGAGGGAATACGTATAGAATTGCCGTTAAGGGACGTTGGCCTTCTACTAAATCCCGTTATTGGAAAACCAACGCAGAAAATTTTTGTTGGCTATTTTACATTGAGGGGAAAAAATTGAAATTTATTCAAAAAGGGCAAACAAACTTCTTAGAAATGACAGCTAAAGAAAAAAAGTTTAAAGTAGGTAAAATCGCCATTTTCTCACTAATTCTAATATTTAACGTGACGTTGAATTTCGTTTTTTCTTTTTCTCTATTCTACTAATTTTGCATAATCGACAGATACGGAAGATAACTTCAACATACAGTGGTACACTGCTTCTCATCCTATTATCGGCAAAGATCACAGAGAAAAATCTCTTTCTGTTTATTGCGCCGTTGGGCTGTCTTCACGACTGGTTTAAAATAAAACAGCATTTGAGTTGTTTCTGGTTGTGTATGCTCTGAGAATATGTTTTACTGTTGACGACCCACCTTTAAAACTTTTTTTCTAACCTGTACTGAGTTGCTTGCTGTATTTAGATGGTTGTATGTGTGTTGATGGTGCATTTATCATTGTCTGACCAATATAATAATTTGTTAACCGGCACTAATTGTTTCTGGTTGTGTATGATTTAAGAATATGTTTTAGTGTTGACCAGCCACTTATAATTTTTCTAACCCATACTGAGTTGCTTGCTGTATTTAGATGTTTGCATGTATGTTGACGATGCATTTATCATTGGCTGACCAATGTAATAATTTGCAAACTAGCACTAACTGTTTTGTGTATGTATGCTTTGAGAATATGTTTCACTGCTAACCAATCATCTTTAAGCTTTTCTAACCCCATACCAAATCTGCCGTGTTTATATAATTTAAACCGTGTATTAATGTATGTCTAACCAAAAAAAATAAACACTAAACTAATGTTTTATGAGGGGGACAGTTTCAGCCTCTAGAATTTGGGAGTACTTCACATATATCCAGCCAAACAACCGTAGTACTAACCCTTTCTTGGTGGCTTATTCTTGTTCTGACCTATTTGTTTCTAGTGAGATGCTTTGCATATGAGTAATCAAAGTAGATGATTGAGAGAAAAAAAAAAAACTGAATAGACCACTAACTTGTGAATTATTATTTATAAATCTCAATTGCTGCAAAGGCTGTGTTTGATATTTAGCAGAGTTGCTTTTTGATGTGTGTGTTGAGTGTACTATTTAATTACACACAGCTCTATATATTATTTTCAGTGTATGAAGAGTTAGAACTTACCATCATAATAACATGTGTGTGGAGCTTATATGCTTACATATGTATGATGTACTATAAATGTGTGCACATGCACATGCATGTGAGCGTGTGAGCATGTGTGTAGTGTAATGGTGTGCATGTGATGCAACAATGATGATGGTGATGATGATGTTGACATGTTTGCATATGTGACCATGTATGTGCATGCATACACTTTCTAATGTAATGAAACAATATTTAACCCCCAAAAATTACCAATCATAACAGATTTGATGCAACCCTAGTAATATACAGCTGTTTAGTATGAATTTAAATTAGAAAAATCAAATTAATTGTAAGCATTCAGATGTTGAAGAGTTACTCATGTCTGTTGAAGTAAACGTTTAATATATAACAACAATATATAAGAGTTAATTTTGTTTGATCACATTAGAACTACAAATGCAATGAGCACAATGAACAACTTAATTAGCAAGTATTATTCATAAGCTTCTTCTTCCTCACACAGAAATTCTATTATTTTGATAAACATAATCACAACTCAGAAATTCTATTAATCTCATTTTCTCAACCTAATAGACCCATGACTTGAATAACCCATCCCCCTTTGTTGCACTAATAAAACCATTAGGATATAAGAACTGTAAATTTCTACAGCACACCTCCGAATGTTATAAACAGGGATTAAGATAAATTTAGTATCATAGAAAGAAGCGCTCAATTTAAACTAAAATCACTCTTTTCACACAAATTACACCATTTAAGGCTATAATACTCACATTTTGGTACAAACCATCAATTTATGGTAAAATATCACAATTTAGTACAAATATCATCATTTTAGATAGAAAACATCAAAATTTAATGGAAAATAATCCATCCTAGGGAGAGCACCAAATTTTTACTACATACACACTCTTTAATTAAAAATAATATAATCTCTATACACTATAATTAAGTTTATAGAAACTATTTTAAGCCCACGCACATTCTCAAATCTAACAAATTAAAGGAATAAAAACAATTGTTAATAGATAATTTTATTACATAGTAAAATTAAAAATATACAATGTTTAAATTATACTTAATAATAATACACAGATCCATGTAATCATGCAATATACATATTTCTATTTAATATACACGCTCTTAGTTCAGCTAAAACATCATTAAACTTTTTATGGAATTTATTATACATAGAATTTCCATAAGCTATTGTATCTACATTATTACTACATATTATTCTTTTATCGTCATTACCACTTAATACTACTTTATTCTGTTCTAGGGTATACAGTATATGTTTATGGCTTTGAATATTGTAATATGTCTTATAATTATCACATAATTTCCCGCACACACCATTCACACAATTATAATAATCTATGAAATTAAGTTCTTTCTTAATTATAGAAGACTGTACACCTTTACATTTTTTAATTTCTCTACTATCAATAATACTCATAGAATACATTTTTGGACGCAATCCAACAAATTCACTAATTGGAGTACCATTTAATTCATCTTTAAATACACCAAGCTTCTTTTTATTTTCTAATGAATAACATGGATGACTTTTTGGATAATCACTTGTATCAAAATACTGAGCATTATCTTTAATATCTTTATAAAAATCAAGTGTTTTAAGTTCATAAATAAGCGAATCAGTATCACAATATAAAAGATTAATATTCTTATACATTTTACTCATTATGTTGTAATGAAAATCAAACATTTTTAATTTGCTAATATCTAAAATAGACATACCAATATAAATTGGCTTATTAAATTTAATTGTTGAAGGATTTAAATGTACTGCAGCCAATAATGGTTGCTCACTAAATATTGTTCGATCCTTAAAATTACTTTTTCCAACCAGTTTTGTAAATTTTACTTCATTTATAATAAGTTGCATATTAATTCTATGCCTAACGTTTTCCATCATTTTACCAAAAACACTGTTGTTCATAAGCTTCCAATAGTTCTTCTCAAACTCATTGGTAGCCAGTTTCCGCTGCAGAGTGTTTAAATCAATGTAAGGCTTCAACCATGCCGATTGATTGAAACAAATGACTCGATGCACACGTTGTAGTTTTAGTCCTAATTCAATTGCCTGTTTAAGATTTCTGTAGTGAATAATATAATTGTACTTATTTTCTAATGTATTAACTAATTTCACGCATTTTCTAATTGATTTAGCCTCAGGGCATAGAGGTAAATCATTGTGTGCTAAATGTAAATCTGTTGGATACTCCAAATCCACATCGAGCACAAAGCCAACAGGTCCATTGTCAGGTATAGCCATAATATCTAATTCTAATATTTCTTTTTGGCTAAGCCATCTGAACCCATTCATAGGAAGAGGTTCACTCATGGCCCAACCATAAAGGTTATTCGCATCCAAATATGCTATGAAAGTGTTATCTACACCATCACTGGAACTATTATTACAGCTGTTGATATATGAATTTTCTGCCTTAGCATAACATTTCACACACTGACACATGCCACCGCGTATTCCTGATTCAAAGAATAAAATCATATCATAATCGGTTAAGAGCTCCAACTCCACTTTTGTCAACTTTAACATTGCCTGGAAGGCTAATCCAGGAGCAGTAAAACTCCATGCAGGATTCAATTTGTAAATTTTATAGCAAACGCTTCTAAAGTTTTCAAAAACATCTGCCAATAGAAGCACATCCGTCTTTAGATATATATCACTATACTCCCCGAGTGTTTGAACATTTAATGTATTCCACACATTTAATGCATGTGAGTAATCTTCTTCACTAATATTTGATTTTGTCAGGGAATTATAGAAATGATTCTTTTCAGGCAAACTTGTTTCATCCAATTTTTCCCATGATGACACATATGAATAAGGGAAAACGCCCTTTCTGCGGAATAAAGGAAGTAAATCAGGCGATGCAATGTTTCTGATTGTATGATGAAGCGAACTATCAGGTAAATAACTAGCTAGCTTCTCAAGGCTTGACGCCATGAAACGGAATGTATCTATGAATCGTATTTTCATTTTTTCTGAAATGCGCTTTGAAAATGATATGTACCGTTCTTCACTATTCGGTATCACCTCGATGTCCTGATAATCATACGCCAAATCCCTGTTGAATCTCAGATTATGAATAAATACAGGAAGAAAGTTGGGAAGCTGGTATTCTAAATTACATTTTGAATGAGCTGCACCTCGAAATTTCCCACTTAGATGATCATGATCTGCGACTTTTTCATTATTTAGAGGTTCTTCACAAATGTGACATACCGATGAAGCATCATATTCTTCCAAATCCTCAGACGTCCACTGCAATGGAATGTTTTTCTGATAAATCTTTTCTATTTTTCGCACATCTTCCACTAACCAATCACAGAATTTTCTAGTTGCATTACGGCCACGATACATTTTAGGCTCCGATGTAACATTAAACCCAACACCTTCTTCACATCTCGACACAATATAGTAACAAAAGCTAAACGCTTCATGCTGTTGTATAGGAATAGTACGAGATGTTTTTTCTGGCTTGCTTTGAATATCACCATATGAACCATCTTCCATGCATTGCCGCTTACACGCCTGCATATTTCCTTCCTGATGCTGGTTTTTTCGACGCTTACCACTAATTTCTACACTATCATCATCATTATTAGCACTAATAATTTCTTCATCATTGACATCATTAACACATGATTCATCGTTTAAAGGCTTCAGGATACACTCGATGTCAGCAAATATCACAAATGGTACGAATTCTTGCTGTTTATATTGTTGGAATTTCAATATTTTATTCTCCTCCATTGGCATAACAACCGTAGCAGGAGTACTATTGGAGCAACGTTGTATATGAGCCAGGTATTTGGCATGATCTTGGACATACCATAAGCAACGACGGCATATAAACATGCGGTGACGATTGTTGGTGATTTGACGTGCTACTAGTTTACATAAGTTCTTTATCCAACAGTAATGTGATTTATTGCCTTCGGTTATAAGCAGTAAATCAGTATGATCTTTTTGTTCAATCTTTGTGATTCGAAGGGGGTATACAGTATTTTTCTCGTCCAAACCATATACATTAACAGATGATCGGGGATTATTCTTTCAAATGTGGACACATCGTCCAATGATGTAGGAAAAGATATATCACTCCAATTGTATTTCTTTAACAATGATGTATTCCGCACATAATTGCTTGCATATTCTGGATGATTCACCTTAATATATTTCGTCAACATAGAATATTTGAAACACATCTGGTCAACGTTTTTCACATTAATAACAGCCTTTTTCGATGCAATACAGGATGGTAGTGGAATATATGATGATGCACGGCTTAGAACGTTCCGATGGTTGAGACGAATTTCAAGATATTCAATTTTCATTAATGACCAACCAGATCCTGTTGCATGTTCAAGTTTATCAGCAAGACTGATGATTTTTCTACAATCCTCCATGTACCATTTAGAAATATCATCACCACGAGTGAGTAACCGTGCATTGGTTGGGAAGTGAAATGGCATAACACTCCAATCTGCGAGTCCAACTCCTCTCTCAAATGAACATCGTAATGTTAGATTTAATTTTATTCCAACGCCGAATCTTTTCTTAATTATCTCGATCACTGTAGAAGTAATATCAGCCAAATATTTTGCAATATCCATTTGATGGCTATTATTGTTTACAATGCGATATGTTGCAAAACGATTGGAATAACGCTTGCTAACCTTTTGAATGGAAACATCATGTTGAACACACACTGGCGACATTTTCATAAATAATATTAATACAACTACCTATTAAAAACAACAAAAACTTGAACGCAGGAGAAAACACGTCTGATCACTTCAATGGTCAGCACACAAATCAACAAATACCTTTTTTTTTTTTTTTTTTTTTTTTTAATTTTTTGGGCGCGCCAGCGGCATTGACCCAACAACAACAGAAATTAAGGAAGGGGTTAAATAAAAAGACGATTAGAAATAGAGCTTAGGAAAGATTGGAGTACAGGGATTATATCTGGAGATGGAAAGGAAAGGACAAAAGAAGAATTATACGGAGCAGGAAGACCCAGTGCCAAGATTTTCGAGTACAAAACAGAGCGCTCGGAATCAAGGGCAGGGCATTCAAAGAAGATGTGGTTTGCATCACATATGAGGGGAGATATGGAATTATGAAGGGGACAATCGGGAGAAGGGGACAGGGAAAAACGAAAACGTGAAGAGGGTAGAAGTGAGTGATTAATACGCAGTCTGATTAAGGAAATGATCGCGGAGCGTTGATAAGAATAGGATTGAAACCACGGCTGGGAAGAGGGAACCGGTTGAATTTGAAGATAATGAGAGGCGGGATTAGAAAATAGGGAAGGATAGATGTCCGACCATAGTCGGGAATGATTAGCTGAGGAAAGAAGGAGGATGTCCGAGGTAGGAATTTTGCAGAATAAAGGACCATCGCGGGCGGCCGAGCGGGCTAAAAAGTCCGCTAACTCGTTGCCCTCGATGCCAGAGTGACTAGGAACCCACAAAAGGTCAATAGTAATGGAACGGGATGAAAGTAAATTGGATATAAGAAAACGAATTAAAAGAATGATAGAATTGGAGGAATGAGAAGGAGGAGAAGAGATGGCTTGAAGAACACTTTTGGAATCGGAGACAATCAGACATTTACTGACCTCTCTTATGGATGGAATGAACGAGACTGTGCTTAAAATTGCGATAGACTCCGCTGTGAAGATAGAACAGAAGGAAGGGAGCTTGAAGGACTCAGAGTGATTAAGTGAGAGGGAGGTAAACGCGCCGCCCACCCCATTTTCGTTTTTAGAACCGTCAGTGAAGAATGTTAGATGAGAAGGGAAAGATGTGTCCAGCATGTGGAAGAATTCGGCTTGGATTGAAGAATGTGCGGTGGAGCTGGTTTGGAGAGGGAGAGAGAAGAGATTAATAGTCTGCCAAATGCTGGAAAAGTCATGGGAAAAGTAAGAAAGCTTGGAATAAGAAAAGAAATACCTTTCTGACACCTCCTTTTGTACTAAATTAATACAAAGAGTTGACGCAAAATAACTGATATTAATTAAAACGAGTATAACTTGAGCAAAGAAGGAAGACATTTATAATCACTTCAATGGTCAACAATCGAATCAATAAATAACTCCCTAATAACTCTTTTTATACAAAACCACACAAAGACTTGACGAAAAGTAACTTATATTAATTGTTTAAACATAAATAACGTTGAAGATGACATGTTATTTATTACCCCCAAAGGGAATTTCACTTGAAGTTTAAAAACTAAAAGTAAATTTAAAAGCTAACCAATTTTAATATTATATACTTTTCATGAATACCATTGAAACATTACTGTACTTAATTACACCTGTCCCTGCCTGCTATAGACTCTGTCATATATCCACATCATCCTATACCATTTGCATAGTGAACATTTACTCCAGAATACTTTACATAGATAGAGTGAAAATATTCAAATTAGTAAGAGTTCCGCAGACCAGATATGCATCACAATAATTGCTAGCAGATGAACATGCACATGGAATCCATCTGTGAGTGGAAAGAGAAATTATTAAACTCCAGAGTGGTGAGATTTATGCTTAACGCAGAGACATTAACCAGCATCACTTCATTAAACATGATAAAAAAAACAAAACAAAAAAAACAGAAAATTGCTGCGGAGAAAATTTAAAAGAAAATATATAAAACATTGGGGAAATCGCAGGACAGATACAAGAGAAATGATGAAAATTAGATAGAGGACCATTTTAAGTTAACACAATGGTTGAGAAAGCCAAATCAGTGAAAAATTGACGAAAGATGATGAAAAATTAAGAAAAATAGTTTAAAAGCGTTAAAGTGCAAGAAAATAATGAGAAATAGTGGAAAATTGACTATAATTAGTGAAAACAGAGGAAAAATGGTGTAAAAGTATTAAAGCATAAGAAAATAGTAAGAAGTCTAAAGAAAATGGCTTACAACGCATTTTAATATGTGGTTTTCTTTTTGTTTAATGGACACACAATTTGAGTGCAAGCTTACGGTGGCAAGAGAAAATTTTATAATGAAGTACTAGCGATAAGCAAACAACTAACTTGACATGGAATAGGAAGAAAAATGAAGTTCAAAAAAAAAAAAACTCATTAGAATGTAACACAATTAGGTAAATAATGAGATAAATTCGTTTTTTAAAATTAATAGCACACTGTCCGGCCAGTAATAAAGAAAAATAATTGTATTCTTCGGATGATAACTTTTAAATCTGTAAATGAGGTAATGGAAAGTATTATAGTTTACCATGAGCGAACATTCTAAATTCTCCGAGTCGATAATAATATATTTTTACATGAATAAACAAGAATAGAGGTAAAATGCAGGGTTAGAAGTTCCCACTATTTAGTTTCACAAAAAAAAAAAAGTGTATGATGAAATTAATACAAACGCAAAATATATGATAAAAATAAAAAAATTATAATAACACACTAATACAATCGGCTACAAAACTAGCGAGTCATAATAAAAAAAAAACCCACCCGCTAGAAGAAATAGAACCTAGGAGCGGTGGATTTAACAAAAAAAAAAAAAAAAAAAAAAAAAAAAACAATGAGTAGGAAGATTATATAAATAAATATAAATAATAATAATTCAAAATAATAAAACCTTGACAATACAATCAATTCACTCATACCGGCAAAATAATTAGAAATATAATAAAAACAATGAATAATAAAAACAATGAATAATAACAAACAACCATGGAGATAACACTTTGAATTAAATGTAAAAGTAATAGACAAAGTTCACAAATTCTGGAGATGGCAAATAAATTTCGCAGATAATTAAAAATATGCCATTAGAATCCTCGGAAAAAGGAAAAAAAAACACGACCATTCAATCAATTATTGGGAACAATTAAATTAATACGCATGGAGGGTAAATATTAATCTAATTTTAACAAGATCAGCTGAAAAAAAAAAAAAGATCGCAAACTTCAACCGATTAATCATAAAAATTAAATATACGATGTTTGATTCAAAACACAATTTTATAGCCAACTAGTACCAAAATAGGCATAAAATTAAATCTATGACAATCAACGAGCAATAAAAAAAAAAAAAAAAAGTACCTAAAGAGCTAAAATACCCCCTTTCAAAATAGTGATCGGAACATATATTAACAATGAAATGGAAACATGTAAACTAGCGAAGCAGGAACAAAATGGAAAATAAAAACAAAACAGAGGCGTAATTAAAATTAAATAAAAGAATGTACAATACAAAAAAAAACAAAGAGCCGATATAGATCGCGAAAATACAGAATAAACACAAAAGAACTTGGATCTGAAAGGTGAAATACAAGCAATTACGAATTATTTAACATATCAAAATTAAAAAAGCAACAAGCGGAACAATAAATAAGGAATACACACAACAACACACTTGATGTAAACTAGATAAAATAAAATACAAAGATAACATATCAAAATAAATTTTTAAAACTCCGTTGAGTTAACTTCTGACAAATATTTAAAATTTCTTATAATATTATAAAGATCGCGTCCGCAAACACTACAACTACACACGAAAATCGAAAAAAGGAATACAAAACAGACATATCGAAAGAAAAAAAAAAAAAAAGAGAATAAAATCGATTAGTCAAAATTCATAGGAATAAACAAATTATTTACACCATTCAAAATCCTTAATAATCAACTGAAAATAACAATATACATTACTTAAATCTGATTATTATTTACTTAATAACAAATAATTTAAATTTATCATAATATTATAAAGATCGTAAAAGAAAAAAAAACATCGCAAAAAAGATCGCACTTAGATAAAATACACCGTTGCTCAGAAAAAAGAAGAAAAACAGCGCTAGAAGGAAAAATAATAGACCAAAACGACGGAGACAACCTGTTTTAAATATCTACACAACAGCTCACTAACACAACATACATGCAAACATCTAAATACAGCAAGCAACTCAGTATGGGTTAGAAAAATTATAAGTGGCTGGTCAACACTAAAACATATTCTTAAATCATACACAACCAGAAACAATTAGTACCGGTTAACAAATTATTATATTGGTCAGACAATGATAAATGCACCATCAACACACATACAACCATCTAAATACAGCAAGCAACTCAGTACAGGTTAGAAAAAAAGTTTTAAAGGTGGGTCGTCAACAGTAAAACATATTCTCAGAGCATACACAACCAGAAACAACTAGTATCAGTTAATAAATTTTTACATTGGTTAGACAATGATAAATGTATCATCAACACAGATGCAAACATCTAAATACACCAAGCAACTCAGTACGGGTTATCAAAATTATAAGTGGTTGGTTAAAGCCTCCTCTTAATCTCTATACCGGTCAAGTAGAGCCTTCATGCGTAGGTATCTACAGAGAAAAGTGGTTGGTCGAATTGTGTGTGGTGGATGCTGAGATATATGGTTATTAGTTTGTAACAGTGAAGATGTAGCATGCAGAAGGATGCAATTGTAGTAGAACATGGTGGTGTTGTGTTGAACTCTTACTGGATGGTTTGATGTAAAAACGGTGTGTCATTTGATTATGTATTGACTCTTGATTAGTTGAGTAAAAGGGGGCGTGGTCACAGGACTAAATACTCGCTCCTGATTGGCTCTTCTCCTAGAAGTAACGTTTTCTATCTACTCATTTGTCCGTATTCGGACATTTTTTCTTTTATTAAATGTCTCGCTGTTTCTATTTTTCGATTATTTAATTTCCAAGAATAATTTAAATGGCGACACGTATTTTATCAGGTTTTACTTCCTCGTACGAAGTAAAGAAAGTATTGTGACACCAGACAGGGGGCACATATGCTAAAAGAAAGTGAAGTTCTGTGGACACCAAAAATTAATTATTTCTGTTTCGGTTTTTGTCTGTTTTCCCAATATCCGTCGATCAAACATTCCTCACAAACACTAGTAAGTAAACTAACTTTATTCATGAACATCATTATCGTTGTTATTTGCTGCGCTCTTTTAATTATGCTATCAGTAATAAATTTTAGTCTCAGTTTCGCTCATTTAAAAAAAAAAAAAAAAAAAAAAAGTATTTTTTTGAATATACTTTAGTGTTTTTGTGTGTTTACATATTTATTTCTAACGAAAAATTAAAAAATAGTCTTTCTAATTATTCGAAAAATTCGAAAATTCGTGTAATACCGGCCAAATAGCACTATCTGGAAAACTTCTGAAGAAGAAATGGATAAAATTGGAGTGCACGATTTTAATAAAAAAAGAATTATTGAGAGGAAATTTCGTAGATAGACTTCTTAAGCAGCATGAAATTTAAGAAATATTGAATAATATTTGGATTTCACCAGAATGGTACACATTTCCCGTTATCGCAGTTTCAAAAATTTGAAGTTTCAGCACGCCCAGTCGCTGGCCTTGATTAGCATATTTCATAAAAGAAGACGGATATATTTCTTCAAATATTGTATCGCTTTTGCTTTAAAAGTCAACAACTCAGTTCCCTAATAAAAATAAAAAATTTTCACGCTGCAAAGATGCTGTGAAAATTTACAATGCACACCAAAATTCAAAATATCGTCGATATTCACTGGAAAATGGTGATCATTTCCTCGAGATGCGCAAAAATCCATCTACATCCGTTCAAAAATACTTGATTCTGTCGATTAAAATTCTCGATAATAGGAAAGATAGCCTACATTTGACGAAATCACTTTACAAGGTACGGAAGAAATTTCATTACGAGGGCACAGCGATAGGTTCTCTGTTTTAATAAATATCATCATTTCAAGTAATTACGGTCATTTTAAGATGTCAAAGTGTTGGCGCTGAATCTTTGAAACGGTTTTTATGATTAAGAGAGAGCGATAAATGAATTAGTCCGATAAATAGGTCGTTTTTGAATCGAAAAAGATACTATAAAACAATTAGCGCTGCCAAGTGTTTCACCATCTTCGTTGATAAAATAGCGGACGTATGAGCAAATGTCAATTTATACTAGGTATATTGATATGAGTTTGTTATAAGAATTTTTTTTTTTCGCAGTTCGTTCTTCGTATTCAACGGGAAAAGGTTTAGCGAATGTCGTGTTAAAATATTGTTCAGATGTTTAACGTTGATATCATGATACTACGAGTATGGCAATTTCTTACGTTAAAAAAACTTATCCTCTTGCTCTCATTATGCCCATTGCCCTGCACCTTCCTCTAATTTAGCGATTTCAAATCGGAGCTGTTAGAAACTGTATTGGAATTATTGGCAAGGCTCGTGACTTCCACCTGCATCCTCATTAAGGAAAACTGCAACTCTACAACATTTCGACATCGAAATGAACGCAAAGACCTTTTAAAAAGCAATTGCTCAACCAAACGGATAGGAAAGCATTATTCTCCGTTGGTCGCTTTACTGAGATCATAGGACCGTTGTTTTGAAGCATTAAGCGAAATTTCAAACTAGAGTGGTTTTGAATCTCCAACAGATTGCTCTACAGTAGTCATCTACTCTTAAGGGATATTTCTTTTTTTATTCAGAGTATTCCATTACCTTTCAGTAGGAAATTTCAAATAAAAGTATACGCATTTAAAAACTACAATAAATGTTAACGAAAAAATAATTAGAAACAAATTATCTAATGAGGAGAAATTTAAACAACCATAACTAAAAGTGAACGTCACCCAAGTGTAAATATGAAAGTGCCGCCACTAGCAAATCGGCGTACAAACAGAGCTTACACCGTCAAACTTTTTTTAATCTGCGGACGATTATTTTAAAGTAACTATGTTCAATCCGATTTTGAATAGGAAAATCTAGTTCAATCGCTTCAGTCTTTATTTTCAAATGGAAAACCCTAGATGAAATCGAAAATGTAAAAAAATTAATTCAGTCACACGAGGAATGTACGTGTCCCCCAATGCGCCTGTCAATTGGGTGTTATGTCCGAATATGGATTTGATGACAAAAAATGAGCGCTTTAAAGAACAGACCTGAAAATATTTTTGAAGTTTCAAAAGTGTTTATCAGGTAGCAAAATGACAAATAGAAATATATGTTTCTGAAGATAAATTTATTTCTACATATTTGTCGGTTTGTTTGCTATTTGGTAAATACATTACTTCAAATAATTAATTATTCTAGCAAGCAGGTACGAATCACATTACGACTTTCTAAAAATGTGTTGCAAATACATATATCTGAATATTTATTCAAACGCGCACAAATATTAGCCACACTTCCCGCGTCGACAGCTGAAAGGACCTTTTCCATCTTGAAGAGAATTAAAACACATATTCGAAGAACGCTGCGTCGTAAGTAAATTGTACGAAATTTTAAAGAAATAAAAATCAAACTAAAAAAATTTCAACAAACGGCTCGATTTGTTTGTTTTTTTTTCTACTAAAAACAAAATAGCGCCTCCAAAAATTTTTTATTTTCTACAAAAATAAAAATATTTTCAAAAAAAAATTATTTTAAAACAGAAATCATTTTTACGAGTAAATTAAAAAAAAAAAAAAGCAACACAATCCGTTATTTTTTCATATAACTTCTAGAAAATCTTTAACGAAATGAAAGATTAATTAGGCGACATAGTCTCTGGCAGGAAATTTATTATTCTCGTTATTTTTTCCACATCATTTAATCTGGTTAAGCTCTTTAAGGAATAATCTTTTAGGCGAACTTTCACGTCAAGTTTAAGATTAAACTAATTTAAAGTTTTTCTACCTTACTAGATTGTGTAATTCGGAGGGCCGTCCCCCGGAAAGTAAAGTTCCCATAGCAACAATTTGTCGTACAATAGGAGAGCGAACGAGGTGAGGAGAGGAAATGGCTTGAAGGGCACTCATATGAAGTCGAAAATAATCAGAAATTCGGAAGAAAAACCATTAGTCAAAAACACCAAAAATCGGAAAATGAAATGATCTAGCTCGCAAAATAGGAGAAAATTAACGGTATAAGGAAAGATATAAATAAAGCGAAAAAAGGAAAAGGACGAAGAAGATTAAAACTAATGATAACACGAACCGTCCACAGTAAACATACAGAAGAGAAGACGAGATCACTCGAGTAAGAAATAGATTAATCCAATAATGCGTGTCATCTCTTATGTTTCGAGATAGGCGCAACTCCGACAACGACGAAGAGACCAAGATTGCCGACAGCTACTCTGACAACGTGTTGAATGGTGCGGTCTTTTTCGCGAATATTTCAAAACGCTGATTAACAAATAACCATTGAAGAAGCATTTTGAACATATTTCTCCATTTTTGCTAATGATTAACTCACGGTACAATTTTTAACTGATCAATTTCGATAAACATAATCACCATTAAAACGGTAACATAAACTTTACGAGTAACGTGTTAACTTGCGAAATAAAAACAACGACACTGAAGACGTGTATTTTTAAAAAATTGCTGGTAACCAGGTAGAGTTATAAGAAAAATTAAACAGGTAACAACGTAAGCAGAAAAGTCGAAGATTTATGCGAGGTTTTATTTAAGTGGCTGAATGGAAATCGTGCTATGTGCTTCGCTACCACAAATTTAAGACCCCTCCCCCTCAACTTCGAACACACTTTCAAATTGTCCTCAATTCTGGCCAATCTGAAATTCGGAAAAATTACAGCAATTATGTGCGTTGTGCAAAAATTCGTTCGGTTTCAAAATTTTGTTCGTTGACTTTCGTTTACTGTTGCGTTTGTTTGTAGCACACACTATGCTGATAATTTTCAGAGTGCCGCCCCTCGCACGCGGCTATCGTAATTTAATTACGGGCGGACGTTCTCCAGTGAAAAGGACTGTCCCCGGATAGAAGAATAGCAAACGCGATACTCCGGCAACAGCTGTTATCTGTTAGGAAATATCGCCATCTTTACGATAATTCGGGAAATCGGCACGGGCAATTGCTCAATTTGTATTTCTATCATGTTTGCCAATCCCCCCGGGGATGCAGTGTCGAATTTTTAAGGGCAACAATTTGCATTCGGACGTTCGTCGGGCCAAGTTTTTCATTTAGACTAAAGGACAGATAAACTTGGCATTGCGGCAGCGCCTCCGCCGAACCAATAAACAGAAATAACCGAATAATTTGCATGTTAGCCGTGCGAGTGTAACTGAAAAGTTCATATCGATTATTACAAATGGAAATGGGTTGTAACGCGTGGCCAGTTTTTAAACAGTCGTTTCTGGAAAATTCCAGCAAAAACATTTCCGAACCAGCTCTGCCGGTCTAGAACGGTCTCCTGGTTTTTGATGCGGCCCGATATTACAAATCGGCGGAATACGCTCCAGCTGGAAAACAGATTATCGCTAGTAGTACGTAATATATTTAGTTATCATCCGCACGCCGATGTGAGAAATTTTATCTCTAATTTTTCCGATTTCGCTTGCCCGTTTTATTAATAGTGTCATTGTTTTCCCCGCATTTATCCTTTTTCATTTTCTTCCTTTTTTTTTCGGATTTTAAATAATTAAAATACAAGCTAGGGCGTACAATTTTCGACTTTTTTTTTTTTTTTTTATCCATTTCATATAAAAAGTAAATAATTTAACGGAACACGTACGTTTTCACGAAAAATGCAACCTTGCCGAAAGCAATTTACACGTGTCCCCGCTACCTACCTGTTTACTACTTATTCCTGGTAATCACCTGTAATAATAATTTCGAACAAAACCCCTTCCTAAGAGGATAGTTTCATTTGTTAACGCGAATAGTGTCTACATTTAGAATTACTATGGGGGACAATCATTATTAAAACATTTCCCATTATTTTAAGTAAGCTGTATTTTCCGTACATTTTTTCAAAACAACATTTTTTCGTTTTTTCTGTTATTTTTAGTATTTTAGATATTATAGACTCTCGTAAGGATCGTAATATGTTAATTTATTATTCCATTAATTACTGAATATCAATTTTTAACAACGTGAACATTAAGAATTTTACCGTCATCAATTAAGAGAACCTTTTGTATATTGCAGTAATCTAATTAACATTGATTTTATTTTGGCTTTTATTTCACATCGTCTCGGTTCATTTTGGCCGTATATTATCTCTTTCAATAATCTCCCTTATTTTTTCCCTTCGACTTCGCTGATATCTATTATCCTCCTAAGGTATTTATCCTTCCCTCATTTGCAAAAAATCTTCCCCAAGCCGTAATTAAACAGGTATTCTACAGCACTATCAATTCCCTATTTCCCTCTCATGTTACCATTTACACGGATGGTTCGAGGGGGGCTGGTGGTGTTGGTGCTTCCTTCATCCTTCCTAATTTTAACCTCTCAGAATCAAAACCTTCCTTATTTCTGTTCTATATTCATAAACGAATTATTGACCATCCTACGTTCTATTATTTTCATTTCCTCGAATCAATTTTCCTCTAAATTTTTAATTATCTTTGACTCTTTGAGCGCCCTTCAGGCCATATCCTCTCCCTTTCCTGATCATTCGTGCGACTTTGTTATCCTCCGTACACGTTCACTCATTTACAATCTTTCCTATCACCATTCAATCAATATTGATTTGCTGTGGGTAACTAGCCACTCGGGCATATTTGGTAATGAAGCGGCTGATATTCTTTGGTACTCAGGCTGCTGCTGCTTCCTCTCGTCTTTTTTTTTAAAAAATTCCATCCGATAACCTCCTATTAATTTGTAAAAGCTTTCATATCCGATTTTGGTCGGACGCCTATGTTTCCTCCTTTTCTAATAATTATTCATTTCATCTGTCAGTTCAGCCTACTCTTCCTGCATATTCATGGTTTCTTTTGCATCCCTCCCTTCGGCGTTCTAATGTTGTTTCCATTGTTCGTATGTGCTTTGGCCATGCTTTGCTGCCATTATCTAAATTTCGTTTTTCCTTAATTTCTTCTCCACACTATCCTCTCCATCCGGATGATGCAGTTATTTGCGACGCCGATCATCTGTTCTTGCACAGTGTTTATCTTTTTCTGTGAAGCGTTCTGCCTTGTATTCTTATTTACTTAAGGTTGGACTTCCTACCCCTTATTGTGCTTCCTATATCCTGTCCTTTCCATCCCCACTAATTATTCCTGCTATTTGTTCCTTTTTAGATAAAAGATTTCCGATCGGATCAAAATATAACCGACTTCTTTCCTTACTACTTGCTTCTGGGTAAAGGTCCTTGGTTGACGAACCCAAAAAAAAACAAAAAAACATTGATTTAAAAAATAATATATTTTGATAAAATAAATTTATCTTATATTTTTTTTTAATTACTAAACCAGTACTTCCGGTTAAAAATGTTGGCTTGTTTTGCTTAATGGTGTACTAAACAGTTTTAGATGTGTTCTATTCGAAAATATTCCCATTTGACACAGCTGTGGAATGTGAAAACACTTTATACAATTAAATATGTAATTGCCCCCGAACAACAAATGAAGCAGTTCACTGAGATGTATAAAATAGACAACTGTAGGAAGATTATACCGTTCGATACGCAACCACGTTATTTTAGAACGTGTTAAACCAGTGACGCAAAATCCAACCTTAAAGTACAATAAATTCGGCAATCTTATTTTCTAATTGCACTAGTCTCCCGCATTTAACTAGCTTACTTCTTTGTGTGTGTGTGTGTGTATATATATGTATATATATATATATATATATATATATATATATGTGTGTGTGTGTGTGTGTGTGTGTGTGTGTGTGTGTGTGTGTGTGTGTGTGTGTGTAGTATACTTTTAAGGGTAAAAATTTCCTTATTCGTACAGTCAAAATTTAATGAAACTGTAATTTCCAGTTGAACCAAAAAGAATACCAACAAATCGGGACATGTAAACACAGAATAAACACAATAAATAATAAATCAAGTTAGGTAATTTTTTTTTTCCAAATAATACGTTTATTTTCTTTTTTTATTGCAAGTCTAAATAATAATCCAACTTTTCCTATCTAAATCCTACTTTAAAATTTATTTGATAAAAGCATGTTTTAAACAACAATCTATATTTTAATTACTACAAATTTTCTGCTATATTACATTTACACATCAACAACAATTATTTATCACCGACAATTAGTTCGGATTGATCCATACCAATCGCGAGTACTTTACAATTGTTAAAATTAGGAAACACGCAAAATATAAAAGAGATATTAAATTAAATATGAAAAAAAATCAATATATTATAAATAAAAGAAAATCGCAGATTAATTTCGGACGAAATGGCATAACTGGTCAATGGGTTTTATGTTCAAGTGTGAAGAAATAAAAACAAAGGAACAGAAGTATCGAAAGAATTAAAATTCACAGTAATAAAAAATCGACTTGTTTCATAGTCACTTAAATCGTGGTTATTATTAATAATGCAAAAACTTACAGCATCATTCATTTATAATGTATCGATTGTTTTTTTTTAATATTGCATTTGATGACAACAAGAACGTCGCTGAGGAGCGTAAGGAAAGCAGCGATTAGGAGCTTTCAAAAAGAGAAGAAAAAATAATGAGGAATTTGTTTGCGTAATTTATAGTTTAACATACATGTATAAATAAATCATTAGGACTGAATTCATATAAAAAACCATATGCAGTTATTCATATTACAGTATATCGAAAATTAACAATTTTTAGACTTGATCGTTTGTTTTTAAAATTTATTTTAAAACAAATTACTTACCAACAAGGTGACTAAAATAAAATAATAGTTTCTCGTATTATTGCAAAATTGTACCAATTGTAGCAAAATTCCTATCCTCTGTACTTCATTATATTAATATCTAATCCCTTCAGTATTTCCTATTTTGGCATTCCTAACTTATCGTGTCCAGTGATTCCCAACGAACTCCTCTCTAAACGAAGAACACGCACTGATGTTGCAGTTACAGTCACAAACAGGCACAGCTCGCAGTTAATTTTGCGGGCTCGCTGTCGCATTTGCGGCCCTAACGGTAGATAGGTGAACTCCTTGTTAGCCGGCACTGCGGGCGCTGCTGTTGCAGTGTGGCCATAGTGTTCAGTGAAAATTCTGCTCATTTCCTTTTAACAGAATGGTAGGCGCTGTTTCTGCAGTCGTCGCCATAAATATGATTAATGTTTCATAATTAAAAACTATAAACTTTGCTTTATAGTGATGGAGAAAGTCATTGAACTTTCGGATAATTGTTTACGGACGCTAAGCGCTGTGTTCTATATAGGTTTCGTGCTTGATGGATCTAACTGCTTTTTAAACATCCCGTGTTTCTTCTTCCTTAATTATTTATAGCCAGATTCCTTTGTCCGTTTGTACTGTGGGCTCTGTAATTGCAGATGTGACCATGGTATGGGACAGCTAACTCCTTTTGCTCTTACCTTCGTCATTTCTTTTCTTTTCAGGATACATACGTTTGGCATTTTTCGACGTTGATTGTTATTGTTTCTCCATCTTTGGTATAGCATTCTTTATCAGATTCCATTCCTTGTTACTCCTAATTGCTGCTATGTACACATGTTGATGGGTAATCGTCCGTTGCTGACAAGCCCAGGGAAAAACCCAAACAAGAAAAAAAAAAAAAAAAAAAAAATTGCAAAATTGTAAAACCGCAGTGGAATTTATATATTTTTTTTTCCATTTCTTTGACGAAGAAGTTATCTATTTAGCCAACTTTTTCACATTATCAAGTACATTAAAAATAGTTTAGCACATATAAAAACAACTTATACAAAAAAGTAGTATTTAAACTCTCAAATTGTAACATAACTTACCAAAAACGCGAAAAAATCGTAAAAAAAAACAATTTTGGATCAAAATCAGGATGGCATATCATTTTTTTGAAAAAGTAGTAGCAATTTTTTTTTTCCTCGGGCACGTCAACAGTGGAACTTACCCAACTCTAGAATTGCACATTATATACAGAAATGATTAAAAATTGAGGAGATAAAGGAGGCTAACGGAGGAACTACGAGTATATTGAGGGAGCGGATTGCAAGAATAGCGTAGGCACTATAAGGATTAGGGAGGCCAATGCGCAGAAGATTAGAGTAAAGGGTAGCACGTTCGGAGGAAATAAAGAGGCATTCGAAAAAGACGTGATTCGCATCGCAGGTATAATTGAGCTCTGGAGGTGCAAAGGGACACAAAGGCGATTGAACAAGAGAAAAATGGAAGAAAGAAGCCAGAAGCAAACTATGATTAACCCGTAGGCGAACTATAGAAGAAATCTAAGGTAAGAGAAAATATTAAACCAGCAAAGGGAGGAACGAAAGGGCTGTATAGAAAGATAGAAAGATTGGTAAAGAAAGAAGGATAGAATTTGGTCCAGAAATCATAATGGGAGCGATAAGAGAAACAGTAAAGGCTTCGAACGGGAAATCTACTAATGAATAGGCCATTGATCATACGTGCCAACGAGTCAACCAAGTCGTTGCCAGAAATGACGCAATGACTGGGAATCCATAGTAGATCGATTACGATAGAATGGGATGCAAATAAATTATAAATTAAGGAGCGAATTCGGAGAATAATGGAATCAGTGACATGAGTAGGAAAGGGAGAAGAGATAGCCAATAAAACACTTTTTGAGTCCGAGGATAGCACGAATCTAGATATGTTGTTTGTCGAGGATATAAAAAGGACTTCCTGAAAGATAGCCATGGATTTGGCAAGAAAAATAGAGGAAAAGGAGGGCAACCGAAAGGATTCGGAATAGATAAACACGGGGATGATAAACGCAGCCACAACGCCAGCATTAGACTTTGAACCATCCGTGTAAGTAATTGTATCGGAAGGGAAGAATAAGGATAAAATGTGATTGAATTCATTTTAAACGGCGAGATGAGGAAAGGATTTAATGTTCGAGGGAAGAACAAATATATAACTTCGGAAAAAGCGCGGAGCGAATGGAGTCGTAGAAGGAATCGTATTGATGCATATAGGATTAGGATGACAACCAACGTTGAAGAAAGATGAATTAACGACTGACCGGAATTTATCCGAGTCGACTCTGGATAGAGACCATTTAGGAGCATCGAGAAGTCTGGAGGGATCTGACTGACAAGGAAAGCACTCGAACCCGAACTCACCGATTTTGATGAAATTGATATATGTTGTAGAACACAAAAAAATAAAAGACCCGTGTTTTTTTATATCTGCTAATAAACGTATTAAGGGGGTGAAAACTACCCCCAAAGTTTGCCAAAAAAATCGTTTTTTCTAAATATCTCGACTAATACTTAATATTTTTTGGTAAAACAAAATGGAGATTACTCCTTTCGGAAAAGCAAGTAATTCATGATGATTTGAACAATAAGGGATGCATCCCCTATTTTATAGGGGTTGAAAACCCATATTTAATTCATTATTTTGGCGGTAAAAAATAGTACAAAATCTAAAAATAATTTTTTAATTAATAAAATGAAAAACTGAAGTTGACCTGTTTCGGCATTTTCGTTAATTTCACCCTTAAAGGGGTAAACCACCCCTAACAGTACCCCAACCCAATCTCACCGATTTTAATGAAATTGATATATGTTGTAGAACACAAAAAAATAAAAGACCCGTGTTTTTTTATATCTGCTAAAAACATATTAAAAGGGTGAAAACTACCCCAAAAGTTGGCAAAAAAAAAGTTTTTTCTAAATATCTCGACTAACAGTTAATATTTTTTGGTAGAACAAAATTGAGATTACTCCTTTCGGAAAAGCAAGTAATTCATGATGATTTGAACAATAATTGATGCATCCCCTATTTTATAGGGGTTGAAACCCCATATTTAATTTATTATTTTGATGATAAAAAATAGTAAAAAATCTGAAAAAAATGTTCAACTAATAAAATGATAAAATGAAGTTCACCTATTTCGGTATTTTCGTTAATTTCACCCCTAAAGTGGTAAACTACCTCTAACACAGAAAAGCCAAAAATAGGAATTTTAAGCGATCAGATTTTGAATTCAATTCGGATACAGGGTTTTCGACGTCGCTGATTACTAATCTGATATTGATTTTTTTTTCTTATTGTAGTATATATATGTAATAAAGTTACAAAATAGAAAATGAATACGAACATTTATAATTTAAATATAAAGGAGTATAGAAATTATTTTTATTTTAGTTCATTGGAAGTATACCTACATCATATTATTCAACGAAATTTCGACAGTAATAGTAATATTCATAAAAGTGTTTAAAACACACTGATTTTTTGCACCAACCGCAACGTACAATAGCGACATTTATGCATCCATCTATTTTGCAATTCGTATTACAAGAATCTCCGAAACTAAAATCTACAGGATTTTCAAATTTATCCAGCCTTTTATTTACATAACCACTTTTGTATTAGGAATATCTAAAAAGATCTTAATATCTTGGTGAAGACAATTGGTTGTGAACCAATGATTGAAGTTTTATTATATTATTTTTAATATGTAAATTTAAATCATAATTCATTAAAATTACGTCATCAGAAAATTTTCGAACATAACTTTTCCAAATTCGAAATCCAAAAACATCAATTGGTTGAATTTTTCCCGTCGTTCCAGTAGGAATTTTCTTCAAGTTAACAATTTTATCGTCTGACATTGATTTTTCTACAACTTTTTGACAATGACCACTCCAAGAGTCAAGTAATAGTAAGGAGGTATGACCTACATTTGGTAAAAATATTTTCTCCAACCAAATTTTAAAGTGATCTGCAAAGAAAAAATGTACTCTTTAACTAATGTAATTCGCAGAATAATATGAAAATTCTTGTAAAGTTACTTACTAGATGTCTGTGTTAGGGGTAGTTTACCACTTTAGGGGTGAAATTAACGAAAATACCGAAATAGGTGAACTTCATTTTATCATTTTATTAGTTGAACATTTTTTTCAGATTTTTTACTATTTTTTATCATCAAAATAATAAATTAAATATGGGGTTTCAACCCCTATAAAATAGGGGATGCATCCCTTATTGTTCAAATCATCATGAATTACTTGCTTTTCCGAAAGGAGTAATCTCCATTTTGTTTTACCAAAAAATATTAAGTATTAGTCGAGATATTTAGAAAAAACGATTTTTTTGGCAAACTTTGGGGGTAGTTTTCACCCCCTTAATACGTTTATTAGCAGATATAAAAAAACACGGGTCTTTTATTTTTTTGTGTTCTACAACATATATCAATTTCATCAAAATCGGTGAGTTTGGGTTCGAGTGCTTTCCTTGTGAGAAGGAAGAAAATCGTTCATGGAGAATTTCCAATGATAATGGAGACCAAAGTTTGGGGAGGGGGGTAAACGAAAGGTCAACCGAGTTGTGACTGTAAACACTTGTGTAAAGAGTAGGTAAATGATCATTCAGAAGGACGAAGTTGTTATTAAAGATAAAATTTTCGAAGATATGACCGTTCCTTATATGACTCGCAGAGTCCCACAAGGGGGAGTGAGTATTCCAATCACCCCCAATGATGAAGGGAAGAGAATGAGGATTGGCTAGTAACGTAAAAAGGAAATTATTAAGATCATAATGCGGAGGAATGTACACCGAAAAGATGTGAGTAGGTGTTGTGGGTGAACATTAGGAATAGAAGTTAGATGATTGAGGATTAAGTAGAAAGCAAGAGGAACGATCATGGGTAGCGAAGAAAATATCTTTTCTTATGAGAATGGCGGCACCACCATAGCCGTCCACGCGATCAGAACGGATTAAAATAAAGTTTCGAATAGATATAATTGAAGATTCTCTACGCCAGGTTTCAAGTAACAGAGCAATGTGGATGGAGTAGGAGTGTCGAGTACATGTTCCAAGGCTTGTTTTTTAGCTGCAAGACTCTAACAATTCCACTGGAGTATGTTGAACTTGTGAAAGATTTGGGAGAAAAGGTTAAATGAAATAAGTGCTCAGTCTGAGACTAAAAAATACGAAAGGAAAGACGGTCGAAGCTACTGGAGCCTTAAAGAGGGAGCTGAATAAAAGTGAATCGGAGTTGGTAAAGGAAGAGAAGAACATGCAGCATGGACAAGAATAATAAGAGAAGTAATATAAAAGGAAGTAATAATTTAAGGGACTACATAATGACGATGAAAGTTCGTGCATGATGGTTATCAACGTTGTAGTACTGTCTTCAATAGTACTCAACAATAGGTTAGGACAGATCCACGTATTCTGTTAACATATCAGATGTTGACTTTAATAGTCTGCGAATGGAATACAAAAAACGTAGAGGTAAATCTAATAAGTTGGTAATTATAATTACCGCCCAAAAATTCGCTTCATAACGACCAAATGGACCATGAAAGAACCATCTTCAGGTTTATTCTAATTTGCAAATAAACGAATTTCAGGCGAAAAGTTCCATAAATTTGAGCAGAACCACTGTGATAGATGGAGTTGGGCCATCTCACGGCAGCACACTCATAATAATGGCAAAACAAAGAGACGTACAAAGGAAATACAGGAAAGAAGTTAGCTAAACTGTAAATTATTGAATGGGAAAAAGGAAAACGAATTGACAAAGTTAGAAAACGAAGCCAAATTGCGGTAGGAAAGCAAATTTATACTTGCTGTTGATAGATTATCGATAGCAGGAAGAGTAGCTATAGTAGAGGTAGTGTAGGCGTTAGCGCAGGAAGAACAAAAAGCAGAAATATTTATATTAGGGAAACCGGAGCTGTTACTTTCAGTAATTGGATGGTTTAGAGCCTAACCGTTGGAAGGGGTTAGAAGTTTACTAAAATTAAGGGCGTGAATTTATTTAGGGGCCAATTTGAGGTTATGAGATTTGAAAAAAATCGTAGTTTTTTCTTACGTAGAAACTCGCCACTGTGAATTTTTTCAGAATTTTTGAATGTAAAAATGCTTCAGAAAAAAATAAATTCGAAAAAACACGTTTTTCGACTTTACTGTGTATGCGCGGGGCATAGGGAGCTGAAAATTTGGCTGTAGAATTTTTTTTTACAACGCCTATCGAATGGTGTATGATACGAGGGTGGTTCAAATATAAATCGGAATTTTTAAATAAACGCGCGAAAAATTTATTGTGGAAAAAGTGGTTGCACTGGCAGTTAGACCGGTTTGTTACGAAGCGTGTAGAGCAATTAGAACCGCGTAACCTCACTTTTTAGTGTAGTTAGAGCCATGAGTGAAAAAGAAGTACCAGTGTCTGTTGCGCAACGCATCATTATTCGTTTTTTAGTCAAAGACGACGTAAAATCCGTAGAAATTTACCGAAAATTACGCGAACAGTTCGGGGATGAGTGTCTCTCCAAAACTCAAGTGTACGAGTGGTGTTCCGCGTTTCGAAAAGGACGTGAAGTGGTGTCAAACATAGCACATGCGCGGCGCCCAAAAACCAGCATTACAGATGAACACGTCAAAGCCATCGAACAACTCATTTTGGCTGAAGGACGCGTCCGTGTACGCGATATGACCGACGAATTGGGCATCAGCATAGGTAGTATTGAGACAATAATTCATGATCGGCTAGGTTATCGCAAAATTGCAGCCAGATGGGTGCCAAGACTTCTGAATTTTGAACAGAAATTCACTCGTTGGGAAGTTTGTACGCGTCTCCTGCAGCGGTATGAAGAGGAAGGAGAGAATTTATTGCGGCGAATATTCACCACGGACGAAACTTGGGTACACTACTATACGCCGGAGAGTAAACGCTCGTCTATGGAGTGGCGGAAGAAAAAAGAGGGAGCGCCAGTTAAAGCGAAGGTTACACAGTCAGCTGGGAAGGTGTTGTGTACCGTGTTTTGGGACATGAAGGAAGTGATCGCAGTCGATTTCCTAACTGAACAACGTACTGTGACAGCGCAGTATTACAGTAACCTCCTAAAAAACACAGTCAAACCGGCCTATCGAACAAAAAGGCGCGAAATTCCGATCCGTAGTGCGATACTGCTTCAAGACAACGCCAGGCCACATACCGCTCGGCTCACGATGGAGACATTGGCCGAATTGGGCTGGGAAACACTTGAACATCCTCCTTACAGTCCAGATTTGTCGCCTTGTGATTATTATTTGTTTGGCCCGTTGAAGGAAGCACTTGGTGGACAACGTTTCGACAGCAACGATGAGGTGGAATCGTTGGTGCGCAAATGGCTATGTGACAAGCCGCGAGATTTTATACGAAAAAGGAATAAAAAAATTGCCGGAGAGGTGGAAAAAGTGCGTAGCGTGCGAGGGGGGTTATCTCGAAAAATTGTAAAAAATATGAGCACTGTAAGTATAAAATAAAAATTTTTATGACGAAATTCCGGTTTATATTTGAACCACCCTCGTACATACGTTTTTTAGGATGAGACAATTTTACCATAGTAACTCGGCTATAGTCTTTACAAAATTCCAAAACAGTTAGAAAATCAAGAGGTGTAGAATGCATAGCGCATTATTGGCGTCGAAGTGTACGCAACAATTTATTCTGAAGATTTCGGCGTGTAGGGAAATCGAGGTGCGGTTCTACGGAACTGAATTTAAAGAATATTTCTAGAATACTGCATTTTAAATTAAGAAAATTTGTCCGAAGAAAGTGCGGAATTATACTTTTCAATGAAACGCTGTAGACGATTAAATTAAATAGTGCCAAATAGTAATGAAAAATTATTAACATAAATACCGCACATTAAATGAACATTAAATAAATTACGCTGAAAGCATTTTCGGGAAGAACATGCTAGAAGGAAAAAAAAAAGAAAACATATTGGTAAAAATAAATTACTTGTATACCTCTATACTTTATCTGAATCTGAAAAATCGCATATCTTCAATTAAAAAGGTAAAATCCAAAATATATTATTAAAGATAAACAACACAATACGTACATCCAGTGTCCCGAAAAGAGATATTTTTTTTTCTCTTCTCTGAACCGATGATGATGGGAAATTGCCGAAAACGTTTCCAACATACTCGTATTCATTTACGCGTACAATCTTCCATTACTTTCATTAACTAATTAACAAAGAAAATGTATAAGTACACTACATTCCAGCAGCATTTATTATATCGACGACGATTCCATAATTATAGCCGATGGTATTTACAATTTTTTTTTTCCAACAGGTTTGTCATCGAGGACACTAGTGCAACACTGAAAGAGAGGAGATAAAATGTTGTGTATTCTGAAACGTTTAAGGATAGCGAAAAAAAATAACTTCAGAATAACAGAAGAAGTATCGATAAGCAAGAATGCCAAATTTTAATAAAGTAAAATAAAAGGGCGATTGTTTCATCTGCAAATGCCACAAATTCGAATAAAACATAACCGGGCGCACAAGAAAGTGAGCAGAAGATAGTAGTGAAGACGACGAAATAGACTAGGTGCAGGTAAAATTTTAAAAAATAATGTAAGAAAAAGATTAAAATCGAAAGCGACAAACTGAAGCACTTTAAAAGGGAGAAATCTAAGAAACATAGACGAGCAGGAAAAGGCAATCGAATAGAGAGATTAAATATAGCCAGAATCGGAAGATTAAGTGAAAGAGAAGTTGAACATGAGATGAGCTATTTCTTTTAAATGCGCTTAATGTTGAAACGGTCGGGTCCAAGATCAACGGTGATAAAAAGTAAATAGAAATCATCTCCTTCCAATGCCGATACAAGTACAAACATAAAACGTTTATGTGTAATGTGGGCAGCATATGCCTGTGTTCTGCTAAATCTGGTAAGAAGAACTGTCCATTTACCATAGTTCTCGATAACCGATTCTAATTTTAATCGGGGTTCATTTTTATCGCTGTTTCTAGCTATTCTCTTTTCGGCGATCTTTCTTGTCTTCCGTTCTTTCTTTTTCTCTAACGCAACTGAACAGCTGCTACTTCAGTGAGTGCGCCGGAAGGGGCCTCTCGGGACCTCCGATAGTAATAATAAATCGATTAAAGTCTCTGCGGTCCGAAAGAATAGTTTACCGCTTGCGGCTAAAAACGAAAACAATAACAGACGTAAAACCTCGTAACCGCTATTTCCGCTATCGTCTGTAGCCGAGAAAGAAATTAAATTAATAACATGCAACAAGTCTACTTTCCTATAAATACCTCTTACATAATGTCCCCCAATTTATTTCCGTTTAATCGCAGAGGTCCGTTATACATATTAATTTGAAAGCGATTAAATGTACTGAAAACTACAACACCAGTCTCTCCGTCCAGCTAACTCGTCATTTGCTATTTGTGTCTCTGCCGTGGAAATCACTTAACAACTGACCACTCCTGTCCTGAACCTTCCAATCAATTATATATTAAAAAAATTACCATAAAATGTCTCTTACGAAAAATCTATTCATCCTTTCAGTGGAGTTGGTTACTATTTTTTCCCTCTCAATCTATTCCAGAACATTCAAATTCCTGATCTAAAACTTGCGATACAGATTCTTCTATGTGCAATAAAAATAAAATTAATTGGTCACACCTGATTTATTGTCCAATATTCATTCCAATTTATCCGTCCTTCTACTTGAAGAAAAATCTTAATTCCACTGAAATAATTAACAAACTTTCGAAAAGTAAGTAAAGTGATCAATAGACCTCTGCGGAATCTCCTTTCCCAATGAACTTTTTGGACGATTAACTCCTCCGTTAATGATCACTTACCCCATTTTCCTTCCTTACACAATATTTAAATTTAGAAAAACCCATAACCATTCTGACAAGTCTAGTGCATTTTTCCTCTGTTTCCTCTTTCATATCCCAACGATAAAAACCTGACTCAGTCATTTATATATTTCAGTATAAAACTGACCATAAGGATAACTCTTTTAGCTTTGTTTCTCTTTTATAATTTCCTTAAGTGTAAACAGATTACTTTCTTTATTTCCAATTGTCTCTTCTGCGAACTGCGCTTTAGTGGACACTAGTGCGCGGCGAAAAACAATAGTTTTTCATAACTGGCTCTGTCCATCCCTTTACTATACTTCTTTTAATTAGGCCAGCCGGTAGTAGAAGGCGATAATTTCTTTCACTATTTTCTTTTTCTTTTTTTCCATATTAATGACCGTAGGGGTCTTTTTAACCCTTTGCAACTTTTACTTCTCTAATTTAATTTCCTTTTTTAATTTCCCTTTTTATATTTCCTCAGGTACAAACAGATTATTAACATTCATTCTTATTATATAAGTAGGAAATTTTCCCTTTCTCCCCCTTTTTCTTCTATATTTTTAGCATGGTACATGCTCTTGCGATCACGACCTAAAAAGCACAGCAAATTTCCACTGCGTAAAGTATTGAACTGCGACACTAGCGCTATTTTTCCCTTGCCAGAGAGAATCAGAACTGTGTGCCAGAATGCAGATAAGTAACGCTTAGATTGCACGTTTCATACTAAACGTTTTAATGATCAACAGCAGACAGCTTCGGAGGCATTCCAAAGCGCTGAATTCTAAATCATAGAATTCAAAATCATTCTAAATTATAGATTAAGAAGTAGGTAATTCTGTATGAGCAAGAGCATTTACATTTTCATTCGCAGTATGTAAATAAGAATAAAGGAAAGTCTAGAGGACCCCAGCCCCCGGGTTAGGTTAATAGGTTTCCGTAAAGTTTTCTTTTTATTTTCCACATCTTTATTCTCTATCCGTTTCGGAGGTACCGGTGGTTTTTGTTACTCTGTCTACTTCACCGCACTTCTATTTTCTCATTGCACTGTATATTTCTCAAATAATTAAACTTCATGTTTTTGAAAGCTACAAATTATAAAAATATATTAAAGTATTTACTGTCCTTTCAGAGATTTGGCTTCTTGAAGATTCTGTTCATTTCACTATCAAAGGTCGTAATGCGATCAAGTCAGACCGAATTGGTGGATGTAGAAGTTCAACTATCTTAATCGGAAGGGGTATTGCTTTTTCTTCTATGTTGTTGCTCTTTCTCCCCCATCCGATTTAACCCGTTCTGCCTTTGTTCATGTTTCGATTCCTAGCAGATTTACTCACTCGCTACATCTTGTTTCTGTTTTCATTTCTTTTAATTATAATCTTCACAGTCTTCCATTGTCTTTTTTAACTCCCTCATCGGAACGCTTATGCTCTTCGCTGGGATTTCTCCTCTTGTAATTTTAATTGTTCGATCCTTGCGGATATAATTACTGATTATAATTCTGTACTCCTAAACGACTTATCCCACACTTACTTTAGGAATCAATCAACTTTCCGTCGATCTAACTCTCATTTCTCCCAACATTGGTCTTAATTCTTCAAGCGAAACCTTGGGTAACACTTTTGGCAGCGATCATGTTCCTATACTTCTATCCCTTGATAATTTTCCTTTTCAACCTTCCCAAAAACCCCTTCATGCTTGCCCATGGAATCTTAACAAAACCGAGTGGTTCAAATTTCGTTACATACTAGACTCCCCTCTTTCATGTATTCAAGCAAATGTAGATCCTGTTCAGTCTGTTAATACATTTACCCGATTAATTAATTCTACTTTATCTTCCTGTTTGTCACCACTTTTCTATGAATGCTAAGCGCTTTACTGCTTCATTTAAATGGTGCAATGTCGAATGCAAAGCTGCTCACAATACTAGTGTACCTATCTTTAAAATTTTCCAAGCTGGCCCTTCAGCTGTTAACTACTTGACCTGTAAACTAATACCAAAACCATATTTATTTTCGTATCTACCGTAAAAAAAAAAAAAAGAAAAAAAAAAACCTAGAAAAAATTTCGTTTTTCTTTTATCCGTAATAGTCTTTCGAAATGTCTGAACCGGAAGTCTTGTTTGGTAGCTGGAAAGTATTGATTTATTTTTGAGCAATATGTTTGATTTCCATCCTGATCTTGGTTCTTCTGATTGCAATAGTCTTTCCATTTCGCGTATCTACAAATTCGTTTGTTTTTCGGTTTTTTAGTTCAACTTTCTAGGGTTTTTTCACCTCTGAAACTATCCGCTGCGATCATCCGCAGGGCTCCTGCTTAAGTCCTATACTTTATAATGTATTTATTCTTAATACAGCTTCTCTCCCAACAGGAGGACCTCACTCTTATTTGTTAATCTCCATTGCACTTTTCACGATAATATTTCTGTAAACGAAGAACTCAACAATTCTTCATCAATATTATAAATAACCCACTGTCTGATCTACACCTCTTTAACTCGCCGTCCAAATCCAGCTATATTAATTTTATTCATCGCCCTTTCAAAGTACCATTTTAGTTGCCTTAATTAACAATTTCTACCATCGGTCCTCATGGTGTCGGAGGAGCATTTTTACTATATCCTGCTTACAGCTACTCTGAAAGTTTTAGACTTCTTCCAGCTTGCTCCATTTTCATTGCGAAGTCTGTTGTTGCGATTTTTGAGCCATTCTTTTCATATCCTCAGTTGGAGACAAACGTTCATCAGCAGTACTAAAGAAAAAGAAGATAATTACCAATTACGTTCGGTTAAAAAATTACATTTTACGCTTCTCTCTATACTACTCTTGATAAAGTCATCCCCGTTGGTTCGTAGTGGTTTTTGAACTATCACAAAGCAAGAGTCTCATTTCTTTTTAAATAAGATGCGATATAAATTGGCGTGTCATCGAACCTGCGCAATGAACTGATCGAAAATTTCCCAACCAAAAAAACATCGAATAATTAATTATTGATATTTCTCCGGCATTATTAAGCACAGTTGCGTGAAAAATAAATCACGTGACATCAATTATGAACAGAAAACCTTTTTAAAACTTTTTCACTTATTATTAGTTCACGTATACTTCGATTTACAAATTGCTAAGTCTTCAACAATTACCCATGTCATGTAGATTATTTATAATATTGACATATTCCTAAAAGGGGTAGGCGTCGAATATTATTTTTTTCAGAGTCATTACAAATATGTTAATTAATTACATAACTGTACAAGTAAATTAAACACCGGAAACTTCCACGGTAGATATGATTAGAAAAATAATTTACGGTGGTAGGCACCATATTATAAAAATTCGTTTATTTTAATGATCTACGTTTCGAACAGATTACACTGACCATCATCGCTTCTATTATTTGTCGAATGATTTTGTAGTAGTCGCCGAATATTACTTTTTTCGAACACGGACTAATTAAAAATACACCAATATTTTGTAATAAGCAAAGTAATTCATGGAATTATTCACATGAATATGTCTTCCAGCAGCCGATCACTCCACACGGTACGTTCCTCACGTAAAAGTGTTACCTTAAATTTGAATTCGTGTTTTTAAGAAATTTGATTTGAAAATTTTTACATTTAGATTTATCACATTATAGTAAAAAGTTTAAGTTCGTGTTTGTCGTAAAATACATATCTGTATCAAAATGTAATTCTCTACGGAAGGTACGGGTACTCGTTTAAATTTTTTTAAATCTCAAGATTTGTTAAGAGTTTCATCTATTCGATTCTTTCGGATTCCCAAATCAACTCGTCCATAGTTGTTCGGTGCTTTTTTTTTGTTTTTCTCTATTGGCGATCTAATTGCTATTATTTCGACAATTTCAATTTGATCCGGACGTAAATGCATGTAGGTTTTTAAGTCCGAAATCGAGGGTAGAATAAACATGTTCAAGTGTAAAGTGTATAATTACGAAAAGTTTACTCTTTTAAATATTGAACAAAACTTATCGCGAAGACAATCTTGAAAAAGCCGATAAATAATGTTACGGAAGACGTTCGTTACTCTAGTTGGCTAAATAAAATTAACTGTCCAAGTTAATATTCCAAGTGCTGACGTACTATTTATTTCGGCAGCGACACGATCAGCGCCATTTTAAATTATACTTTACCCTCACTTTTCGTAATTCTCGCAGTCGTAGTATAATTCTGGCGACGGTACGTCTGACAAAACTTTGTTTTCAATTAAATTCAGATGCTGCTGCAGCTTGAAGTATTATAATTTTTTATTCCGAAACGTCGTCTATGTTTACAAATTGTGCGCCGTCTCTACCTGAAATTTTCCCGAGCAATACCGAATTTATTGATTTACTTCCGCTTATGAGTTGATAAACATCAAACATTTAACCTTATTTCCTATTATTAAAAATAGCATCTGGTTAAACTGTAAAAATATTGTATATATATTATAAAATTATTTTAATTAACAAAAACTGACTGGTTATCGATATCTATATCGGAAAATCCCTTATATAGAGTTTAAACAAATTTGAAATAATCATGGCTATTTTTCGAATGTATCAGAAAGAACGAAAAATATCGTTTATCCCCACCTTTTTTCATGTATAACTTTTACCTAAACATGAGATGTTCGAAAAATTTGCTTATACAAATAAAATATTATGCAACGGCGATTTACCGGATAACCCATATTAGTATATTTTACAAGTCTGTCATCATAGTTATAAGTAGATAGAAAACCTATGTTCTAGGACACAAATTTCCACCACCAAGGGATGTAGGAGCGCTAGTTTCGCACTAATGTTGCGGCAGTACAAGGAACTTCACTAATGCAATATTATAATTTAATACTGCAGAGATTTCATTGCAAAAGTGAAGTTCCTTGTACTGCTGCAACACTAGTGCGAAACTAGCGCTCCTACATCCCTTGGTGGTGGAAATTTGTGTCCTAGAATGCGTAGCCTTTCTATCTACTGTTGTAACAAAATTTTAACTGTAGTACAGAACAATGAGTATAAATGATTGATTATGTTTAATTTCCTCCGTGACTGTGATTGTACACTTTATAAATAAAGTAATTCATAAATATATAAATAAATTTTTTATGAATTACTTTATTTGATTTTATTTTGATTTTATTTAAAACAGTTCAATAAATGACGTTATGTATTTTATGTAATAGTGATTAATTTCGTGTAATAGAATACATAACTGAGTAACTGTAATCAAGGTTATTAATTAAAAACATTTATAAAGTATAAATAATTGAATTTAGTAATTTTAAAGTTAAATATTGTAAAGATAGTACACATTCATGTTCTAATAATAACAGTAAACAATTCAACTTACCTTTATGTCATAAAACAGAATTAATGGGATCTGTAAACTTGATTAGTGAACACGTTATGAATCGCATGTGAAGCAAACCCTAGCGATTTCTCCGTAGTCAACCGTCTGAAAGCAGGACTACCTCCTCTTTCCACCAGCTCCTCCTTAAATAAGCTCCTCCTCAGTCGTTGACTTTACAAAGATTACCACCTGTCGCTCTTTCACATCTTTTCCAATGCACACGTTTCAATGGCTTGCGTAATAGATAACATTTTGACCGATATTCTTTTAAACATTTGGCGGCCCGCTGTGATCACACTCATAGCAGCATTCATTGAATCTAGTAGACTAAAAAGTCTAATTTAATAAACTTGGATTCCATGTAATTATAAAAAATCTTAATACATTGTAAGAATAAAAACACACCGATTATATATGTTTATCCGTAATCGTGGTTATTTTTGAATGCGCACCGTCCGCTCAAATTTAAATATCAATAATCAGCCGAATCATTTTTACATCTGCTTCGAACATTGTAATCGTAAGTAACGATTAGTTGCGCGATTCTATACTTACTAGGACCGAAAGATTTAAAAAAAGATCGACTAATTTTCGAACAGTAATTGACCCCGAAGATTTTTCAGCGGGAAAATTTAACGAAATTCAAAAACTGCTTCTGAAACTAATGTACGTTTCGTCACACAGTATATTCTTGAATGTCCAAAACTATTGAGATGAGTTTAGAAAAGTCGTTTGGCACACTGCTCTTATTAAACATCTGCTGGCAATCTCGTGTTCATCAAACTGTGAAATTGGTTTACATTATTTAAATAGGCGCCTGTTTGACGTGTCCGACAGTCGAGGTTACACGAACGCACGAACTATGAAGGTATGACAGAAAAATACGATTTCGATAATATAAATCAATTTCGCCATTCGATGAGCATGATATTTGAAAACGCGGTAAGTTAACTCTCCCTTCCACTTTTAGATAAAAAATTTTAACTCGCATCAGTGAACTTTTTTTGAGAATTTTCTAAACTATTCGGAAATTATGAAAAATAATTGAAATAGAACTTTATTACCTCCAAACAGCAAACTTTCCATTGAAAATAACGAAAATTAGTTTTTTTCCGAAAGTCCCTCAGGAATTCTAAAGTCAAAAACTTAAAAATATCGGCTATAAATTTTTTTCGTGCAATATTCCTAAAAATGTATTTTGGCTTTCTTCACAGTTGACCAAAAATTTGTAAAGACAAACTGTTTTTGCCTTGCTCTAAAGTTGATCGGCATTCAAAAATGTTTTAATGTTTTATTACAAAGTATTTGATTTTTCACGATCAGTCAAATACATGCCTTCGTGTGAAGTGTTATGAATTTTTAAATGATCTTTTAATACGACGTTTTTTCCGCTGACTTTTTGTATTCGGTTATACTCTGAAAAGCATTTTAATAAAAAAGGCATGTAATTTTTCATTACGCTAAGTACATTAAGCTGTCGGTCTGTATTTATTGAACATTATTTGAATTTTTCGTGACTTTTGAATCATCTGATTAGGATTCAATGCATTTGCATGCGCACAAGAAACTAATTCCGCTATACGGAAAAACATAGAATTATATTTTTCAGCTTAGTACAATGTGTAATAATTTCTAATTGCTCGCTAAATCGTGAATAAGCGTCAGCGTTGCGAAACTATCCGCGTCACGCAAAATTTAGAATATAATTCCCAGACCAAAAACAGAGATATTCTGACAGCTTTGCTGCAAAAGGCAAAGTGGTCACTTTCAGTATTCCTTTCAAAATTATTTTCCACCCCATTCGTCGTATTATATGCTATTCGCTTTTTCGTTGAATCCACGATGAGCTCTGAATTACATTGACCGTCAATATTGAGTTCAGACTTTCTACTAGTTCTCAAGGCTCAGTGTAAACAGACCGCTTTGATCAAATTCATCTGGCTTATTGTTTGCACTAATAGATCGACGTTATCGAAGTTTTGCAGATCTTCTGCAATTCCTCAAGCAACTTCGCGATATCGATATTGTTCTTGACAACAGGTAAAACGTTATCATTTCTTGCTTATAGTTCACGACGTCATCCAATTCGTATGATTCGCCACGTGGACCGTTCGTAATATACCCTGTCAAATGTCAAATCTGACTCGTAAGATTCTGACGTTGACCAGTCGTTACTTGGCACACTGTCACCTAGTTCATCATCGGCATCGCACAGTCACCGCGATTGGCGACTGGCGGATACCACGCATGAAAATCGGCCAGACACGCATGTGTTTAGAAAGTTCGACGAGCCTCTCTTCGTAACGCTGTACTCAAACGTCGTCGCTGCTTTCCTCTAAGCTCTGATAGTGCACCAACGCTTTATGCTCCCGCAACTTGTGTCGCTCATGCGACCGCACAATCGAGATATTTCTTCGGCTGGCGAAATAAATACCAAACGGGTTTCTGCAATGGCATTTCCACGCTGTTGAGAACCTTGAGACCGAGTTACTTCATAAGCTACATGTACTCCTTCTCGGGTTTCCGGTTTATGATGTTTGATACGTTCGCGATATTGATTTGCCAATGCCGTTAGTTCGACTTATTAACGTATTCTACAACATAAACCGCGCAGCAGTGTACTCCTCCACTAAAAATGTGCAAATCACTGTTTCAGCAGAGCACACGCGCGATCCACAGCTTAAACGTGTTAGTGCATATTTCGCTTAAATAGAACACTGCAATAAGGCAACGCAGCGCAGTTCTGATAATATCTAATTAGGACGCCATCGTGAGTTTGTTTCCAACTAAAAACTCGCCTTAGTTTTGCGTAGTTTGGTGGCTCTCGATTGGAGCCCGTTCTTGCATCCATCGTTCTTAACTAACAGCAACAACACTTTAATTTCAGTCATCGGCCACGGTATGGCATGTAGTCTCATTGTGCTTCGTGCATGTAAAAGTACTGCTTTTGGACTTAGTTTGAATGCATGTTAGTTAGAGTACAACGGTAGTAAAGATGCTCGCGCCGTGTCAACTTTTTGGCGCTCCCGAAGCAGTTTCGTTCTCTCGACACCGGACATTAGGGACCTATGCTTGACTCATAACCTCCTCTTCCCAACCATAATCGTAATCTATATTTTATCATGGAGCTAAACAGATGACATTTAATTTTTATATTTTTTTACATGTTTACCTTAAGTTTTTATATAGGAATGGGAGTACAGTTAAAATCGCCGTTTTGATATTCAGTTAAGACAACATGCACATATGTTCGTTACGTTCCGGAATTTATGGAATGGTGTTTAATCTTAAAGGCATTTCACGTCGGAACTATGTAACCTTAATGTAAATTCTTCCTTCGAAACACGTTCTACGTTATAAATTTATAACTACAAAACTCATAGGTAAACTGGTACGGAATTTGCAATTTATTTAGCTTTGACCACTAAAACTTTTAAATTTAATGTTTAAGACGACCGAAGTCTAGAAACCGAAACAGTGACATACTTTAATAATTGGAAAATGTCTTGAACCTAAGATTTTTTTTTTTTAATCATTTACAAGCAACTATTTTTTTTTACTTCTGGTTTTAGTTACTTTAGCAAAACCCGTTTTTTTCCCATCTCTCCGCACATCGGCATTTAGTAGCTTCACATCTACACGTGTACATATGTACAACTCTATGATTCGAATATCACCATCGCAACACCACTGAACCCTAAAGATGTCTTCTATAATTCTAACAAAAAAGCTGATTTCAATTATGTCATTCTTACAAAATATTCATGATAATCAAAAAAATGCTTAAACCCTATAAATTTAATTTACGGTTTTCGTAGGAAATTCTATTGCAACTTCCATAACGCACTTCTGCAATGCAAAAAGTAACAGAAATTACCCCCAGCGAAAAAATGGCACAGTCATTCATATACATATATGTGTGTATAAAATAGAGAGTGCGTGTGTATTTAATGACGGGAATATGGGCGGGGGAAGTGTATATATAAAAAACAGAAAGGGTTAAGAGAGAAATTTCAATTATATTCAGATTATTTTTTTACTTATTTTTAAAATATTGTTCATCTAAATCGCTAAATGGAGCTCAACCACCATTTAATGTCTAACTTTTTGCCGCCAAAACAGGCGTACTGGACTTTGTCCAACTGAAAATGATGCCAATTTTAAGAACTCTTCCGTTGAACAATCAAAAAGAATATTTCGGTACACTGAAACACGTACGCACGCACTCATTTAAATTACGAAACTACCACGGACGATAGAATAGTCATTATTTTTATTTCTATTTAAAATGCTTAATAGACGAAATTATTTGGAAAATTATTGAAATTATAACTCACAAAATTTGACGTCAAGTTCATACCGTTTTTCTCATTGGTATGCACAAAAATACATCGTCGAACGTAATTTCATTATTTTAACTTCAAAATAGTGTATAAAAGAAAAAAAAAAAAAAAGACTCAAGATAATATTTAATTTTCTTGAAACATCTCGTACGATTTTTAAATTTACCCGATAAATCTGTATTATCTTTTGCAAACTTTCAAACTAATAAATTCTGTTCCTAATTTTTACACCCTGTTCCACGGAGTACGTTATACATAAATGTTTACGAAATTTTAAAACTTCACTATGTAAATTTTATAGCAAAATGAGATTTTTGATAAAATTGAAACATTCCTTTTTGCAATTATTTATTTTTTATTATCCGAAAATTCAATAAATAAAATGTGGTAATTTGTTTTTGTCGAAAACAGCGTTAAATTTCCATTTACCAAAAACAAGCAATAACATTTCTATAAAAACTACCAAAATTTTTCCTCTTTTTTCAAGTTTCTTTTGTTTTTTACAGTCGTTAAAGTTATTAAATTGCTCAAAATAGACCTATTGTTTCTTTGTTTTTACGTTGCATATTTAATTTGCACTAAGGAATCTATTACATCACCCTTGTCGATTAACAAATTTTATTTAGACTATCGTTTTCTTGCTAAACGTCTCCCGGTCATGATATTTACTCTTATTCATTCTTACTAAAAGCTGGTCTGTTACTCCAAGAAAAATCGCCATCTTACCTTTTATTTTTACACCTTCGTCATAGCGCTCATTTTGGTACCGTACACAATTTTCTTTAAAAATCCCTCTTGCTTTTCCTTTCACTTCGCCGACCTCTATCATCCTCTTAAAATGTTTATTCCTCCTTTGCTTTCCAGATTCCTTCCGCAAGCCTTAATTATGCGGAAATTCTGCGATACTATTAATTCCCTATTTTCTGTTCATGCAACTATTTTCACTGATTTACCAGGCTTGTACAACGATGACAGGAATGAGATTGAGTTATTTTTTTGGTATTAAAATAAGTATACCAAGATAAATTTTCACCTCTGTCAAACTGATTTTAGGTCAATTTTTGACACTGGCACACAGATTTGGCTTAATTTCCAGAACGTTATTTTTCCCTTCCCTCATACTTTATATCAATCAATCAATCATTGGCCCACTCGGCATCGAGTATGGGGTTATTTTCCAATTCATATGAGAATTAAAAGATAAACAGCAGCGCAATTCAGAAGCACGTAAGGCGGAGCGCAACCTAACTTCCGTGCTGCCGATCAATGTGAAAAAGGCTATTAATGGCGAGGCAAGACGACTGGCCTAGAGTCACGTTGATGCGATTCCTCGCCGGCTGAATATTTCCATGCGACGCTAACACTCATGACTATGCACTGGCAACTTATCGATATACAAATGTAGCCTAAAATGTGTCTATATTGTTGTATACTAACTAGCGCGCATATTCTGTCATCGCCTGGGATCGAACCTGAGACTTCCAAAACAGAAGCCAAGTACTCTAGCCACTAAGCCATCGTGACGACATCATACTCGCCAAAAGCGCGATTTATAAACTACTCATAATGCAAAATATCTGATAACTGTCTGCATGAAATAATAACAGCAGTAAAAAAACGGCAGACAACCATGTTGTAAAAACCCATCCCCTAAACAGTTGATTCGGAAGTACTGAAATAAAACATAGTTAGGGAGTACTCACACAGCTTTCATCTTGAAACAGGCAAAATATCAAATTTTCCATAATTTTTTAATAAGCTTGAAAGGAAAACAACTAATACTCAAAACAATGATAAGAAAATAAAGCGGCACTTCCTTTCCTGGGTCCCACAGGACAACGATAGAATATGTGTAAGGGCCGGGAAAAGGAACTGCCGCGAGGAAAACTATAGTGAATTAGGAAAAGTGAAAAATTCCTCATTACGAGCCGCTCTGTCTAAACAAATTTCTCAATTCCCATATTGAGATATTCGGTTGAAAGCAACTGAACGAAAATTCTCCTGCACCAAACGTTTCTTCATTAGCAAGTTGGTTTTACATCACATCCTGAAACTTAAAGGAACTCAAATTTATAATCAACTTAGATTAACACGAAACTCCGTGCAGCAGCTCAACAGCTTTCACTGCCCACTAAGTATTTGAAATTATTAAATAATTAGAGTTCAGATCTGCATTTTTCATCATAATAAGTGTTCGCATTATAGGATCCTATTAAGAAATCTCAACATGAGAAGTGAAAGTTCATCACAAGTAACTCCGGTTTCCGAGCTCCCGATAGTTTTCGGACCGTCTGTAAAAAAAGTAAAAAAGAACTGAAATTTATTCGTAATTAAAAGATTAAAAGAAATTCAAATACACCTACTACCATAACCACTTTGTTACAGTTTCAAGTGACCTGTTCGCAATGGGGCGTTAAAAACAAATTTTGTTAAAGCTCATTTAGTTAGCTATCGAATTCAACAAACCAGAAGTTCCTACATTTCCTCTTCGCCCGCAGCATCGATTTGAAAAAAAAAAGTGTTTCGTCGACCCCTACCGTTTTTTCAAGCATGGCGGGCGGGTTGAAAACACATCGTAGTCGATCAGCTAACTTTGAAGGTCATTCCATCAGCTGTCGAATGCGACAAACCGGAGGTTTCTACGAGCATTAGTACGTGTTTTATAGTCGAAAGAGTGAGACGCGAATTGCGAGAACTAGTGATGTGCGATTTCGAAATGTTTTTACAATCGAAACAATCGACAATCGTCAAAAAAACAATCGAATGATTTTCATTCGAATGATTGTGGTGAATCCGAATGAATTATTCGAATAAAAACCGAAACTATCCGAACACAAACGAATAAAAGTATTCATTAAACATCGACTAGATTCTTCCGAGAGAAATAACATTTCGAATGCAACTACGGAACAATCGAAAGCATTCGAAGTCATCGAACAATCGAATAATTTGAATGAAACATTTCGAAGTTGCCCATCACTAGCGAAAACCGTGCGCAGTTTTTTATTGTCCAGATGGATAAGAAAGACATGGAGCAAGAACAGCGGTATGTGATCCGTTATTATTGTCGGTTGCAAAAAACAGCTACAGAGACGTTCGATTTATTGAAAGAAGCGTATTCGGCTCGGTAATTCAACAATATTTCGATAGCATATAGCATTTTCGAAAAATATTCGCGACTCTGCTTGTGTTTCTAAGCATTCGAGTCCCAAGCGCATGGATCGTTGTTTGCAGGCCAGAGATGCCTATTTCGAGAAGATTAATATGAATGATGATGATTCTGTACTAGACGAGTAATAATTTATGGAAAAATTTCGAAATACACTTCCTTCCAAAATGTTGTCGTTTTTTTTGTCCAAAAAAAAAAAACGGTAGGGGTCGACGAAACACTTTTTTTTCCAAATCGATGCTACGGGTGATGGGGGGAGGTAGGAAATTTCGGTTTGTTGCTTTCGATGGCTAATTAAATGGGCTTTAAGATGTGCCCGGAGCAAACGCACTGTGAGTGGTTGTCTACTCACACACCAGAGTTGCTCTCACTTCCCATGGGACAGCCATTGTACATTCCCCGCTACTTTATGAAATAAGACATAATGCTACGAGTAAACCAATAGCGGTAGGAAGATTTGCTTCAATTGGAACCCTGGCCATTCGGAAATCGAATTGAATGACCTTGTAAACTGCGCTGCTAGAAGAGCTGCTCCAAATGAGATAGTATTTCCATCTATCTCTTTCCTTCGTATACAGCGGTAAATAAAATTTGCCAATCATATCAACTGGACTGAATGTAGAAAATGGCAGGCTACTGAATGTATCAAATACAATTATTCAACTTTGCGATTAACACTGTAATAAGTTTTCTATTTCTAGAAGTATTCCAGATCGTTCGATACGCAAGTTTATCTACATGCAGATTGCGAATGGAACACTCCCGTATAGCCATGATTTTTTTCTGATTCCTCTGCGTGTAATAATCATTAAGTTTATACTAATTTCTTAAATAACATTGCTCATCTGCGGTACTGCGTGGCCCGTTTGAGAATTGTTTTAAAGAATTATTTACCAATAACATTCTTTTTCAGCTAACTTGTTTATTACTTTTTTATTTTGTTTTAGATGCTTTTATTTTATAAAAAGTCTCCCTCCGAAAAATAAAAATTCAAATATATATGTTTTTTTTTTTGTTTTTTTTTAAATGGGTTCGTCAACATGGACATTGGCCCAAGAACAGCGGAACAGAGAGAAAAGAGAGACTCAGATCCTTGCACGATCAGAGATAGCCGACAGAAAGGAATCAACCGTTAACGAAAGTTGGCCACAATTTGTGAAATACTGAATCTGTTCCTGGCCGAATGAAGTAATTTGTTGGTTGACCAGCCCGTCCACTCTTCTAAATTCTTTATCCATGACAATCTTCTGCGTCCTTTTCGTCTACAGCCTTCCATTTTGCCTTGTATAACTAACCGTACCAGTTCATATCTATCGTGTCTCATAATGTGTCTTAAGTACGCTAGCTTCCTTTTTTTGATGATGAATATTAGTTCTCTGTTTTGCCCCCATTCTTTCAAGAACTTTTTTATTTGATATGCGATCAATACACGATATTTTCAAAATTCTTTTGAAGACCCACATTTCGAACGCTTCTAGAAGGTTTTTTATGCTTGCTCTTTTTAAAGTCCATGCCTATACCCCGTATAATAAAATTATTAATATTTTACTTTAGATCTTTATCTTTTTGACATGAATATGTCTTATGGAGTCGTCTCGATAGCCTAGTTGCCAGAACGCTTGGCTTCCATTATGGAAGCCTCGGGTTCGATCCCGGGCGACGAAAGAAGTTATTATGAAAATAAATTAAAATATTCGCTGATAATCACATGGAAGGCAATGGCAAACCACCACAATATCATATGCGCGCTAGGTCAGATACACGGGACTGCATTTGTACATCGATAAATCGAACGATTATAATCAGTTCCGAAAGTAGTCTTACGTGTGTACACCCGCGTTGCATATAATAATTGCCTAGTACACAACCTATATCTGTACATCAAAAAAATGTACGAATAGATTGTCCATCAACAGAATGGTTCAGGAGATAATGATGATGATGATGTCTTATGGCTGGGAATCATTCCGAAAATTTGTCCGTCACACGAAATGTTACCATAAAATGTTACCATCACATTAATTACACCCCATATGTTAAAGAATGACGCACAAACACACATATACAAACTAATCTCAGATATGTATGAAAAGGGAGAAATACCGGACGATTTTAAGAAAAACAAACTAATGATAATACCTAAAAGGAATGGCACAACTAAATGTGAAGAGCATCGCTTAATAAGCTTACTGTCGCACTGCTCAAAAATACTAACAAAAATAGTACTAACGTATAAGTCCCATACCCGCGACGGGACGTACCAAGCAGAATAAAACATAATAAAGAACAAATTAAGCGAGAAGCAGTATGGTTTTAGATCAGGAAAAGGAACCAGGACTCCGCATGGTGATTGAAAAAACATTACAAGCGATCTACATTTCAATGACAGACTTAGAGAAAGCATTTGATAAATGTAACTGGAACATTCTAAATCAAACTTTAATAAGAATAAACATTGACCTTAAGGACGGAAGAATAATAAAACAGCTATACAAAGCACAAAGACTTATAATTACGAGTAGAAACTTAGAAATAGAAATAAAATCAGAAAAAGAGTAAGTCAAGAATGCAGCCTATCACCGCTGCTTTTTAATACATATATAGAGCAAGCGTTTAAACATTGAACAGAAACTAGTAGCAGTGGGATTAATATAGATGGAATGAAGATAAAATCCTTTAGACTTGCGGATGACATAATAGCAGGAAGTGAAAGCATCTTGTCGGATGCATTGATTAAACTAAGCTCAATTCTTAAACGCTATAACATGACAATAAATAAGAAGAAAATCGTGATAATTAGATGCAATAAAATGGAAAATAATAAAGAAGTAAAAATAAAATTAAGCGATGAAATACTATAACATGTAAAAAAACATAAATATCTCAGTTCAATAACAACAGAAGATAGAAGGTGTGATCAGGAAATAAGTTCTAGGATAACGCAAGCGATAACCGCCTTCATTTACAAGCGATCGAGTAAAAAGTTCTGCTACCAAATTGTCTGGTAGTCATTAGCCGCTCATGCAAGTGATGCGACAAGCTGATGTCGTCTTCTCATCTGTACGAACCAAGATTGGTGATGGTCAGCCTTTAATTCCAGAGGAAAAGGTAATGATCGAGTCCCCCTTTGTGGATCGCAAATTCGTCGACCGCAAGTTTCCTCAGACTATACTCCTTTTCTTCCGCATCGTAGACGTCAATCAGTTTAACGTAGATTCCGATGTGACTGCCGACTCATACGGCAATCATTATACCACCGTTCAGCTCACCAGCGCTTATGCAGAAGTCCACCAATTCAAGCCTGACGAAACTGGCGGTCTGTCGTATATGCTGCTTCTGCACATTGGCATATTATACATAATTTGTACCAACATTCACGTGTTCGACGGTCTCATGATCGGCATTTCGCGTTACATCGAGCGCGGCACAATGATGATCGTAATTAAACGATTATGGCTACCGTTCGCTGATCCGAAAATCGTTTGTTACCTCCGTGCGAAAGGGGAGGAACACGTTCGCACGAATCCCAATCTTCATCATTCCTAGGTACCGATAACGCAGCGCACTACAAACGTACAAACGACTAGTACAATTGTAACCCACGAGTGTAGACAATTTCCATTCATCGAAGCGTGCGCGATTACGCTACATAAGTCGCAGGGCAGTACCTACTATACCATCGTTTACGAGTATAGTAAGAGCTACGAACAACAACCCTTATATGTTGTTCTTTCGTGCGCAACTTTCTTGAACGGATTATTTTAGTACGGATCGTCCTCTCTTTGCAATAACGACGCATACCTCCAATGTCAATATTGTAAATGGTTCAAATAGCGCAAGTGTTATCAATAATATAAATATTGTAAATTATGTTAATAATATTGTAAATACTGCTAACGATGTAAATATAAATAATCCATCTCTAAAGAACAACTTTCTATATAATAAAAATCATACTTATGTCGAGTGAAAGAATAGAAGACAGAGCTGCCCATAATATATATTTATGTATTATATAAATGTATCTGCGGGAAGCGTAGATACTCGTTTCAAATTTTTTCTTGAATTTTTTGGTGAACTAGTTTTCTTTAATTACGATCGAACTTTCTTTGTTTGTTTATTAGCTGAGTTTTTTTTTAAATGATTTTATTTAACTCCGTTCATTATCCTCGCGCTTACCTTTTCCGAATCATTTCGGTTGCCCTCCTTTTCCTCTATTTTTCTCGCCGAATCCATGGCTATCTTGCAGCCAGTTCTTTTTATATCCTCAACGAATAACATCTCTAGATTCCTCCTATCCTCGGACTCGAAAAGTGTTTTATTGGCTATCTCCCCTCGCATTCCTACTCATATCACTGATCCAATTATTCTCCAAATTCGCTTCTTAATTTCTAATTTATTTGCATCCCGTTCTATTGTAATCGATCTACTATGGATTCCTGGTCATTATTCCTGGCAATGAGTTAGTTGACTCGTTAGCACGTACGGCGACGACCAATGATATCTATTCATTAGTAGATCTCCTGCTCAAACTCTCTACTGTCTCTCTTATCGTTCCCACCACGATTTCTGGACCGAATTCTATCCTTCATTCTTTACCAATCCTCGATCGTTTTACCTTTCTATACAGCTCTTTCCTTCCTCTCCTACGTGGTTTAATCTTTTTACCTTACCCGTTCGATTATTTCCTCTATAGTTCGTCTGCGGTTCAATCATAGTCTGCTTCCTGCTTCCCTTTTCCGTTTTACTATTGTTCGATCACCTTTGTGTGTCCCTATGACAGCTCAATTATACCTGCGATGCGAATCACGTCTTGTTCGAATGTCCCTTAATTTCCTCCGAACGTACTACTCTGTATTCTAATCTTCTGCGACTTGGCCTTCCTACTCCTTATAGTGTCCACGCCATTCTTGCATTCCTCTCTCTCCCAATATAGTTCCTTTGTTATCCTTCTTTATCTCCTCAATTTCTATTCCTTATATTATGTACAATTCTCTGCGTTGGGTAAGTTCCACTGTTGACGTGCCCCCCCCCCCCAAAAAAAAAAACTCCATTGTGTATGTTTATTTAATAAATTTAAACAACTTTCCTATAACAAGTAAGGCTATTTTTTTTTTTTAATGATTCACCTGCCGTGACAATGTACGAATAATTAATTTTTCAGTTTTCAGTAAATGATTTTTTATCATCTTTTGTATATTAATTCTGTATGTAAGCAGTTTACACAGTTAGGGAGCGCTTAATAAAAGTGACTTTTTATATGTCATTCGTTCACTACCGATAAAGCCATATTTTTAATAAAAGAAATATTAGCCAGAAAGAAACTTTTTTTAAATAATGCTGAAAACTGGAAAATAAAATGTTTAAAAAGAACCCCTTTTATTTAACATTTACCGTATTGAACTAAACGAATATTTTTAAAGAAATGCATCTTTCAAATGCCCTAAAAAATTAAAAATAATTTTTCCCAAATGACCATTTTAAAAACTGCAGTAGAAAAGCTTGCAACACTATATGAGGACAATACTAAAAAAGCACTGCAGGCATAATTTAACGGCTTCTTTCTAGATCATAATTCAAGAAAAATTAATTTTTATTTTTGAGTAAAAAATAAATTTGCTTTTAAATATTTGTTTAATTTAGTTGTAGTTTATTATTAAAAATTGAAAACTGTTTTTTGGTAAGCGAATGAATATAAATAAAAGCGTTTTTTAAAAAAAATGTATTTATTTTATTATGTGCTTACCTTTCTATTTAATTTCATATTGAATTAAAATTTTAAAGTTACATATACATGTATAAATACATATACATATTATTTAAACATATATATTAATGATCAGGGCTGTATCTAGACCAAAATTTGACGAAAATGTTTTTATAAATAAATATATAAATATATACATGTGCGTGTAGGTGCGTTCGTGGGTGCGTGTGATCGTGAAATATATTTATTTATAAGTAGTACACTAAAGCCTTCTAGTCAATTATTGTATATGCAATATTTGAACACTACAATAAACAAGGCCGTGTCCACGGGGTAGGTTTTGGGGGTTAAACCCCCCCATGAGAACTTGAATAGTTATTATAAATACACAAAAATCTGAAAAAAATCAAAAATTTAAAATAAATATTGATGATTTTTTAGAGTGTTCCTACCTTTAAAAGAAAAAAGAAAAATATGTTCCATATTTTTAGGTACTTCATTAATATCTTAAGGAAAAACTTTTTATTACGAGTATAATCAATAACATATGTAATTTTGATTAATGTTCATATACGGGGTAATTCATTTATGTAAATTATTAATATATAAATAAAAATGATGGAAATTATTAATAGTGTGCGGATATTAGTGAAAAATGTATTATTTATAAAATTAATATGCGAAGAAAATTTTCAAAATTCTGAGCACGGGCCTGACAATAAAAACAAATAAAAAATAGTCGTTAAACGTTTTAATTTTCTTTTATCAAAAATTGAAAGGAAATAAATTTATTTTGCATTTCGGTCCATTTAATTCAACCAGTTATTATTTCGCAGACATTTCGGGGGGGGGGGGTCGAACCTTGAACCCTTCTCTCTCAGATACGGTCCTGTTACTTCATGCGGCCGGTAATAAGAAAATACTAAAATGAAATTTATAACATTTTTTCGTCACGCTGATAAAATTTCATTTTCCGAAGAACGACATAGTCAATTAGAACTAACGTCTCTATAAGAACTGCAGAAGGCCAGAATCTGGAGGTAACGGGAGCTCTTTATAAATTTGAAAAATTAATTTTATATATACTCGTATGTACTTAATCGACATGAGGACGTGCTGTGCACAGATGATAAGGCTTCTATAATTTTTGCAGAAAAATCAGTTTTAATTGACTACGCAATTTTTTTAATTTACGGTTTGCATTGCAATTTCTAATTGTCATTATTTCACTTCTGTTGCATAAAATATTACAAAAAAATCGTTGCATCTAATGGTTGCAAAATTTTCATATTGCCCCAGGCGTAAAATGAACCAATAGTTTAAAAATGTGTTAGACAACAAGAAAGCTACAGTTGAAACCTTAAACACAGAGAACAAAAAAATAGGCATCGGAGTATAAAAGTGTCAAGAGGAAATAAGATAGTCCCTCATCCTGCGCATAATATGGCAAATGATCTGAAGAAAGATTCAAAATGTAATAAAATATTCGCATACACTCGGATAAGAAAAAGACAAAAGTCCACAATCTGCTGATGCAAACGAGCACTTGATAATAATTTAATAGTAAACGAAGGCAAAACAAAAATAATGAATTTTAAACGAAATACTGTACGAGAACATACTAATAAATGTGTTCACAGATGCGAAAAATGTTCAAATTTTATGAAATATTAATATCGTTAGAGTACCGCGAGTACTTAAGAATAATTACAATGAACCGGTCGCACAAATTGTGTTGTTAAGAAAGCCGTCGAACTATGCGTTTAGAGAAGATATGTTAAAGGTACATTAAAAATTACGCGCTAACACTATCGAGAATAGGATACGGAGAATGCAAGCATAGAGAATAGCAAAGAAAACAATATAGAAAAGACTATCGGTCTGCATGAATAACAACGAACGCAGAAATAGTGGGTTAAGAACTGTGAAAGAAGCAAATTTATTAGACGCGAATGAAGAAATAATGTATTATATATGATAAAAATATGGCAGTTTAAAGTGTTATTTATATAGAATGCATAAAATGAAGAAATTTATGCCCGCACGGATAGTTTTCAATAATAAATAATGAAATGCATTTCATTATTTACAGAATAGAAACAGGCAGCTAGTGGTTAATGCGAGATTCGCACGCGTATAAATTTTCTCACTTCCGTGCATATCTAAAACGCCTGCACAAAACATCTTTACATTCCAAAGATAAAATTAACAAATTTAATATTATATTAAGTATTGCCATCAAAAACTACTGGAACGTACAATTAATGGCGATTATTTGTATAACAATATTAAAAATAGATAATACAAAAATTCTAACGAACGTGACTATATTTGGACTAAATTTATTGTTTTTGTATTTCTTTTTTTGTAATTATGATTCATGTTAACTCCAAGTTTTTGTTTAGTATAGAGTACATATGTCACATTTTTTGTATAACGGTAAAATATTATCCCGTAATATTGTGGCGAAAATATTTTATATGGTAAAATCAGAAAATGCAAACCACGTGTTTCTGGTATTATAGATTCGAAAATGATAAATTATAAATTATACGCGTTTAAATTTCAGAAAAAATTATTTCGGTGAAAATAAAAAACTTTAATAGTTTATGTATATAAATAAAAATAATCAGTTTTATTCTGAAAGAAAAATGTATTACTAAAAATATTTAGATCTACTATTGAACATTTTACGCAAAAGAGAATAAACTAAGTGTAATTTTTATTATTCTCAAAATACGCGCACCTTTATAATCTCTAGGAATACAGTTCTTTTTGGTTACATTGTGAAAGTTCTGTAATTTAGAGCGATTGTAACTAGTTCAAATGTAGAGAATCATTTAAAGCCGGTTGAAAGGAGCGATTAAACGGATCTTTGCTTTTTAAATATGCTCATTCACCTTCATTAGTAAAATTATCCTCCTTAAAAATAACGCAACATCTAATATTTATTAATCAAATCACATACATACATTCTAAAAACCATTTTCTCTAATCCAATCTGTCAATGCTCCTGATTAATGAACTTGAATAAAATGGTTCTACTTTCACCGTTTAGCCTCTGGAAGGCGAGCCTGATTATAGCGGGCTGAAACAAACTGTAACAAGTTGGAACAGTTTCCAGCAGGTCCTACCAGTATTGCAGCGACGGAAAGGATATAAAAAATTAATTGGAACAAATCATTACTACCATCATCGATACTCTTCCTCTAACCATATCGGGGATACGGATATTTCGCTTGGAGAAATATTAGTGGGTGTGCACTCTACACTTGTACCACAACGATCTATTTAGCACCGTCATGAGTTCTAGTCTCGCGGTAAAAATTGAAAAATTCAACCCTTCTAAAACTGAGAAAATGTCTTCTCGTTTTACACAAAAAAAAAAAAAAAAGTAACTAACAAGGAATGTATGCGAATTGTCAATCGCAGATTTTGATCAAATTTTGATATGATGCAAAGAATTTAAAAATATTAGATAACTCTTTTTTTTTTTTTTTTTTTTTACCGGCCCATATGCAGTTTAAAAGGGTGATAATATCATTAAACATTACCCCCAAAAACAGTTTTTTCCACATATCTCGGCTCCAACTTTATACTTTTTCATGAAACAAAACGGAGATTGTTTCTCATGGAATTGGTGAGTAATCTGTAATGATTTAAGCAGCAAGGGTTGCATGCCTTATTTTAAAGCTTAAAAACACATATTTTTCAAATCTGAAAAAAAAAATTTATAAAACAGCTTAAAAAATTTAGAAAACTTGTTCCAAAACATGAAATAAAAAAATAGAGTTGTCCTATTTCGGTTTATACTATTCCCAACGAGGATGAACAACCCCTAATACAAATTAACTTTATATATTACGCCAAAAATATAACAACCGGCTAACATTATATATATATATATATATACCATTGTTTACATAATGGACAGTCGCGTGTCGCTACTGTAGTTTTTTGGACGCATCGGGCTAATGAGAAAGTCGTGCCGGGGCAGCAAACTCTGCTTTGCTCTCGCCAATGCCAGACAACGCAACCTACCATCATCGACGGCATATGCATCTTTAAAGGCGTGTGAAAACCAGCGGAAAACGGATTAGGCAGTTCTACTACGGCTTTCTCAAAAAATCATCAAGCACACACAAAAAAAACACGGTAGCCAACAACCTGTTCGGCCACGCTGCTATCTCCCACAAACGTATAATCGACAAAATGCCACCTACAGCCATGCGTTCCTTGTGCGGCCACGCAGATGTCCCGTTGCCCAAAAATTCAACGAAACCAACTCTAGCGAGAACCATACAGGGAAGGTCTTTTCAAATGATGCAACTTCCATCAGCAGGGTTATTTCGAACGAGTAATTTAACCCAGCATATCTAAATTACAATGACCGCGGCGGAGTTACACGCAACACATACAGTAGGGAAAAAAATAAGTGTGTTTCCATGTGAGCCTCCCGGTAGGGAAAACGAACGCCTATTACCCTCTTTGAAAATTCATTATCAATCAGTTTCATCCGATAATGCGGATAGTTAAAGTGAATTAATTTGTAAATTACACCTCTAAATTCTACGTCGCATTTCAATGTCAAGCAGAAGCAGCCCAGTATGTTTGTTCAGACCGAAATTATTACCTTTAATAGTGTCAGCAATCGGCTTTATTAATTAAACACCGAACCAAGGTTTTTATGGTTTCCCTGAAAACGCGCAAATTCCGAAAAAATAAGATCGATCTTGAAAACAGGAAGCGAATAAAATTTAATAAAGAATGAGATCAACTTTTTAACCAGATAACTAATGGCGTCGCCCAACGGTGAAAAAAAAAAAACTATCCTTAACCGTCGCTCTAGCGCAGATATATACGTCTCTGCAATTAATTTACAATGATGAGGATTTACACAGGCTGTGGGAAGAAAAAGCGAGCTGCAAGAAAATTATTTCAGTTACTCTCGGCCAACTTATCCACTCTGCAACATCGAGAAATAACAAAGAAATATAGATATGATAAAAACAAGAAAAGCCCGTCAAAGAAAAACGACCGTCGAAAGTGTGTGCAAAAGACCGAAAAGAATAAAAGTAAACAAAGAGAAACACAGATGAAAAATAAAAAAAGAATCGAAAATATAAAACGGATTAGTAAGTGAACAGGGCGAAGGAGGCAACCGAAGATGAAGTAAAGTGAAATAGTTAACCGTCGTCTTTACGCCAGCATACGACTACTGTCACAAGCAGAATTTTGGCTTTGCGCCCGAAGGAAGACATGTTGAGCTACTTTATCAACTTCGTTTGCGTCTTGCTCTCCTTCTTGGTCTCCTAGGACAGAAATTAACATTAAATCGCAACGGCTTCTCGCCTGTTCTCGCAATTTCGAATATAAATTTCGATTTAAATGCGAGTTTACGACGTGCGGAAATAGGGAAGGTTCGAAAAATTAAATAAACATACATCCAGCAGTTTGAAAAGGGCGAAAAAAACGTAAAATAACGAAGCAACCGTTCTTTTTACTCCATATAATCATCCCACATTTATAGTCCCTCTAGCCTTTCTTCGTTAATTTTCATTCGCCACAACCGAAACATAAATCTGCTGATATTTTTGAAAAATGTCGAATTTGATCAGAATACTGGTCGTTCGAGGTCGTCCTACGGTGAAAAACAAAAACAGTATTAAATAAAACAAATGAAAGTTGATTACAAAAAAGCGATACGGTTGTCTAAAAACAATCGTTTTTTTTTTGTTTTTTTTTTCAAATTGCGTTTTAATTAGTAACAAGAATTTAATATAAAAACAAACTGTTCTTTCATACTTTCTAAACGACAGAACTAAATTGAATCATTTTCTCTTTTTCCTTTCTTTCTTTTTTTAATTTTACAGCAAAATCGTACTAATTTTGAAACATCTGTTATAATTATTTACGGCAATGGGAGAGTACCTGAAATATTAATATCAACATCGGATGTTAAAATGGAAGAAAAAAACGCAAGTCTACCTAACATACCGTTCCATTGAAAAACTATTTCTATTATTTCTCTTGGCTGATTTTGGCCACATAAATAATCGGTAACTTTAAAGGGTATGAACAGCACAATAGCTCTTAAAAAGGGGTATTCTAGTCTAGAGATATGAAAAAATCTAATTTTTTTTTTTTTTTTGCATATTCTGATAGTTTAGACATTTAAAAATACGCTCCTAAAACGATTTTTCAAAATTAAGATTATTTACGGAATTATAGCTATTTTTGTGACGCGGCAACTAAATCGGCTCAGTCGGAGCAGATCAAACAATAGAAGGTAGACATTCTTCGACTACCTGAGGATAAATCGAACTCTTTTATAAGTTATATATTTAAAAATCGATTAAAGGCCATTGTATAACGTATTCTGTTGAAATCTTTTCTTGTTTAGTGTTCAGTTAAGTTCAGTTTCGTTTCAAGCAACGCAAATATGCGTACTCTGTGTGCAGTCCAAAAACATAAAATTTTGAGTGAATATTTTATTTATTAAGTGTAGTAAAATGGATAAAAAAAGTAACAAAGGATGTGTTGTGCGTCCAGATAGACAAAAAAAAGAACATTTAGACTGTCAGGCGGGACGCAATTCGGATTGAGCGGTCAGAAATCCGAGCTTCTGATGCTTCAAAGGAAGAGCTAGGACTGCTCGTCTAGTTTTAGAACTTCAGAAAATGTACAATTTGAAGTAGAAGAAGGGGTGGTCCATTGTATGAAGCAGGAATCGGCGATTAAGAAAATCTAAGTATAACGTACACCGTTCTATGAAATAGACTGCATGAAACTTTACTTGAATTTTTCAAAACTTGAAATACGTTTTTCTCGGAACTACTTTTTTCAACGCGATTGACATGATATCTCAAGTTCTAATAAACCGATTTACTTGAAATTGGGCATGGATCTTTTTTATATATCCCTCTATAGCCCCTACCAGAATAAAGGCAAAATTTTTATTTTTACTATTTTTAAAAAATTTAGAAAAGTCAAAAAACAAGTAAAAGATCGACTTATTTTTTCAGTCATTATTTTACGGAAAAAAATGTTTTTTTCTTCTCTGAAGTAGATGCTATAATCACATTCTTACTAATTAAGAATTGTTTTTTTTTTTTTTTTTGTTTCAGATGACTAGAAGGGTTAGAATCGTGTCAACCAGGACACACCCTTTTAAAACCCCTCCACTTCATCAACCTGTAACTTCGTGAATTTTGAATTTTTTTCTTTGATAATTTTTTTACGTATTCTTAAAACATGAATAAATAAATGGTAAAAAAATAGATAGTAAAAATATTTATTATTATTTTTTTATTGAGCTTGAAAAAACCTCCTAAATTCGTGCTTCTAGACTAGAATACCCCCTTAAGGCTATTACAGGTTTGTAAAACTCTCGATTGAACCGAGAGATATCTATAAACGAACGTGAATACATCTCAGTTTCAAATGTACACTACATGGTCATGCTACATGTCGAGAAACATTCAGCGGCGACATATGTATCACGCGGGCTATAAAAAGTATTCAATATGCAAAGATCAATGTCATATAAAATTGAAAAACAAAAACTTAACGTAAATCTTACTCATACAGAATAAATACTTTTAAGTGTAATAGAGGAAAATTAACAAAGCATTATCACTTCCTCCTTGATGATACTCGGTCGGTTCAAACTTACTGTTAAGGGTAGACTCCGTTTGTAACAGCTGAAATCACGATCTACGAGAGACTTTTCTCGAAAAAGCAGTAAAAGGAAAATCCAAGACTGGTTCACTAAGTATTCGATGACCGCTAATACACTAGGAGAAATACAGAGTTTTACAGGATATCGGCAGTACAAGGAAAAAAGTTAATTTCCAATGACTGCTGGGAACAAAAAACTGAAGTAGTAATTCACATGGACCCTAAACAATATAGAAAGTTCCGTTAAAGCAGTACACTAGTGTAATACTACGATATAGTGTAGAAAATCTTAACACTGCGATACTCGCGCAAGTGTCGTATTTATTGTTAACGCAAAACAATAGACGGAATTACAAAATATCATGATTTTCAGTGTCTTTCATTTTGCTCTATCTTCATCCGTTCAGGCTAATGATATTCAAAAAAAATCAATCGTATGATGTATTTTTTTTCTTATTGAATGTAATAAAATTACAAAATGGCATTAATGAGTAAAAAATAGTGACTTTCTACGTACAAATAATAATTATATTTTTTTTTAATACGTAAATTTGTCACATAATAGCAAGAACTTTGGCACAATACCAGGGGGAAAAAAAAAGGATAAATTCTATAATAGCTTAATTTCGGAAAGTATTTAATTTACTGAAAATGAATCTTTCATTTCTACATGTTATTTATAACGAATAAAATTAAGTTCAGAACACCGCGTAAACAAAAAAAATTATATAAACAGATTTTATAATGATCTACACAGTGTACGCGAGCAAATTACAAATTTTTACGCAAGTATCGCAGTGTTAATGAACAGATGGAAATAATTCCATTACAGAATTTCTGCGTAATAACACACCGCTAGGTAATTCTTCAATAAACACGATCCGTTTACGGCCCTTAAAGTTAAAAGTATTTTTGCATTAAAAAAACTTAAAACTCGTAAAACTGAAATCCAAAATTCTGATAATATGCACAAGTTATTTAGCGCAACATGAGAGCATATTGCGAGGACTTTGGGGATGTACAGCAATAATGCGAATACGTATACACATAAAGGAACCGGAGCGAACGCGGCAATTGGCGTATTTGCGGTCCGATAAATATCCCTTCTTTTAACTTCGCGTCACTTAATTTTGTAAAAATTGACTTAAATAATAAAAATCCGTCGCCATTTTTACTCATTGCTTTCACAAAATTCTTCATTAAGCCGAGCTTTATAGTAGGGGAGATAAAATAATAACGTCTTCGGGAGGCTCAATTAAAGGCAAGTATTTTACATTTGATTTCACACACAAATTCCGTTCGTTTTAGGCAATCTTCAGTGACGGATTTAGGACTAGGCCCGTGAGGCCTGGGCCTAGGGTGGCAACATCTCAGGGGCGCCAAAATTTAAAAGGTTGCTAAAATTTAAAAGGCGCCTACACCGAAACATTTTTTTTTCCTGTCGCTTAAAAGTCGAAATTGATGAAATTTTCTGTTAACGATAAAATCCTGTGATTTTATGTATCGAAAAATAATATAATTTCATCGTAATTAAAGTAAGTTTATCATGCATATGTAAGAATGTTGATTTTGACTTAAAAAATTGTTATCAACATCCATCGATATATATATATATATATATGTTTTGTTTTTTTTTTCATTACAAGAAAGGCGTCATATCAACACGGGCCTAGGACGCTATCAACATCAAATCCATCACTGGCAATTTTTTATCAAATAGCAGGTGCACCTCTGCTTGTCTCACACACAAAGAAAACGACAGTACTTAGTGAATCCATCTTGCAAACCAAGTAACATAACTATTACTTGTCAGCACATACTTTCCATTTAAAATCTTTGTATTCTGTTAAATCCAGAACTGACTTCATATTTTCTCATATGTTATCCTGAAAAACTGTACAGTTACACTCACAAATAGTTAATCACAAAGATACTAACATAAAATAAACATAATTCGTGTCGGTAGTGACAATTTTTAATGTATACCTAGAAAATAAGACGTAATAGAAACAGAAGACAATCACTATCTTAGTACTGTAACTAGTAGAAATATATTATAGCTATCCATTTCACGAATACCGAAATCGTGTCACACAGTGTTATCGCATGAATCCATTTTTTTTTTTTTTTTTTTTTTTTGGAATACTTTTTGTAAATTTTCTTTTTGCTTTCATTAATTTAATATTTACCCTTTTCTCTTACTTCACAGAACAATAAATTGCCTGCTCCAATACACACTCCACTGGACCATCGTAAACAAAATGACGAACGTAACGCATACGCAGAAAAATGTACATCGGTGAAATCTATTACTAGTGGTATTGATGGTTAATGCACAATGGTCGCACCTTTGTTCTTGTTTCTCATGATGCCAAGTCGCCAACTTGTCGGATTCCTTTTGCTACAACAATTTTATTCGGCTTTTGTACCGTAGTTACGCCGGTTTTGTCAATATTCCATATTTGTCAGATTTTAAACGATATCTTAGCTTTCTGTCCTTCCGAATAAAGTTACCTTTTAGCAGTTTTTATACTACTTCATAAAATTTTTGTAAATAGTCTTATGAACAATGCCATTTACAAGGATTTCGTGCCAACGCGAAAATCAACTAATTTGAAAATAAACCATGTGAGGGGCAGTAAAAATATATATGGTATAATTTTATATCTGCGTTTTTCAATTGTCCACCACATAGTAGATAATTTAATGAAATTGTCATATTTTCTAAACTAACTAACGCTACCGATATAGATCAAATGATAAAAAGTAAAGTACATATTAAAAAAATAAGACATTTGCTTTTCTTTTTCGATGTGTCACAATTAAAAAATCGCAATAAAAAAATTTTTCAAACACAATACTAAACTCTTTCAATTATTCTGCATATGGCTACTGCCGCTTTTAATCGACGAACGAGTGGAAATTGTAAATTACACGTTCAAAACAATTCCCATACCAGGATTCACATAAGTAAACAAAAACACTAGTATTTCGGAGTGTGTTTCAATTGTCCCTATATTTCAATTAGCCTCATCTCCCTCTAATTGAGCGCGGAAAAATCAAAAAGAAGGACAAACAAATGACACGAAACGGTATTAAATAAAAAAGAAGCGTGGAGAAGCAAATAAGATCGAAAGAATTAAAACCCGACTTAAATCACTATAAAAACTACGACCAACAAGCATCGAGGGGGAAAAACGCATAACAACTTATTTACATTAATACGGCCAGGGATGAAAATAAAACTGTGATAGACAACGTCTTGATAGCAGTTACCGATTAAAATAAATTAAATATAAATAACTAAAAATTAAATTTTAATGTGCCGAACGACACTAGAAATGTTTCCGATCGGGCTAGTTCTTGCTTCGCGAGTATTTTTGTAGCAACAGCTGTTGAACGCAACAAAACGAAATCAATTGAAGGTCCGTTAAGGTAACATTGAGGAAGAAAACGAAACGAATGTATAAAAGAATTGAAAAATACTGTAACTGGAATTCGAAGCCGGAAAACAAATAGCTCAAAATTGAAAAGCGAGAAGATTTCCTTTGAAAATGTTAAACACTTTTTTTTTCTAAATTCCCCTATTTCCCTCGAATATAAATAATACCGTCACCGCAGAAGCAATGTAACAAACTATTCTGCGCGTATGTTAAACCTGTCCGTTCTCCTATAGTACGAGTATGTTCCACTTGTTTCTCCGTTGCGCTAGCACAAGCAAACTATTTTTGATTAAATCTAGAGTTTTCCAAAAAGCACTTTATTATCTTATAAACAATCTTACATCCTGTCGAAGAATGAACTAGTTGAAAGCAATTAACAAATTCCGCGCGTTAAAAATCACAGTTCATTTCACGTATTTTTAATATTGTTTATTTCCATCTTTCACTTTTTTTCCAAGTCAACAACAACTCCAAACAGAAATATGCATTACGTTTTTCGTAAGCATCGTCGAAAAACTGCATATACGCATTATTATTATTCGTAAGCATTCTGACAAACATATAATATATACTTACTACTCAATTAATAACATAACTATAAAAAAACACATATGTATATTATAATAATCCTTCAAATCATTCAATTTATCATAAGCAGACAGCACTAATAAGTAGTCTATAAAGGACTACTCTAGCGACTCTGTGACGTCACAACCCCTAAACGTGTGCAGAGAGCTGAAAGTAACGTAAGTATTTCATCAGGGAGGAAAAAGATAACCTAATTTTTTATTCAGACGCTGAAAATTCACCCAAGTTTCCCCCAATTCCCCCGTGTGGTTCCCCTGCATTTCCGATAAACCGAACCGATTATTAATTAACATAAGTATATTAATTAATGTTCGAAAGTAACCCAAGTCCCCGCTAGTCCCTCCCGGCCACTGCGTTACCGCGATTTTTCAAAATTCTGGGCTTAAGTATGAAAATTCCAAAATGTAACCTCAATATATTATTTAAAGCGTAAAGCAAACCCAACACTTCACACACGTAGGGGAGAAGTGGGATGAATCGGACAGGGGGATGAATCGGACACTCGTTTTTTCTCGGCTGTGTAAGGCATTGGAAAGTTAAAATTTAGTACGAAGGCAAGCTATTGATGATATCTACCAAGCATTTCATCGACTGCGATATCTGTTTTCGTGTAACTGAGATAATGCAAAAAAAAAAAAAAAATTGTTGATTTTTGAAAAAATTTTGATTTCAGTTTTTTGAAAAAATTTCGTATATTGCGTAAAAATTTTGAAGACATATCGGGTAAGTTTTTTTTATTGAAGTATTATGAACAACCTGTCACAATTTGGAGCCGTTCTTTCAAGGGGTTTTTGAAATAGACCAAATTTTTGAAAAAATGAGCCATAGGGATGAATCGGACAGACTAATCATTAACCCTACAGATCGCGATGTGCATTTAAAGATGCACACATTTCCAAACTCTGTTTTACGACTCATAATGCTAATACAGGTTATTGGTTGCAATATGCCATTTGAAGTTGTTTTTGTTCCAGTAAAAATCGAAAATTCATTCAAATGTACTGGTTCATGGCCAGTAAACCGTTTGTCTTTTGAAACAAATAAAAAACTCTCTGGACAACGAGATGATTCCATCTCCAGAGAATGAGGTCCAAACAGCAACTTTGAATTCATCTGCGAGATAATGCAACTGAACTAAAAACTTTGAAGTCATCTCAAGAGAATGAGGCCAAAACAGAAACTTTGAATTCAAGCTTGAGCGGATCTTCGTATAAATCTTCTCCCCAGTCCTTCTTGAAAACAAAACGACCTTTCCGAGATGTCATAACAGGAACAAGAAAAATTCGCCTGAAACCGGGAAAAAATGCAGAGTTTACTTTAACTCCTGAGATGGAGAAAGCTGCGAAACGCGCTCAAACAGCTGCAAAACGTGCATAAGCCGAAATGATTCGAAACCAAAAAATAAACCAAGAGCAAAGAGAAACCTCAATTATCAATCCCAACCTAAAAAGAATTCAGATATATCAAACCAAGGCTTCACTAAAGATTTTAGCGACGTTCAAATTCGTGACTGGGTTGTAGTGAACTTTCAAATGAAACAACAGAAGAAATCTCGCCGCTACATGCCCAAAAAAGGTAAATTTATTGGGAACTTTCTTCGTTAGCGTTCACTAAAAAACACACTGGATACATCTTTCAGTATCCCAATATTCGTGACAAGTATGTGCATTTCTTTACGATCAAATTGTAAAAAAATTAATGCCCCCAAAAAATACTCGAGGGGTATGTTTAAAATCCGCGCGACTCATTTATAATTTTTCATCGTTTTTTGTTCGAAATGCAAATAAAATATGATTTTTTACGGGTTTTTTTTCGTTTTTTTTTTTCATTTTTTTTTTTGTAGAACATGTTGACTTTTCATCTTATAGGATTTGTATAAGAATTTATTGCAGATTCTTGAAGAAAAATACATTTTAAATGAAAAAAAAAGATATGTCCGAAGTATCCCCCATGTTGAGGGATACTTCGGACAAAATGGATGAAGTTTAAAATTAAGCTCATCAAGTTGTACTTATCCGAAAGGTAAAAGTTTTGCAGCCAAAATGTAGCGCATTGTTCACACTACACAATGGTGCAAAAAGAAAGTTGATACGATTTACCATTACAGAGAAAATCGCTCAAAACTAAAAAGTGTCCGATTCATCCCACTTCTCCCCTATACACACGCATATATTCACCACAACGTTAGCCTCCGCGAAAGCACACGTGCCGTTCCCACGCATACTCCGATCTCCGCCGCGATATCACACCCACACAGGCGCTCCGTTCACGCTGCCACAATTTTTTTTATAAAATTAGCTTAAGTATATTTTTTTATTTTCCGGATTCTGTGATCGTAAAGTCAAATGCGAAAGCACACGCACTGTTCCCACGCATATGTCTAACATAACGTTCTCCGCCGCGAAAGCGCACACGCCGTTCCCCCGCACGCCTCACCCGTTCCCGATACCGAGATTATTTTTTTAATATTTCAAAGTCTAAGTATGGAAATTTCAAAATTAGCCTAAGTATATTTTTTATTTTCCCGATTCCCAGATCTTACTGCCATATGCCAAAGCGCACACGCCGATCTCGCGCACACATTGTCCGCTCGCGGATACCGCGTTTTTAAAAATATTTCAAAGCCTAAGTATATATTATTATTTATACACTGATCAATTTTTTTAAGGATCTTTCGTATTTTTACAAGTATGGACGCACCCGCGACGAAAAGTTCTCCGATCATATCGTTGCATGCAATCATCACCGCGTTATAATATTTTTTTTAATTATTATTTTTTTTTCACATAATAACCTAATCCCTGCTCTGTTGTCTAAACCTATCCGGCTATCCAAACAAATTAACAAATGAATTATTTCTATACTCAAAAACTATCCTTAGTTTCCTTTACTTCCTTTACCCCTTCCACCCTCTTTTCCGATCGATTATAATATACATTATTTATTTTTTCTTATCCTCCGATCATCTTACACACTATGATAGCTTAACATCCAATCCTGCACATAACGCGGCCGCCGTTTTAATATCTAATATATTGCATTCTATTTACTTTTACTATGACCACCAAAACCCCGATCGACGCTCCCGCAGCCTCCAGCATTTTATATTTGAACGGTAATTATTTTTTCTGTGTCCACCGTCAATGCACATAATCAATTCCCTCACATGCTTACACCGCTGCGATACCCACCGCGATATCACATCTAGCATACATATTCTGCTATTAGTTTCTATATCGTTCATAATAACTTTTTTCAACTCCAAATATTACGGAATTATCGTAAGTATATTTTTTACGCTTCCGATCATTTCTTCCGACCGTTGATAAATTTTTATTTTTTCTCCGATTCTAAAAATAAATCCCTCGATGCCTTCACTGCTTATGAATGTGTACACATCTTCTGCAGCTAGTTTCCATATCGATCATATTAATTTTTATCAAGTCTAACTATTATAGAATTAACCAAAGTATATTTTCTTCACTTACGATCAATTCTTCCGACCGTTCATAATATTTTTTTTTTCTATGGTTTTAAAAATAAATCCGACGAAGTCTTCATCAATATGATTGTACACAACATATTCCCTCACACTCAAATGCTACCGATAATCCTCCTATCGTTCATGATAACTTTTTTCAACTCCAAGTATTATAGATTTAGCCTAAGTATATTTTTTTCACCTCCAACAATTTTTTCCAAACGTAAGTAATAAAATTAATTCAAGTATATTTTTTTATTTAACACAGTTTCAAAAGTTCTCCCTCCCCTATTCACCCTACACAAATTACAAATCTTTCGTATTATTTTTCATGATTACCTCCACCCGAAGCTACAATGAAACCTAACCATCCATTCCCGCGCATGCGTCTGCTAGCGCTGGTTTCCCTCTCATTTATAATAATTTTTCCGAGTCTATTAGTTTGAGAATATTTTATTTACTTCAATTTCTAAATATTTTTTTTTCTGAATATTTTGTATTATATATATTTTTTCCCCTCTATTATGTCTGTACACAGTCGTAGCGCAAATGTGCTTCGCTCATATCCTTGCATGCATGTTGTCATGCCGTCCAATTCGATCGTGTGACATTGTCATTAAGCCTGCTGAAACAGGATCTTCCCTTTATATCTTTTGTAGAAACCGGTTCACATGTACACACCTACACAATCATACTTAGGCCAAAGATCACTTGACAACTCCGTTCATCTGCGTATGTAAGCAACTTTCACCAAATGAATGTGGGTTTTCTGATGCAACCCTCCCTTTTCAAAGACATGCATCGAACTAGAATGTTGAATGGATCTGATCGTGCAGTTAGTATTAGTGGTATGTGAAACGTGTGGAATTTGTTGAAGCTGTGTTCTTCATGCGTTATTAAAGATTTGCCTTAACTTTAGAAGTAATAATTTTCTACGTTTTTAGTAAAAATTTAAAAATATTATTCAAACATGAATAACAATACCGATTCGATTGATATTAAAACCGACAAATTTATTCAGAATTCATTTTCGAATGATAGTGACTCGCATTCGTCTTCTTCACCTCCAACACCACAATGTGATGATGGTTATACATCAGAAGAATCAACATCTTTTATACGTAAAATCGTTGATCCTGTATTATTATCAGAACAAGTGGTTATAGCTGAATATTTTGTAGATATCAGCGTCCATATAGATTGTGATTATGGTTTCCGAGTAACCGAACTAGCAATGATTGATACGTCTGGCGGGAAGTGTTATAAACCAAGCAGAGCATGGCATGCATCAAAAATGCCGCATTTACAATGTTCTTCAGTGAGTTATTACTTGAAAACCCCTTCATTATTTCCCTGTCGGGAAGAAATATTCATGGCACGCGATATATTCATGATATTATCCAAAAAACCGAGAGTTCGCGTATATGTTTTAACAGTATATGCTAAACTTACTCTAATGGAACTTAACGAAAAGTCTGAATTGTTGCGTGACTTAGACTACGAAATCGTTAATATGGATCAAGTCTTTCGAATGACTAATATTGAGGTTCTACATGAAGAGTATTTTGGTATAAGCAATTTGGTAACTTGTAAACACCATAATGAAAATGATAGTTTTCATTGTGCAGTGAAAAACGTTATGGTGATGAAGGCATGGTACGATCATGTCATCCGTCCGCTGAAACTTATGAATAATCTCAATATAAATGATTTAAGTCAGTTGTTCATTACAGTCACCAAAGAAATGATAATTACATTATTTCCAAGTTGTGTTGGAGACATTTATACATTTTTACCAGATAGACTAAAACAGGATGATACGATAAAATCACTTCTACCATGTTTTGAACATGAGAATGATGAAGAATATTATTTCGATGACGATATATTACGACATTGTATGAAAGTAAAAGATTGTATCGATTGTCAACGTACAATTCGCGCGGATTAAAAATTCATCAATTCATTCGTTTTAACAATTTTGTAAATATTTATATGTATATATTTGTATATATTTTTCCCTCGATATCTATTCATTCTCCTATTGTATATATTTGTTCCTTTTTCCCTCGATATGCGTTCGTTCGTTCATTCTATTGTATATATTTTTTTCCTAATTATTTTTCGTCTTTTTTCCGATCCTTTTCGATTTACGTTTAATTTATTTCTCTCTCTCTCTCTCTCTCTCTCTTCCCCTCTTAACTTGAACTACTGGTAATGATGAACTTTTTCCAAAAATCTGAACCAGTTGTGTAAAGTGTATATAATTATTGTTTAATTTTCGAATAATTTGATCATATCTTTATAGATTAAAAAATTATATTCTTGCCTGTAATATTTCACTTTTTTTCTTTCTGTAACAAACAAATCTAACTGTTCAACTTTTTCACGTATATCACGTATTTCCGCAGCTGTGAGAGGTTTCATCTGTTTGTAGGATACAACCTCAGACTCTGATGGTTCTCTCAAAAATTTTTAAAATCTTTAGTAATCGCATTTTTTAAAAAAATACATGTATGGTTTTAATATTTTATATTTCGTAAGTACTTTTTCGCGATATATATGAGATCGTCCATATGATGTTGGTGGAGATAGAAAAAACCTGTTAGTTTACGAGACACAGAATGTTCGAAGAAAAAACGCGGTAGCACGAGCAGATCAGGGATGCAACGTGCGAGTGAGAGACTGCATGCATGTATGTGTGTGCGATAAAGGAAGATATTCTCGAGAACAACAGCTTGATTGTAAAAAAAAAAACGTCGAAGTCGTCTCCAGCCACCCCAGAACAAGGGAAGTATCGAAAACAAAAAAAAAAAAAAAGGCTGTCTAAAAGACCTTCTTTTTTTCATTCATAGTATTTTGTTGTTAGAAATACTTATGCTCGTTGCCGTTCTCGATCGCGTTCCACTGTCAAGACCTCTGAACACACAATACTAACGTTACCGACACTATGTTCCATATCGAATATAATATTTTTTTCTCTGTGTTATAAAATTATGTCAAGTATGTTTTTATTCTTTCGTTACGCTAAAAGTTTTTCAAAACTTTTTAATATATACCGTACATACAAATGTTCGCCGCAGACACTTCTCGCTTCATTACCACTAATATATCTGTACGTTCATTGTCACTATTCTTATCATAATATAGTTTTTTTCAGGAAATCATAGAAGTCGTAGAAAATGGCTCTTTGCTCCGTTCATACTATGAATCTATTTCCAGAATTCAAATCGTGCATAATTATTTTAGAATCAGCTGAAATATATTTTGTGATTGTACATAATATATTTTTTATTATTATTTTATTATGTTTCTGTAAGAATTCTGGATATTAAGCGTATTAATCATTTAACATTTACATTGTAACTATCTGCTCATGTTTCAAAATTTTCGAAATAAGTATTATAAATAAATCCAAGTATACTATCTCAGTATCGAAAAACTTACCTTATATCACCCTTCAATCGAAATATTTTTTAGTCTATCGTACATATTATTTTCATCATTTAAATTTTTCTTCAATTCACAAATAACCTAACCTATAGAAAACGTATTGTTGTAAACATTCATGACGAATTCACTCCTTATAATTACATCATGAAATAATTTTTTCTGTAATTATTTTTTAGCAGTCATGAAAATATATTAGTATTTTAAATTTTTTATTTTCCATACACGACAAAGATATTGAAATCACTACATCTATAAATGCATACATCCGACGTCTCCAATAACCTATCAGGATTTTTAAAATTAGCCAAAACATACTATTTTTCACTACAAATTCCGTTCGTCCGTAATTTTTCTATATGATCACTAACCTACGAAAACACTTCGTTCGTTTTACTCCTGAAACAAACACTCTTATTCCCTCATGCTAACAATCTTTAAAATCTAACAATATAACACGAAATTAGTCTAAATATGCAAATCTTGCAACATGTTTTAAAATTAGTCGAAGTATACTATCTTTTCACTATCAAATCCGATCCTGCATAATTTTTCTTCTATGTTATCATTATTGCAAGACCCTACAAAAACGTTTTGTTCGTTTTACTCATACTAATGCGATCAATCCTTTTTCCCTAGTGCTAGCGACCTTTAAAATTTAATACTGTGATACGAAATTATTCTAAATATATGTTCATGCTAGCAAAATTATTACATTACCCCTTTTTCTACTCAATTGTATGTATGTTTCCGAAAAATCTCATTATATATTTTCAAAATGAACTCCAGCTCACGTATTATTTTTAAATTTCACTTATTTATAATTGTTTTAATTATATCTGTTACAAGACCCTGTAAAAGAATATAAGCAATTCACGCACATATAATTATTGTTCAGAGGTGTTGTGGACGTACTTTATCACATACTTTTGTAAGTTCATACTGAACGGACTTCATAACCTTTTATCACTCATTTAGATGCGGAGACACACAACTTTTAGCGGAGCAATCTATTCTTTGCTAAACTAATGATTGACAACAACAGTATCCGCAACATTTGCTGATGACACGTGTATACTGGGAGCGCATGAGGATCCGACTTGCACCTCGGTTCTAGTCCAAGAACACCTGAATAAAATTCAAGACTGGACGAGTAAATGAAAAATTAAAATTAATCATTTAAAAAGTCAGCAGGTCACCTTCACGCTGAATAGAGGGAACTGCCCTCCCGTATACGTAATGGGCAAGCGCTCGTTAATTGCAACACCGTTAAATACCTAGGATTGGTACTGGATCGTCGACTTACTTGGGGAGCTCAAGTTGCAAACTGCAAACAAAAAGTCATTGCTAGAATCAAGGCGCTAGGGTGTATTTTTAATAGAAAATCTAAGGTCACCCTAAGGTGTAAAAGACTAGTTTACATGGCGGTTGTAGCCCCATGTTGGAGATATGGGCTTGAAGTATACGGAACTTCAGCAGCGAGCAATATCGGAAGACTACAGCAACTGCAGTAACGAATATTAAGGCAGATGGTTAACGCTCCGTATTACGTGTCAAATAAAACCCTCCGTGAGGATCTAAACGTTCCGTATGTCAAAGATGTGCACAGAGAACTATATATCAAGTTCTACAATAAGTTGCCAGTTAACGATAACCCGAATATAGCCAGCATGAGGCGGATGAGCCTTCCAGGTTGCATACACCGGAGACTGAGAAGGACATGGTGTAGAAATGTTTTGGCAAACGAATGACTAGGGAAAGTTTACAACAGCAGATACGTCGTCATGTAGCATTCCGCATAATCGATTAGCGTTACGTATTAATCTATATAAATTTTTCTTATGCGTTTATTTATATAAGACAACGTTAATAGTTATTGTAAGTCTCGCTGTAGTTATTATATGTTTCGCTACTGTCTCTGATCCGCTGGGAGAATAGATAATATTCTTAAATTTCTGTTTTTCTTTTTAGTATAGGGTCAGCAGTGCCAATAGTAGTCATCTTCGACTGGCCTGGCAAAAAAAAAAAGAAAAAAAAATTTAACATGTTGTTCTGATTTATTTATATGCGTTTATTTTATTTAATTCTATTCTATTCAGAGACTTCAGGATCTTCAAAATGGCGTATCAGACATTAATTTTGATACAGCATTAAGGAGGAGATTTTTAAAACCCACGAAAAAAAACACCTTTAAGAAATCATATCCCCCGTTCGAATATTTCGCACAAACTTTTTGATCATACGTATCTTTAACACAAACGTAAGCATCCCTGAATTTACAACATTTTTTAAATGTCTGCTTTTCAGATGTTTTGCAATAATTATAAACATTTCCATTGTAGCTTTATTTAATGTTTCTATTTCATTTTATTTTTTATTTAACATTATTTGTAAAACTCGTGATACATAAAAATTAAACATTAAGAGTAATACTTCATTATGATCTCTTTGCTGATAGCAATTTTTACGAAAATATAAATATACAATAAATAAATAAAAATCCACGAATATATATATATATATATATGTATGTATCTTGAAATTGACGAACTAGTAGGACATTTTTTATATAATATACATTATGAAATACATTTATTTCATCGTAGTTTTTAAAGTTAACAGTACTTACTTGACTTAATACGTTCACATTTAATTCAGTTAATTACGTTTATTTATATAAATAATATGTAGTTTACAACGATTTATAACTTCGATTGAATTAATATTACAGCTTAATATTATTCTCTTTAACCAATAGTCAGAGAACTTTATAGAGTATAGCAGATTGCCAAGTTTTCTCTATTTCAATAATTTCTCATTCGATCATCACTCGAAAATATTTAACGTAAAAACAATCTAACAGCTATCATGTTAGTTAAACAGATTGTTAACAGATGGCGCCTCCTTCAAAATAAGAAAAGTTTTAAAATGTAATTTTTTAACGAAAACATTAATTTTAAGATATTTACTTATTTTTCGCCATTAGAGGGAAAAATAATCTTCAAAATCAAAAAACGTTAATTTCGATACAGTATTAAACGAAATATTTTTCATAACAACAAAAAAACACCTTTGAGAAATATATATATACATATATATGGATTGATCAACCGAAGAGAGACAATGATGGAAGGTTTCAGTTCATATTCCAGTCCGTAGTAAATGCCAAAACCAAGTGTTCAAGTAAAAGCTACCCTGGCGCCGACATACAATCAGATCACATTCCAATGATAATGAAAAGTAGGTTAAAGTTAAGAAAAGTACGCTAATAAGTAAATACCAAAAGGGAGGGGGATAAACTTAGAAATGATAAAATTGCGGAGAAAACGTTTGCAGGAGAAATGTAATTATTCCTTAGACTTGTAATTCGTTGCAATGTTTAATGACAAATGAAAACATATCAGAAGAAAATACATTACCTAGCGGAGAAACACTTCGGTAAAGACAAAAAAAAAAAAAAAAACGCGTACAAACCTTGGATAACGGAAAAAAATTTTTATTTAATGGAACAAAGAAGGCAATTTAAAATGAAGGGAAAAAGCAAAGAGAACAATTAAGAAACGAAGAGAATGAAGAAGCAAAAAGAGCAAAAGAAAGATTAAACTAGAGTATAAAGAAATAGATGCGAATTTTAGAAAAAAATACACTGAAAAAGTCTTTAAAAAATTAAGAAAAAATTCTTAGTTTAAGGTAAAAAAAAAGCGAAGTTATACAACAGCAATAAAATATTAACACTGATAAAACACACGAAAAGTGGAAAAACTACATTGAAAAGCTCTTTACAATGATAAACCGTTGTGTTCTTAGGCTTTAGAAAAAAAAAAAAACCCAAATCAGTGAAACTGGCATCAACTCAGACATTTTAAGGGAGGAATTTGAAAAGATTCAGAAAAACTACGACCTAAAAAGATGCCTATAATGGATCGGATATCAGCGAAGCTTGTAGATACGGATTATAAAGGGGAAATATAGTAAACGGAAGTATTAACACGGACTTCACGAGTGCTGTTTTGATGATAATTCCTCAAAAAAATACGACGCTCAAACGTGTGGAGAACACAGAACTCTAAGCATGCTATCACGTATGCTGAAAATCTGGAATCCTTTTCATATTAAAAAGACAGTAGAAAATAATTAATGTCACTACGCCCTGCGGGGCACAGGTTGTTGTAACTAGAGTTCCCTTCTCTAGTAAATAGTCACTCGACCGTCATATGGTGCTAGTCCCACCGACGGAGAAACGAAACAACAACCAAGTGAGTTCTGTACGTCCACGTCGTGCAGGGTGGTAATTTGCTATTTCGACGGGCTTAGCGTTGATTAGCAAAGCTAAATCGGAACTCATAAACACCGCTGATAGGAAAACGAAGGTGCTTCTACCAATAAATACCGTTAAGCTCTTTACTACGTTAACAACAGCAGACTATCAGCAATTCGCTCATGACAATGTGCCCCTGTCAGATTGATATATATCTATCTAAAGCGAGCAGGCGAGTCCCCGGCGCCTTAAACCGGGTCCTTTCGGCTAGGGGAGTAAACCCTAACAGAAAATCATGGCGGAAGGCAACGGAATACCACCACCATTAATAAATCCTAGAATTGCATTATGAATACCGATAAAACAAGGGCCCTAAGTCTCCGTCAGGCTGCTTCTTATCCACCAAGACAGTCGAATAGGGTGCGAAGAATCCGCGGAGTGAAAACACGGTGGAACTATATCAATATCGCTACCGGAGTTAAGAAACGCTATCAAAAAAGCCAGAAAACATAAAGCCATAGGCGAAGATTCCATTCCCGCTGACTTAATCAAACATCTCACGCCAAGTTATGAAAAAGAGCTACTGAAAACCATCAACAATATTTACGATGAGGGTGTGATACCTGAAGACTTTAAAGCTGTGAATTTTATACCAATGCCGAAGAAAAATAACTCGCAAACATGCTCAGAATACAGAATCATTGCGTTGATGAGTCACACGTTAAAACTATTATTAGCGATAATAAACTCTAGAATCGAACGGAAGCTGGACAAGAATCTGAGTGAGACTCAGTACGGCTTCGTTGCCAAAAAGGGAACCAGAGATGCGATTGCTCTTCTAAAAGTGGTAATACAGAGGGCCCTAAATACAAATAGAGAAATCTTTGCATGCTTCATCGATTACGAAAAGGCGTTTGATCGCGTTAACCACAAAAAGCTGATGGGAATTCTACAGAAGCACAACATCGACAATAAAGACCTGTGTCCAATTGGAAATCTATACTGGAACCAGTGCGCAAGTATAAAGATCGGCACCAACTACTCCGAAGATAAATGTGAAATAAGGAAGGGAGTGAGACAAGGATGTCCTCGTTCACCTAGGCTATTCAATATATACGCAGAAGAAATGATGAAAGAAGCAAAAATTGAGAAAATGGGATTGAAAATAAACGGCCGAAGGATAAACGAAATAAGTTACGCAGACGACAAAGTGATAATAGCCGAATCTAAAATTCAAATGCAAAATATGTTAGATAAAATAAACAACGCAGGATTGAAATACGGCATGAAGATTAATACGGAAAAGACAAAAAACTAATGAAAATCTCTAGAAATGATGTTAAAGAAGTGTAAATACAAAAGATCGAAAATCAAGAAATAGAAAACGTGGCAGAATTTAGATATCTAGGCGCATTAATAAACAATGACGGAAGAGACCAGAAAGAAATAAGAACAAGAATCTGTATGGCGAAGAAGGCATTTAACGACATCAGCAGAGTGCTTGGAAATCGAAATATGAGTTTAAGCCTTCGGAAAAGAATAATGCGCTGCTATGTATGGACCGTCCTAAAATATTCCTGTGAAACATGGACCATGAATGCAGATTGCGAAAAAAGATTAGCAGCTTTCGAGATGTGGTGTTATCGGAGGCTATTGAAAATATCACGGACCGAACACATAAAAAATACGGCAGTGTTAGCAAAAATAGAGGAAAAATAGAAACTAGTCGAAGATATCAAAAATCGAAAAATGAAATATCTGGCTCACAAATTTAGAGAAAACGACTTGTTCATGCTGGCGGTACAAGGAAAGATACAAGGAAAGCCAATAGAAGGACGGACGAGATTAGAATTAATGACAACGAACCTTCCGGCAAACTCCTCAATATGTAAAAGTCTACGAGAGACGATTACTCGGGCCAGATATAGATTAATTTAATAATGCATGCAATCTCTTGTCTCAAGAGATGCAACCATGATGATGATGATGATGAATGTCGCTACGCGTGATTATCGTGAAAAATCTGAAGATAAATAAACAAGTATGTATAGCATTCGTAGGTATTAAAAAAAACAAAAAAAAACGTTTGATAATGTGAACTGGAATATTTTGAACAGATAAAATGACTACAGAGATCGACGATTACTTTTCCAATTAAACAAGGTTCAATAAGTAATACTAAACAATGTTATCGCAGCAAACATCCAAAGGGAGTTAGACAAAGATGTTATCCGCGGCTAATTCTTTTTAACGAACATATTTCTGGATAACAGAGCTACAAATATCAGCGCGTTAATAATGTATGGTATAACACACTATGTACGGTATGCTAATAATACAGCGTTAATAATAGAAAATGAAACGGCCTTGCAACACTCGATGATCTGAACAAATTATTATTATTTGAAAGATGCAAAATGAAAATGAATACAAATAGAATTAGATTAATGGCTAGTTCAAGACCGGAATATCGGTAAATGCAGACACATATATATTTCTAAATGAACAAAAACTGACGCGAATAAAATAATTTTGTTGCCTGAGAAGCCTAATTGGAATAGAAGATCCGAAAAAGAGCTAAAAATGAGTTTAATAAAAAGAGAGCCCTGCTCGCATCTAAAAGTATCTTCCTGCGCGCAAGAAAGCTGTTAGGTGAAACGTTTTTTTTTTTTTTTTTTTTTTTTTTTTTTTTTGCAGTATTGCACATAACGGCTCGAATCCTGAACTAGACTAAAAAGAAAAGGTATTGTAGGAAAATTTTGAAACTATCTTGTACTGAAAAAGCCACAAACAAAAAGGTATTCCAGCGTTTTAAAATCCAAAAATACACGAGTATAACTTATTTGAAGAAAAATTTACCTAGAATTTTTATTATATGTTATCTGTTTCGGTATATGTTTTGTGAAATACGTCAATTTTATACAATTCACTTTATTTGTTAATCAAGATGGAACAACAATTTTAGTAATGCGATATAGGAATAAAGGAATACACTTACATTTTGTATTTTAAAATTTTTTTTTTTTTTTTTTTTATTTTAAATGGGCACGCCAGCACAGGACATTTACCCAGCACAAAAGATTAAAAGAATAGAAGGACATATGGAGCGACAAGTTATATCAAGAAACGATTAGAGACAGAGGAAATGAATGCGGATAACAAGGGAACAACAGAAGGAGATGGAAAAGTGAGAATATAGAGGGCACTGTAAGGTGTAGGGAGACCAAGGCTAAGCAAATTGGAATAAAGGATCGCGCGTTCAGTAGAAATAAAGGAACATTCAAATAGTACGTGGTTTGCATCACACGTGCCATTTAAGGTTGCAGGATGAAAGGGACACAAAGGAGATTGAACCAGAGCAAAGCGGAAACGAGAAGCCGGGAGCAGACTGTGATTAAAACGAAGGCGAACTATGGAAGAAATGACAGAACGGCTGATACTGGGAAAATTATTAAACCAGGGAGAAACGGATGGAGAAGGCTGTAAAGCAAGGTAAAAGGAGTCAGGGTTGGAGAAAAAGGACGGATAGAGATCAGTCCAAAAGTCACGGTGAGAACGAAAAGAGAGAGAGTAAAGACATTGGGAAGGAAATCTGCCTATGAAACGACCACTTACTGCGGCCGAGCAAGCTAACGAGTCAGCAAGATCGTTACCAGCTATACCACAGTGGCCAGGAATCCAAAGCAGGTCAATATGGATAGAACGGGAGGCTAATAAATTGAAAATCAAGGAGCGTATATAAAGAATAATAGGACAGGAAGAGGGTTCAGGAAGGGGAGATGCGATAGCTACTAAAACACTCTTCGAGTCGGAGCATAGAAGGAAATTCATTAAATTAGAAGTTGAAGATATAAAGAGGACCGCACGCAAAATAGCCGTGGATTCGGCTAGGAATACAGAAGAGAAGGAGGGAAGTTGAAATGATTCAGAATAGTTGAGAGCAGGAAGAATAAAAGCGGCACCGACCCCCGAAGCAGATTTCGAGCCATCCGTAAAAATCGTGATGTGAGCAGGAAATAGAGAGGAAAGAGTGTGATTAAATTCTTCGTGAATGGCAGGACGAGGAAGAGACTTAATATTAGAAGGTAAAGAGAATAACTTAGGCGGATGAGACAGTTCAGAGAAGTTAAAGGTAAAGTATGGAGATTTGTTTTGGGAGAGGACAAAGTGAGAAAGTGGAACGAGTCGAGAAGAGATGAGAGAAAGAATTGGAATCTTACGAGGAGAAAAACGCCAGTTGACCCGGATATATCGATAAGAATTCATGAGTTTGGAAGGAGAGATCTGCAGACGTCTAATCATGAACCTTTCACCAAGGTGAAGTCTTCGAATACAAAGAGGAACAAAGCCAGTTTCGGACAGAAGAGCTGGAATTGGAGAAGAATTCAGGGCACCAACACAGAGGCGCAGACAAGAATTTTGGATGCGATCAAGTTTGACGAGAAGGGAAACAGGAGCACTGGCATAAAGAAAAGAACAATAGTCAAACTTAGAAAGAATAATGGATTTATACAGCATGAGAAGAATATATGGATCACCACCCCATTTGGGGGAAGACAACGCCTTCAAAAAATTTAGTCTTTTGAGAGCAGACGTGCAGAGATAGTTAATATGATCATGAAAAGACAGAGTACTATTAAGAATTACACCGAGGTAGGAGAAGGAAGTGAGTAAAGGAATAGGGACCTGGCACATGAAAAGGTTAACCAAGGAACGATCAAAAGGACGAAATGTAAAAACGATACCAGCAGATTTCTCAGGGGAAATAGAAAGATGAAGAGAAGATAAAGAATTTTCTAAAATAGCAAGGGAGTTATTAAGCTCCTCATTAGCAGAAAACAGATCATCAGAAGAAGAATAGACGAGAATATTTTAAAATTTTACATAGGCAGCAGTAACTAGACTAAACACGCTCTTTATAAAAAAATAAATTTTAAAATACAAGATAAGTAAACTATATATCAAAGTATTAACTAGAGAGCATAATAAAGAACTAGCCAATTAACCATTCAGTTCTCGGGAACAGACGTCAAATATATTATTATTTTTTTTTTTTTTTTTTTTTTTTTTTTTTATTAAAAAAAACCCCACTTAAGTGGTTTTTATTACAATCTGTTCGGTTCACGAACATTCAGTAATACTCTAAATTAATTGTATTATTATATATGCACTAGGATTCCCAGTGGACGATCCTGCATTTTCTTGTATTATATTTTTTCTTCGGTTAATTCATGAGGTTTTGTTCTTTTCAACCGCCTGACTTCATCCTGATCAGACAGAAGCTGCCTCGCTTCTGTGTTTACATGCTTTTGCAGCCTTAAACAGTGCGTTCTTGCCAGTTCCTTTATCACCTGTGAAACTTCTGGCACATGAAGATCCTGATGAATATCATCGTTTCTTTCATATTGCCTGGCATTAGTGATAGTCCTAAGCACTTTGTTCTGGAACATCTGGATTTTTTTTACGTTGGCTACTTTAGCACAACCCCAAAGCTGACAACCATAACTCCACGCTGATTTTAGTATTTGATTATAAACCAACAATTTATTGCTCAGCGACAGAATACTCTGTCTTCCAATAAGCCATTTCATCTGCAACATTTTCAACTTTAGTTGTTCTACTTTTTTATTAATATGCATAGACCAGTTCAATCCCGAATCCAAATTCATACCTAGATATTTCACGCATTTTATATTGGGTACAATTTTTGAGTTAATTTCAATCGGACAGTACTGGATTCTTCGATTTGTAAAGTTAATATGTACTGATTTTTCTTCATTAAGGTTTATTTTCCATTTTCTTGTCCACTTCCAAATGTTTTTGATGTGGGACTGCACGTTCATAGTTGATTCTTCTATATTATTTCCCATAGCCATCACAGCTGTGTCGTCTGCAAACATGGCCGTTGTGATATGCTCGTTAACAGGAATATCAGCGGTATATAATAAATATAAAATTGGTCCGAGGACACTTCCTTGCGGTACTCCTGCTTGTATGTCTTGCAATTCCGAGTATTCATCATTATGCTTTATTCTAAAATATCTGTCAGTTCGGTACGATTCAATAATTCTGCAAACTTTAATTGGTAATATCTTCTTAAGTTTAATTACCAATCCCTTGTGCCATACCTTATCAAACACTCGCTCCACGTCAAGGAACACCGCTGTACAGATCTTCTTTTCTTCTAGACTTTTTTCAATTATTTTTGTTATTCTATGGATCTGATCTATTGTAGAGTGTGCTTTTCGAAATCCGAACTGGTGATTGGGTATATAATTCTCTATTATTGGATTCAATCGTTTCAATAATAATTTTTCAAACAACTTAGAAATAACGGGTAGCAAGCTAATTGGTCTATATGATTTAATATTTGTCTGTACTTTCCCGGGTTTAGGTAGCATAATTATTTGAGCTACTTTCCATAGTTGGGGAAAATATCCAATTCTTATTATAGCATTAAATATTTGAGTTAGTGCCTTATGCCTCTTTTTGAAAATTCCTTTAGTATTTGTACCGAAATTAAATCAAAACCGGGAGATTTCTTTACATTCATATTTATTTTTATTTCATTATATATCTCTCTAGGTCTAAAATGTCTCAGAGATCCATCTTTCCCTTGCTGATACACAATGTTTTTATCATCATCTGTTGTATCAAGTGTAAATACTTGTTTTAAATAATTCGCAAATTCATTAGCTTTGTCTTTGTCACTTCTTGTCCATTCGTTATTGCCTCTTTTAATAGGGAAATTTTGCTGTTGTGGTCTATTAATGCATTTTGTAGCTTTCCATAAAGAATAGTTCGTCTCTTGTGTAGGGGAGAGATTCTCTATATAGGTTTTAAACGTGTTTTGTTTGAATTTAATTACCAATCTTTTAATTTCCTGACTTAGTTTGTTCAGCTTGGCTTTATCTGTTTTTTCCTGTGTTCTATGAAAAATTTTTCTAAACTTTCTCCTTTCCTTGATTTTTTCTAAAATATAAAACGGTAAATTTTGTTTTTTACTACTATAATTTTTTACGGGTGTAGAATTCCATGCAGCCTGCTGTATTGCATCATTAAGCTGCATGACAGCTATATCAATCTCGTCCTTAGATTTCAGCGATAATTTTAAATCAATGTTTTCGTCCAACAGCTTCCTGAACAGATCCCAATCGGTTTTTTTATTGGTAAGTGTAGCATATGGTTGCTTTAGGATTATCGATTTACTTACGGTCATGATCACTGGAGAATGATCAGACGCAAAATCATCATTGTCGTCAATATCTATGTTTCCTTCAGTAATTCCCTTAACAATAAAGAAGTCTATCAAATCAGGTAACTTTTTCTGATCAGTCGGCCAATAAGTTGGTTTCCCTGTTGAATAACATTTGCATCCCAACTTTTTTATTGCCTGTAACAAATGTTTTCCTCTTCCTGTGGTAACTCTTGAACCCCAATATGTGTGCTTTGAATTAAAATCACCTCCTATGATAAATCGAGGGCCAAGCATGTTAAAATAATCAGCCCATACGTCAAATTTTATCTGGTTACCAGGAGGACAGTAAACCGCTGATACTACTAAACTTCCATTCTTAGTATCTATTTTAACATTTGTAGCTTGAATTTGATTTGTACTAATTTCTCCTAGTACATGGTGCTTTATGCTATTTTTAATTAGTATTGCTGCACCTCTGCGCCCACCTCCATCAGGATGCATAGTATTGTACAAACAATAACCATTAAATTTGATAAAAGTGTTTTGCGCAATATTCGGTTCAGATATTAATAATACATCTATTTTTTCTTTTACTAAGAATATTTCAACTTCGTGGCGTCTATGTTTGAGCCCATTTACATTAAATGTTGCTATCTTTATCAAGTTCATTTATTGTTAGATTTATTCAACTTCCTTTCTATTGAATTTAATCTATCAAAAATTCTATTTATTCTCTTTTCCTGTTTTTCTAAAAACATTTCTAATTTTTTAATAAGGTTTTCTGACGATTTTTCTTTTTCATCATTATCATCAGCGTTAATTATCTGATGATTCATGTGCTCTTTTTGATTGTCTTTATTAGAACGATCTCTAATCACATCGCTATTCTTTTGATTATTTTCCTTATTTCTTTGTGGTAAGGTATTTTGCTCTTTATTACCAATGGGCAGTTTATTTCTCTTTTGGAGAGCAACTGCTACTTCGCATCCTCTATAACTAGCAGGATGTTGTTTCCCACACAATGCACATCGGCACTCCTCACCTGGCTTTTTTGTACATTCTCCCGTTAAATGGGAGCCTGCACATTTGACGCATCTAGGTTTACGACAACATCTATTTTTTACATGGCCATAGGCTTGACATCTCTTACATTGTGGCATGCCTTTGGGATTTCTCCATGGTTCGTTTTGAACAAGCATATGACATATATTTTTAATATTTTTAATTTTTTCAACGTCACACTTGGCATCAAAATCAATCACAAACATCGGTGTTGGTACTCTAGTTTTTATCCTTGTTTCAGCATCACTTACTGTTTTCCATATATTGCTGATTTTTAATACATTAAATCCTTGATTTAATAAGTCTTCTCTTATAGTGTTTTCTTCCATATTTGATGGCAATCCTTTAATTACCACTTTGATTGGTTTCACACTATCTAATAAGTAAGTATGGTATTCAAAGTTATTTTCAGATAAATGTTTTTCTAATTTTTTATAATTTTCTACCGTTTCAACGTTTACTCTAACTTGATTTGCCGGCAGTTGTTTACACACAAATTCATCACCTACAACTTGCGTGATTACATTTGCTAGTTTTTTTAAAATCCGAAACGTTAGCCACAAAAAATGGTTTTGATTTACCTTGATAGCGAAAATGAGGAACATCGGTTTGTATATTTTCCGGTATTCTTATACCTCTTTTTTTATCCTTTCTCTGCGGAGGTGTAATTTCACTTCCCTTCCTTTTATTATTAGTTTTATTTTTTTTGACTAACCATTCAGTCTCTTTGACTATTTCATCTTCATCAGTATAATACTGTTTGTCAACTTCAGACTTCTCTGAATTTATTTTACTAACCGACAGTAATTCTATCGTTTTCTGCATTTTCTCTATTTCATTCAGCAGCTTGCTAATTTGTATCTGTAACTCCTCATTCTGCTTTTGAAGCTTTTTATTCTGTTGGAGTAATTGTTCATTCTGTGTCACATTTGTAGGTGACTGCACTGCAGATGCAGGTGCAGCACTTGATGTACTTTTCATAATTATATTACCGCGTCAATTAAATGTTAGTAACATAATATTCTTAATCTAATTGTTAATTTGGCTCGGCTAATGCCGTATACCAAAGTAATAAACGGAATAATCTCACCGATGCGATCGTAAATTAAATATATTCTCTCTTGTTTAATAATACCGTCAGCGTTTCTCACTCGGAAGTTTCATCGGGCGAGCATGTTACACAATTACATTCCACCACGAACTTTGTTCCGTTATATCAAAACAATTTAAACGAACGCGTGTTGTCAAACTACCTCGACGTAAACAACTTTCTACTATAAAATAAATAAATATTTAGATCGAAATCCAGTCTCCGCACGTGGTTTAAAATTATAACGTATAACATCAGCATGTTCCGAAAATCGTATCACATACTGATCAGACAATAACAGGCATAGAAAATTGTGCTTACAAGAAATGGTCAGAGAGGAAACGCAGAAAATATTAAAAACCCCTTTTATATACGTACGGTAAAGAAGAATGAATATTCGAGTGCTCCTTTTCTTTTTTATGCAGTTTTAACTCTAAGCAAGTCAGTTTATTAAATTTCATATACAAATAACAATTTAAAATAATCACATTCAAATGAAAAATTACATTATTCGATAAATATGCCAGTGTACCGTTTTCGATTATCGATAGATTATATTTAATTCAACAGGTGTTTTTTACACCACGCAACATCCATCCATTAACTGCTTATGCCTGCAAAAGAATAAAATCATCATTATCACTTAAAAGTTCTGCTACTTTTTTTATATAATGGTTTCATCATCATAATCATCATCATCATCATCATCATCATCATAGTTGCTTCTCCTGAGTCGGGAGATTGCATACATTCATATTATTCGTTCCCTGGAGAGAGTTATTATCTTCTGTAGGTTTTTGCATGGCGGATTTGTGCTGTTGTTAATTCTAACCATCTCCTTCCTGTTATTGATTTTCCAGGAATTTTCCCCTGCATCGCAATTAGGAAAATTCCATTTTCTCGGCTTTTATGAGCTAGGTATTTTCGATCTTTGATATAGTCGATCATCTTGATGCTCCGTCGTGCAAATAGGAACGCCATCGGTCATTTTATTAATCAGGTCGCACGGAGTTCGAATTAAAATCCATTCTAGTGCATTCGGATCCCTCGCACTCAGCTGAACTAAACGTGAAAACATATAGATTAGCCTATAAGATGTGTAAGATCTTTACTTGTAGTCAATCGGCCAAATCGTATGTGTACACTAACGCACACAAATTTTATGGTATGTATACCGTTGTTCGTATTGTTTTTCTTCGACGTATCAATTTTTTCAATAAACGGCAGGTCTAAATAACTTGTTTTCCAGATATAAATTAAAAATTAAATAACGTATACTAGATGTATAAGATTGTAATTAAACGTATTATTTAACATGAGGGTGTAGATACTTTAAGACGGGCAATTTTGTAGCACGCATTTTATTTATTTATTTTTTTGTTTTGAACCTTGAAACAAACAACTGAGCCAAATTACACCGTGAAAACGATCAAAATTACTCTCCAGACAAAGCACGACGATTCTGACGAAATAATAATATTATAAGTCTGAAGCACAGAGATTGATTCTGCCAAACAAATTGCCGACTTACTTGTGAGCGGTACATTATTCTTCTAAATTGTTTCGGAATAAAGGTATAAAGTTTAATAAGCAACGACTAAATACAGCGAAGGTACTCGGCCGATGATTATTCGAAAGCAAAATTGTGTGTAATATTATTCAAATTTTTCTTTTGTTAAAGTAAAATCCATGAACCGTATGTAATTTTCGGCAACAAAACCATCCGAAACAGCCAGCGCTGTGTCATAATAATAGTCGGCTGAATAATTTGAAGCGAATCACATTGTTAGCGAAGTGCTCTGTAATAACTGGAGCGAGAAGTTGGAAGTATTTCGAGAAACGCGGAAGAGCATACAAGGCAAGAGAGAGACAAGAAATGTAGGGTTCAGAGGATAACAAACAAAATATGCACGTTAGAAATTCATTCGAATTCAAAAAGACAGTTGAATTACCGTATACAAATAGAAAAAGAAACAGAAATTATTCTCCACTAACAAAAGTCTGATTATTATTATGTTTGATTGGCATTATTGTTGCTCGGAAAGCCATTCTCATTTCGTACTCCGTCTACTTACACAATAGCCTGAATAAATCACACGATAATAATGATGATGGTAATAACGAAATATACAAGAGGTAATGGAATAGCAAAATCTGCCATCGCAGCCATTTTAAAATCTTAAAATTTAAAAAAATGCTTTGAACTTGCGACGCTTATAAAGGATAAAAGGTTCCTAAAGAGTTCATCATCTAAATATCTAACGCGTACGCTATATTTTTCTTATTTACTCTTTTCCATTCTAGCGGCAAACCATTTGGCCGGCAATAAAACACTGTTAATAAGTAGAGTATAAACGAAAGGAATCGAACAGCGCCAGATGTAAGCAAAGAAAAGAAACAAAACAGAGAACAGAAGATCTAATAAATAACCGGCAAACTAAAAAAATAACGAAATCTATCCATCAAATCGTCGTCTGGCTCCATTTTTATTATTAATTTTGTTTTTTTTATTGGTCTGGTCAACTATAGGACCAAACGCGTGAGAATTGTTATATACTTTCAATGTAGTGGAATATCAGGTCTTACTGGAACGAAACACCACTGCCTAATCTAACGCCACGCTAGTTGGCTTCGAATCCGACGTCACTTTTTCTTCCACAGATAAATTTCGAGCAAACACAATAAATAGAGTAAGTAACTGAAGGAAACAGCAGAAACTGGAAAATGGACGCCAGAGCCTTTATGGCTGGAATTCATAAAATAGCAGCTTACTTATACATAAACTCGTACTCGATCACAGTTCAAAATCGGTAGCCAAAGAAAAACGTAACACAAGAAATGTAGAACGTTACAACCGTTGAAGAACGCGAAAGGAGAAAACTTTTTTTTTTTTTTTTTTTTATTTGAGCAATTATTACAATCTTAAAATAAATCTTAAATAAGTAATAAATATAACAACTGAGAAAGGAACGAGAAATAAAAACTTAGCCCAGCGACTAGTTTTTAAGGATACAGCGGACAGTTCACACGAGGTTTACAGGTTTACAGCGTTTAAGCCTACATGATTTGAGTTCCTCCGTCAGCAACTGTTGAATTAGTGGATTACTATGAACCCAAAGCCGTTCATAGTACGAACTTACGATTTCTGGAATGACCTCATCCACACACTTCAGATCTAAATCTCTGTGCAAGTCTGCATTCCTTTGAAACCATGCAGCTTTTACTATCATCCGTATAATTTTATTTTGAACCCGCTGTATGATATTGCGGTTGCTCGTTTTGGCACATCCCCATAATTCAATACCGTATGTCCAAATTGGCTTGATGATCACTTTGTAGATTAAGCACTTATGATATAAACTTAGCTTCGAATGCCGACCCAATAACCAATAAAGTTGCCTAACCTTTGCCAGTATTTGCTCTTTTTTAGCCTTAATATGCGGCTGCCAAGTGAGACGAGTGTCCAAATGAATGCCAAGATATTTGGCCGAGCTGGATATTGGTATCTGGATAAGAAAACTGATACAATTATTTTATAGAAATTACTATTTTATAAATTATAAATTGTGTTTCCAAATTCTAATTAAATTCCTTGCGAGGTTTTACTAATTTTAGCTGATTATCTATGCCTGATAACGTTTCTAAGTAGTATATCCATTTAAATTCGTTTGTCATTTGTATCTATCCCAATTATTAAATTTTCATTTGTTTACAATTTCGAAATTTACATACATATATTTAAATAAAAAAAGAACTCCAAATGTACTTTAAATATTTTTAAAAACTGCCCCGAAAAGTAAACATAATTATTTAATAAAAAATATTATTTTTCAAAACAAAGTAATATACTTATTCTTAAACAACATTAATACGTATTAGAGTCGGTAACAAATTTATATGCAACAATAATTAGAAATCATTTAATGAGTTTAACGATCATATATGTATAAATACGCTAAGCATTTCGGTTACGTACCTATAGCGCCCGTTCTACTCGACACATCAACCTAATTTTTTTTTTAATTCTTCTCCTAAACATAGAAAGAAGGGATCTACGTTTATAATCCATATGAATACATTTTCCCGCATAAAATCGGCTTTAGTAGCTAATGCATGTTATGCGATTCAAATCTAACCATATTCAAACTCCCTGAACCTTCGAATGCTTATCCTCTTTAATTTTTATAAAAAAGTAGGTTTTAACTGTGTTTTTTTTTCGCAGAATGAAATAAATGTCTTCCAAGTGTTACGCAAATATGTTATAGATTTCTGTTACTGGATTTTCATATTATCCCCAAAAATAGAACAGCATAAACATTAATATGTATTGAAATAATGTTCATTAAAATTAAATTTTAATAATGTACCTACTTCGAAAGTCGGTGGAATACTGATTTCAAAGAGTTCATTAACCGTAATAGGGAAATAATAAAAAATGGTAAATTAGAAAGTTTAAAAAAATAAAATGAAAATAATAAGGAATTTAGCACGCACGTTACTCTGCCGTAAGATATAAAAAATTCGCAGATGGTTTAAAAAATTATAATTAAACTGAAGAAAACGGACAAATGAAGAGATAAAAAAGGATAACTTAAACAAGACGCATTTTATTCACCATAACGTGAAAAATTTTCTTCCGATGATAATATCATTCCTTACATCTGCTACAAGTTCAGACGGATGACGTGATAGTTTAATTGGAAAAAAAAGAAGAAAAAAAAAAGTACAAAAATAGATATTTTTTTTAGGAAGTCTAAAAATAAAGTTGAAAATTTTAAACTTTAAAAAACTCTAATAATATGTCACGGTAAATGTCGAAAAATTAATGAAAATTCGATAGCTCGAATGTAAGAATCGAATATATTTCTCCGTACGCACATCATTAATCAATTTGTGGCAACACAAAAGCTCCGGTTATAAATTTTAATTCTTCTCCCCCCCAGATCTTTCGATTTTTTAAAGCGATACGAAAACAAAAGAAACAGTGAAAACCAAAAGGTAAAACTTGCAAAAGCTTACTTTAAGTTAAAATTTTTTAGCGGTTGAACTTTAACTACATTTTGAAAAGTTAAAAGTTCTAGTTAACCCCCCCCCCCCCAAAAAAAAACATGACGCGTACAACTTTGGAAAAATAAATAGGAAGACAATATTAAATCGCAATAAGAAAAAAATTGTGATAACTTTTATCGTTCTTGCATTTACTTCAGTTATAACGTGCAATTCCAGCAGATCCACCTGTGTCTTTACCTACTTTGTCAACTTAAATCACGTATTTAACTTTAGTCGAGCAAAACAAAAAGTGATAACGATTTCAGTGGAAAGGGACAATAGTTTCCCGAAAAGCCAACAACGAATTTTCGTTTATAGCACGTGAAAAAACAAAAACAAACAGTAACAGCAGAACAAATTAACCTTAAAAATTCGAAAGTTACCAAAATCGACCCACAATTCGCCAAAGGAAGAGTGCTTCATAAAAAAATACAGAACGATTAAATATGGAATATGACTGTCGAGAGAAAACAAAAAGGAAAAAGCTGAAGATAAATGGTAAATATATTGCAGACTTTTCTCTTTCAATCACGTTGCTAGAAACGAATTAACCGGGCGTTTCCATAATATATAGGATAATTTTAGTTCATGCAAAATGTTAAACAAATGGTGAACTAAATGCTTTCGAACTAATTTATTTGGTACATTTCGCTAACTAGCTATTATTCTCAGACCATAAAAAATCGATTAGAATTGCAAAAGACACGCGTTAACGGTAGCTTTCATCGAAATTGGCTCAGTAGTTTTTAACGCGACATGGACGTAAGAAATAAAGCCGAAATTTAGATCAATTACAATACTTTGTAGAAATGTTTCCCCGGCGTAAATTTAATGGTTTCTTTTCTTTCGTTGCTTCTTGTTAAATACATTTGGGGCGAGTCTGTAAACTGACAAAACGGACTGGCCAGGAAGTTCTGTTCCATATAATTGATTAATGCCTAAAATGGAAATCGAGACAATCAGAAACGTACTATGCAAATGACATGCGTCAACTTGCAAAAGGTACTATAAAAAATATAAAGGCATCATATAACTGTTCTAAGAAAACGTCACAGTGCCAAGTATCATGGAACAACCTAACCTTCCAACCGCGATACCATTATGATTTTTTACCACTTAAAGTTTAAAAGTTTAACGATTTTAATTAAGTTCTCTTTCATTATTATTATTACCACATATTTAAACTGCAGTTACGATGCCGCTGATGTATTTCTTTGCAAGTACTCTTCTCCGAATGGTGCAGTTCCGGCATAAAAAGAAACCGATACATTGAATAATCCACATAAAACTTTACCCTTCGCTCAGCGCAAAGAGACAAGCCCCATTTACCCTTAATCTTATTTCTTCTAAACTTCTTTTAAAAAAATCGTTTTCAACACGCCACTTTTAACCGTCTTTTATTGTAAAGAAGGTCTTGGCAAATTGTTTAACACGGCATTCGACCTTTGTTATCTTACGTAAATTAACCGGGGATAATCACGACACCAAAATTACCTTAAAAATGACACAGCCATTAATGATAAAAAAATAATGATATTAAAAATAGTGAATATCACTGATAAGTATTCTCTATGATCAAAGAGGTTCTCTTTCAGAATTACCTCAAAAGGTAATTTCTTCTTAATGTTGTCCTCGATCTCGTCATTCGGCTAAAATGAAGGATAAATATACTCGTAGGTAGTTTGTTTTTCTGATATAAACTTTTTTCTTATAAATAAACATGTGCGGGTGCGCGCGGAGGGAGGGGGTACATATGCGTATATGTATATACGTTAAATTAATTAAGCAATATTTTCGTAATATCGCATTAACCTTTTATGGATGAAAATGAGAAACACCTAAAAAGCAATTATTAAGTTCACAAAATATTAAATAGTTTCGAATACCAAGATAACCTAAACGAATTAATTCAAGCATAAGTTTTCAGAATAAAAGTTAATAGCGTTGAAAACTTTTTTTGCCTACTCTTTTGTTCATGTCTGCTACATACTGAAAATAGATTACGAATGTTTTTTAAAAGAGTTTAGCTTACTATGAACGTTTGTTCCCCAAACGACATGGTCCGTATGCTTTTTATACTTTGCGTAATAATTTTTTAGACAAAAAGCCCCTCTACATCATAGCTGATAACGAAAATGTTGTTCAACAAAAATAATATGAAAAAAAGACAGTTTTTTTTTTTTTTTATTCTAAAAATCTGTTGTTGGGTTCGACAAAAAAGACATTGGCCCAAGAAAATTTAAAAGGATGAGAAACGAATCACATATTTATGCGATTAGATATGGGGGATAGAAAAAACGCAAGTGCTAAAATGACCGAAGGTGATGGAAAGGAGAGGACAATAGATGCACAATACGGAGTTAGAAGACCAATTGACATAAGAGAAAAGTAAAAGGAAGAACGTTCGGAGGCGATACAGGTGCACTCAGACAAAATGTAATTAGCGTCACCTATAAAGTTGTGAAAGGAAGGGTGCAGGAGACAGAGAGGAGACTAGAGAGAAGCGAAATAAGGAAGCAGGAAACAAATTGTGCCCAAAGCGTAGGCAACAGATTGCAGAGAGAGTTGAACGTCGCATAGACGGAAAATTGGAAAACCGGGGATAAGGCGATAGATTAAGCTGGATAAAGAGATAAAAGGAATCCGGATTTGAGAATGAGAAAGAATACGAGTTTAACCATAGTTTGGAATGAGCTGAAGTGGAGAAGAGATTAATATTATGAAATGAAATAACGCTGAGAAATGCGCCGGTAGAAGAGGATGAACGAACTAGTGTATCGACCAAGTCGTTACCTTTGATTCCAGAATGTCTAGGAATCCACAGTAAGTCAATTTGGACGGAATGAAAAAGGAAAATGTTATGGATTAGAGAGCGTATGAGAAGGATTACGTAATCAACGGAGAAAAGAAGAGGAGATGGCTTATAGGATACTGTAGGATTCTGATCTAATAAGGACTTCATGTGAAACTAGGGAAGAAGCAACAAAAAGGACAGTAGACTCAGCATAGAAAACTGAACGGAAGGAAGGAAGTTTGAAGGTTTCAGAATAATTTAAGGAAGGACAAAAGAAGGCTAAGCCAACTCTATTGGGTCCTTTGGAACGGTCAGTGAAGATCGTAAAGTGATTAGGGAAAAGAGAGTCAACGGTACTTAAAAACTTTGATTTGACAAAATGATGAAAGAAAGGTTTGGTAGGGCAAGTTAAAAATAGGCAATTAATATAGTATGTAGATGTGTGGAAAAATTGAAAGAAAAGTATGACAACTTGTCGCATGAATAAATGTATAGAGAAAACTGAGAGAGACGGGTGGAAATCAGAGATAATATTGAAGTTTTGATGGCAAGTCGCCAGTTGCGCTGGATAATCGGAATTAACAAGCGAAGAAGAAGAAATAGGTAGACGTTTGATTAAAAAGCGGTAACCTAGATAGAACCTTCGAACGAAAAGAGGAGAGATTAGTGATTCGGCCTGTAAAGTGGGGTTAGGAGTAGATTTCCTAGTTCCCAGACAGAGACGAAGACAAACATTTTGAACACGGTTGAGTTTGGAACGCAAGGATCTGGAGAAATTTCCATAGATAAAACAACAATAATCAAGGATAGAACGAAGAATTTTTTTGTAGAGCATTATTAGAATGCATGGGTCTGCACCCCAATTAGTATGAAAAAGAGACTTTATCAGATTGAGCCTTTTGAGGGAAGACAGGTAGAGATAGTTGATGTGATTATGGACCGAAAGGCGACTGCCCAGAAAAATGCCTAAATGTTAATTGGAGAGGGCAACTAGGGGATGATAGAGCGAGACGAAAATGAAAACGTGAGGAAGGAAGAAGAGTATGATTGAGACGTAAACGGATAATAGAGACGATAGCGGAGCGGCGAAGCGAAGGAAAATTGTCAAGGCTGCGTCGCGGATTTTATTAAGGAGCTTTCACGAGAAACTGCCGTTATGTAGAAAACGTAAAGGTCTCATAAACATTAAAAAGTAATCAAGTAAAACAGGATTTTCTTATCATCCTTGGTGTGTAAGAATGAGATAGTCATTGATTTGTTGTGTGCTAAAAAATGACGGAGAGACGCTAGCTACCGATCGATTGTAATTGAAAATCATTATAAAATTTTTTGCGACATTTCTTCGTCCCCATTTCATCGCCACAACTTTCCTTAACAGACAAATTTAAATTAAATGGGTTTTGTGGCTATTTCTTCGTTACTGTTTCTTCGTGAAACTTTCTTCGTGGCGGACGAAATTTTAGATTGTGTCCAGCCATAAGACATATCCATGTCAATTAGGGGGTGCAACATCACATTCAAATTGCAACAATAATTAGAAGCAATTTACTGAACAGAACAACACAATCACTCGCTTTCTACTACTCGTCAGATATTGGAAACATCAAGAATATATATTTTAATACGATTTCTCATTATTGTTGCAATTTGAATTTAGCGTATACCAAGACTTTCCATTAAGGTATAAATAATAATATCCCTTTTAAGTATATTTTACGTAAATTATTATCTTTTATTCGGTAATTATTTTTTACTTTTAGGTGCGCTGTTATTAAAATTTTAGAGTAAATATCGAAATTGGTATATTTTTTTCTCTTTAAGATACTGTTCTTCTACAATATTACTATCATATTTTTTTCTAATCGCGTAATCCTCGAGTTTTAAATTTTATATTAGTGCTCAGTTTTAAGCAAGTTTAGCCGTAAATCACTTCACAGCAGCTCAATCAACCATTACAGCTCCCAGTCCGCAAAGCATACTTGGGCCCCCTCAAATATCAGAAGCTGTAAAAATACAAATAATGGAACAGTGGAAACAAGAACACATCTCCACCCCATCCCACCTCCAGAATATAAAGAAATCCGTAGAGCCATGGTGGCCCCCCCAGGGGACCTTACGAGTTTATCATCGCGCGCTCAACCGTTTACGCCTAGGCCACACGCGACTATCCCACGACTACCTGTTGGAAGGCGCTCACCCTCCAACCACGTGTCCTTTCTGTCGCGCACAAGAGCCACCGGCGGTTGAGCACATTCTCATAAACTGCCCTGCATTCCAATCCTCCAGAACGAGACACGGATTTGATAACCTCAGCCATGTTCTCTCAAACTCAGAAGCGAACCAAAGTGCAGTCTTCCAGTTCGTCAGGAACAATGGATTAGGGGCATTCCTGTAACCGGAGACTCTTGGGCCGTAATAGTCTAGATATTATACACGGCCCGGGGTCTAACCACGGTTTGAAAATTTTAATAAAAAAAAAAAAAAAAAAACTTCTCGAAGAGTGAAATTTTTAAAAAAGCACTCGCTTCGATTGCAAAAAACGAAATAAATATCTAAACCAAAATTACAAGAATAAAAAAAAAATCGGTAAATCAACAACGACGAAACAAATGAAACTCAAAACTTCCTGTTCGATAATAATGAACCGAAATTTAGTGACTAACAATATCTTTCAAGTCCCGTGCATTTCGGCAATCAAGTCCCGGCGAAAATACAGAACGATTTTAATTGGAAACTGCGCTAGAGCTCTGTTTCATCTTTAATTGCAGCTGGTAATTATTTTCGTCTTATGTCCATCGTGTTTATACTCCAGGAAAACATAATATATACCTTCTTCAGTTACATATACACCTATATATGTGTATATGCAGATAAGAAAACTTTTAACATAAATTATTTGGAACCTGTAGCAAAAACGAATTTCGCAAAAATTTATAGCAGTTTTGTAAATTAAATATTACACGAAGAAATTAAATGCGTTGTTATTGAAACTGTGAATTTCAATAACAAAACAACACACTGAGAACTGAAAACGATCTAAATGAAAATAACATTTTGTAAACTGAACTAAATAGTATTATATGACTCTTGCATCGTAGTGAAGTGTACTCCTGCAGGGTTTTTAATGCAAAAGGAACTACTCTATTACATCGTGAAATGCTGACAATTCCAAAATGAAAGTAACAATTATTGTTAAAGGTAAAATTAACAATGCAATAAATTGTTATTTTACATTGTCGACATCATCTGAAAATGTTTTTTAATGCTTATTAAATAAAACGAATGAGCGGAGTAAATACAAAAACCAATACAGGCAAAATGAACTTGATGGTAATAAAGAAAGATGGGATAAAGTCTCATTTTGATTAACAGACAGGAAGACCGTACGATTTAAATATACTGCTACCTTAATGAATGAAAAATGGCAGTTCAGAGTGGAAGTTAAGACTAACCCAATCAAGGCAAACTAATGTTAAATTCAACAGAATCCGGAACTCCCTTATCGAGAAAGGTACAACTTCATTATATATACGGTCGATATTGTACAGAAACTTCGAATGTTGAGGATACCCCGTGTTCGTCTAAATTTACAAACGTCGCAGAATCTGTCGAACGATATGTTCTTTTACATGTTGATACGAACTAAAAGACACGGTGCTATTTTATTATTCGTAAGAAACGTTACAGCTTTCGTCGTGTTCCGTCGAGGGTTTTCATCTCTGCCGGGTAATCAGCTTAATTTAAGTAATTTCAGCGAGCCACTGAAATAATACTTTTAGCTTCATCTGAAAGACTTGCGTCCTTATCAGCGGCTCCGCTGTTCAGATGAGAATTATCTACGTGCTGACTGATCCTCGCGGGTAGATAAAAGTATAGGTAGCGTAGGTGGGGGAGCGAAAAACTGTAATGCGTTGGTTAGTTAATCGCCTTGAACAGTACCTTCCCGAATCCGACTTTTTGCCATCGTTGCTTTATATTCAGCTAACAAAGAGTGTTGTTGTTCGAATGTAAGCGTATATCATTAATGTTGAACGCGAATTTTCGGTAAATTTTCAGAACCTAGTTGGTCATAAAAAAAGAAAAAAACCGTTCGTATTCGTTTTTTGTTTGTTTTTTTGTGATATTCGTATCTTGTTTTTTTGTGTGAAATTTTGCTGAGGCTGGATATGTGCTATTTATTGCGATTAATCCTCATTTGCAGTAATTTCAATGTATTGTTTAGAGGTTTTATAATTACTGAATTTTATTATATGCCGCTTGAATACACTCTTCGGAGCGAGAGAAAAGTTTTTGAAATTCTTAGCTATTTTTGTGAATTAGAAAGAAGTAAAAAACATTTAAAGAAAATTTAAAGAAAATAATATCATTCGTATCGCGAGACGATGCGTGGCGCCCGAACTTAAATTTAGTGTTGAAGACAGAACGTTAAGAGTTAGACAAAACCAGCAAAAAAAGACCCCGAGAAAACCCCGTTACGTTAACTCGGAGAACAGAGACACGTCGTGGAAGAGAGAAGAATCGTTACAACATTAACCAATGAAAAATAAGTTATTTAAGTCACATCATCTGGTTGTGGCCATTCTCGGCTCACTACTCCCCACACTGTTCTTTCCATTCAAATGATGCAATTGTTTGCGACGCTGATCATGTCTCAGCGTCTTAAAGCGAAGCTTTCTGCTTACTCCAGTTTACTAAAACTCAGTGTTCCTATTTTCCTATTCCTTATTGTGCCTCTTACATTATTCCTGCTATTTTGATTGCTTTCTATTATCAATATCCGATACCGAATTAAAATATAACCGGCTCTTTTTCCTTCTAATTGTTTTCTTTTTAAAGTTCAACGAACCGAAAAAAAAAAAAAAAAAAAGAAACGATATTAGCCTAAGACTATTCTATCCCAACTTTGTAACATACGATAATGGATTACGATGCACAGAACTACCAAAGAATTAACCGCTTACAATAACAAGAAATGAAAACGAAATAGGAATAACGATGAAGTATTCTTTTTGTTATTACTATTATTTTTTCGGGCATGACTCTACAGCGGATCTTAGCCTAAAAACAATATGATGGAGTCTTTCAATTGAAGGTGCGAAAAGAAAACGAAAAGGTGCGGGAGGAAAAAGAGTAAAGAGCAAACGAATAATAGAGATGGTAGCGGAACGGCGAAACGAAGGAAAATCGTAAAACTAAGTGGGGCCGAGTGAGAAGATTAGGTTGAATGGATGGGTAGAAAGAAAGTTAGTTGGAAAAGAAAGAGGCATAAATAGCTGACCACCAGAATCTAGTATGAAACTTTTCACGTATGGTGAAAGCGAATTAGAAGCAGGATTTTTTACGAAATAAAAGCGGGAAGACGCAACAATCTAAATCAAAAAGTCTGCCATTTGATTATAACGATGAAGTACATTTTCTTCGGAGTAAGTTAAGTCTGAATCAATCGAAAACAGAAAGAAAAAGGTATTTAACGAAATAGCGCGTACACTCGCTCATCCTTAAAATTAAAATGGATCCCGGCTGAATTCGTGTAATAATTTATTTAATATTCCGAACACAAAAAACTCGAGGTGAAACATGCTGCCAAGCGGGGTATAAAAAACCGTTTAGAAACTCACAGTCAAACGCATATTTAATAACAGTTTCGAGGTAGGTAGCTTGAAACGCAACAGAACATTCAATTTTTGTCCTAAATTGGAAGAACAGAAATAAAAATGGGAAATACACTACCGAGCGTTGACCTTTTTTTCAAAGTTGAATCGCATTATAGATCAATTTCTAGAAGGGGCAAGCTGGCTGGTTATAATTCAAAATTTGAAAGGAAAAAAATTCAGAATATTTAACAGCAAGCCGTTATGGTATATAGGCTCTTATTCATTATTTAATGAACAACCACTTTTTGAAAATACACACGTACGAGAAAAAAAATTACTCAAAAAAAAAAAATCTATACGTATTTTTTAAAGGAAAACAAAATATTAATGCTTTTTAAAGAATGATACAATCAATTTTTTTTTTTTCGTAATCAAAAAACATAAAACAGGCAATACAAATATAACTGATATTAAAATTAAATAATATTAACCGTAAATATAGCCAGAAATAGCAAAATATTGTCTGTTATATGCGTAGGTGGTAACATTTAAACAATATCGAATCGAACAGTAAAAAATCGAGAAAAAATATGACGATTTAAAGTCAATTTCAATTCTTTATAAACACTTAAATAAATATAATAAATAAATTGCGGATACAACTGTGTTAAAAAGAATTTTATTTGCTTGACGTTTCGGCCAGCTTACACTAACCATCAACAGAAGAAGCGAGATTTTGTTTTTCATTTACGTGTCGCTGATGGCATCTCCCCAAGAGTACTATGTGAGCTGTCGCGTAAAGGAATAGTACTGTTAACATATTTGTTCAATGCCTGCTTTCGTCTTAAAAACATACCGAAAGGTTTCGAGACAGCTCAAGTAATTATGCTAAAGAAGTCTAATAAGCCGGAAGAAAAAATAGAATCATACAGGCCTATCTCTCTGCTGCCTATAATTTCGAAATTGTTTGAAAAACTATTCTTGAAGAGACTTCTCAACCATTTGCAGAGGCCGTAATACCAAATGAACAATTTGGTTTCCGATTTAAACACTCCACAATTCAAGTACATCGAATATAGACAGTAATTAGCAATGCCTTAGAAGAAAAGAAATATTGTTCGGTAGTATACTTAGACGTAGCCCAAGCCTTCGATAGAGTCGATAGAGTGTGGCACGAAGAGCTGATGTTCAAGCTTAGCACTTACTTGTCAGGTAATTATGTCGAGCTTGTGCGGTCATACCTATCAGATAGAAAGTTTCGCGTTTCTCACAAGAAGGCAAAATCAAACTTCTACGGGATACAGACGGGCGTGCCTCAAGGTAGCGTACTCGGGCCTCTACTCTACCTTTTGTTCACGTCCGGTGTACCAAAAATTGAAGGTACTACACTCGCCCAGTATGCGGTTGATACGGTAATTCTCGCGGTCGGTAATACACACAAATTGAAGCGAACCTCATCTTGCAACGTGCACTAGACAAGACAGTCATGTGGATGAAGAACTGCAAAATCAAACTTAACGAAACGAAATCAGTTCACGTTACGTACAACTTGCGTCCAATAAATATGCATCTTGGCGTCTATATCAACAGTAAGCAAGTGCCAATATCTGCATCAGCTAAATATTTAGGAATGCACCTAGATGCAAGATTAACCCGGCAGACACATATTAAAGCTAATCGCGACCAGATTAACGCCAGAATTCGTCAGCTATATTGGTTACTAGGACGACATTCAAAGGTCAGTCTATATCATAAGAGGCTCATTTACCTAACCATCATTAAGCCTATCTGGACATATGGTTTGCAGTTGTGGGGATGTTCTGCACCATCCAAAAGTCGCAGAATAAAATCATACGGCTGATAACTGGAGCGAGATGGTTTCAGCGCAACGACGATTTACATCGAGACTTGCAGCTGAAGAAAGTGGACGACGACGCCTATAAATGAATCTGCACTTATACCAGAACAGCGTCTGCAGGTATCCATGGAAATACAGAAGCGCAGCAGTTGCTGAATACTGCACTACTAAAACGTAAGCTTAAGCGTTTAAAGCCATCATGTGATTTATTAAGAACTTAAATAATTTGATAGAGCGTACCAGTTGACTATGTCTCTTCAACGAGTAATTTGTTTAAAAGAAAACACTTATCCTTATTACTTATTTAAGATTATTCTTAAAATTGTAATATAATTTAATTAAAAAAAAAAAAAATAATTACGTGTCGCTATTGTCGATCACAGTTTTTGTTCCGTTACTTTAGTTCACTTCTGATGATGGTCAGTTTGGCCGAACCGTTAAGCAAATAAAATTCTTTTTAACGCAGTTCTATCCGCAATTTATTTATCACGAGTACTCTCACTGTGAAAGCTTTAAACATGTATTTAAATAAATAGTTTTTGTGCGCCTATTTCCGAGGACTTTTACGTAATGACTGCTATTATAGTTCATTTACAATTGCTACGGTCCTTATTGTTTCCGATTTCAGAAGCTAATTTCTCTTTTATACGTTTTGCATGCCCGTTTATGATAACGAAAATTCTTTCTGATAAGCGAAACTTTTTCATTTTTAAGATAACACTTATCTGCAAATAGTCTCACTTTTTAAAAAAAGCAAAAACAACAGTTTCAGCTTCCGCTTCCATATTTAAAAATGGTTCGAAAATTACGGAAAAGCGACATTTTCTGGAAATCATCATATTCTTATTTCCTACGTTCGCTAAGAAAACACTGGCCTTTTCCGTTTCGTTCCGGGAATAAATTTTACAATGTCGCAGCAACAATCTTGAATTTCGCGGGAAATAAATCAGCGCGACGTCTAATAGCATTTCCAGTTTTAATCGCAATTCAAAACACGCGCGCTCGCATCTTCCCATTATTAAGAAACCGTTTTCCCCTGCAACATGCAGCCTTTCCAATCGACGTCGAAAATGTTTTCAGACCAAAATTGAACGACAACTCCGTTGTGCGCAATCAGTCTCAAGCACTTCTATCTGCAGCTTATATTTATTCATCTTTTCACTTGGAAACTTATTTCCACCATGTCGGTAAACAGAACTTACGACAAAAAAAACAAAAAACATTGACTACAAAAAATAAATTAAATTAGAACAAATGTTTTTCTATATTTATTCTATAAAATTGGCGAAATAAAAAGACGATTGCTCTCTGTAGGACACCCGATCTAGATTATCATCAGAAAGTAAAGTATTAATATACAAAGTAGCTTGATAAAGCCAACGATGAAGAAAAGTATAAAAACATGTTAAAAATTTAACTTTCATCGAGTGTTTAAAAATTAAACGTGTCGACTGAGTTATTCAGCAGAACAAAGCATAGCCTCTTCACTTTTAATCTTTTCGGCGATTCAGTCTTGCTAGAATTTTTTTGAAATTACATTTTAGGATTTTTGATATCCAAAAAATTTTCTATTCGCAAAGGGAAGTTTATTTTGCAAAATTTAATATCCTAATTTGAAAATTTAATCAGCTTTCACTCGACTACATTTTTTAAACAACTTTTCATCATTTCGTTCTTTGAAGTCTTTCTTTTGGCTTAAAATTTAGTAACGAAAATTTTAGCAAAAAATCTAGATAAATTTTAATAAGAGTCTATTATAATGAAATATCGTGAAACAATACACCTTTCGAATTTTTCGAATAGGCTTTTACACAATATGCACATCTTCTAATACTGTCTCTAAATAGCAATTTATCATCGGAAACACAATTTTGAAGGCGGCAAATTTTTCTTTTTAAAATGAAACGCAATAAGTATAGAGTGTTACAAAGTTGATTAAATCGACTGTTTAAAGTATTTTGTTTATTTAAAGTAACTCAAACTAATTTTAGCATAAAAGAGAACTTTTTTCATGAATTTTTGAAATAACAATTAATAAACATTAATATAAAAATTCCGGGAAAAAATTAGACGAATTTATTGATGTACTATGTTACTCTACACAGTTGATTTTTTCAGATTATAAAATTCTTTCTTTTTTTTTTCAAATTTTTTATTGTGACAACAATTTAGTCTTTAACAATAACGGTGACAAAGTTGACTACACGTGGAGAGAATTACACTTCCAATGAAGTGACTCCGACTTTATACATCATTTCACTAAGTCATATGGTTTTCGGCGTTTAAGTCGCCTCATATCCTCAGAATTGTCGAGGAGTTGTGTATAACTTCGACATTAGTATGCTTCTCCAGCCCGTTTTTCGGATTTACAGGCGAACCTGATAATTTCATTAACGACCGTTGGAATTTCCATATCTCGATATATGTCGTCGTTGCGTTCGAATCGGTATGCAGCAGTGATCGTGCGAAGTGCAATGTTTTGACGTCTTTGTATACAATTTATGTTGGAACTACTAGCACAACCCCACAACTGTATTCCATAAATCCATATAGGTTTAACAATGGCTGTATAGAAAAGCCATTTGTTCTCAATAGATAAAGGGCGAACTTCTTCCTAGCAGCCAATAAAGACTTCTCACCTTTGCCTTCGTTTCCAAGCATTTTTGTCGGACATGGTGCTTCCAATTTAAACGCGAATCAAGATGCATCCCTAGGTACTTGGCTGAATCTTTTTGTGGGATTATCTGCTGATTCAGTGTCATTGGGATGTTCTCAGTTTTCCGTAAAGTGAAGTTTACGTGCACCGATTTTTCGCTATTAACTTTTATTTTCCAGCGTTTCATCCATGCACTTAATTCGTTTATTGTTGACTGTAAGCGATTGGCTGCCCTCTGCTGGATTTTACTTGTGGTCAGAATTGCTGTGTCATCAGCAAACATAGCAATAACTGTATGATTGTTCGTTGGAATATCGGCTGTGTAAAGGAGATAAAAGATAGTTCCTAAAACACTACCTTGTGGTATTCCTACCGATACTTCTCTCCAGTCAGACATCGCTTCCTCATAATTAATTCTGAACTGCCAGTTGGTCAGGTATGATTCCAGAATACGGTACCACGAATATGGCAACTGTTCACGTAATTTAACGAATAAACCGCCGTGCCAAACTTTATCGAAAGCTTGAGCTACATCGAGGAATAGATGATAAAATTCTTGAACACACTTTTACGTACTTTACAATATATCGCTGAAATAACCTGTGAAAGATAGTTCGGTGGATAAACTAAATCTTAGCCTCACTAGTATCAACTCCTGCCCTCAGCTATGCATGTGGTAGCCCCTGCAAAGCTGAGAGGCATAAGCTTGTGGGTAACGAATGCGGGAGTAAACAAATTAACATCTCCCGCTCATGCAATAAATTATGGATAACAATAACGACAAAAAATATATGTTAAAACTAACGATAACGATATTTAAACTAGACATAATAATAAAAAGGGAACATTAAGTTAAAACTGCAGCATTACTAACAACGTCGTGCGGTAGGGATAAAATGTATCTCTCAAATTTTTCGGTTCCCGGGCATGATTTCAAAAAAAAAAGAACGGCCGCATCAGCCTATAATGGACACACAATCGGATTTTTTTTTTTTTTTTCTTTGGGCACGTCAACTCAGGACATTTACCCAGCACAAAGGACTAACAAATAATGAAACGTAGGGACTTGAAAGTTAAATCAGGAAGCAATTAGAAACAGAAGAAATAAAGATAGCCAATATAGGAACAACAGAAAGAGAAGGAAGAGCAAGAATGTAGTGGGCACAGTAAGGGGTCGGGAGGCCAAGGCCAAGCAAATTCGGATTTAACGAATGCCTCCTTACCGTCTAGAAAGAATATACAGAGGGTGATAATACTCGTAATTAAAGCTGAAGTTTCAAAACGCTATAAAAAAAGAACCACTGATCAGATTGACGCCAAATTTGAACGGAATATTATTGACAACGGGGAAAGCGGATGGCATAAGAAACATTTTTTTTTTTTTTTTTTTTTTTTTTGGGCTCGTCAACCAGGGATCTTACTCAGAAAAGGGCTGTAGAGGTGTGATACTGTTAGTTATGTAAGCCTTCCAACAGCAAGGTCATATCATATCGGATGGGAAAAATCGGTTTTTAATTGTCCTCGGGCCAAAAAACCGCATAAAAAGCATCAATCAAATCGGTTTTTAAATTTCATGAGACTAGCGCAAAACATGTTCAATTGCTGTCCATCCGATGTGATATGCCCTTGCCGTGGTGGAAGAAGTTACATAACTAACAGTATCACACCTGTACAGCCCTTTTCTGGGTGAGATCCCTGGTTGATGAGCCCCCAAAAAAAAAAAACAAAAAAAAACTTTTTTTCTTATGCCATCCGCTTTCCTCCTTTGTCAATAATATTTCATTCAAATTTTACGTCAATCTGATCAGTGGTTCTTTCTTTATTGCGTTTTAAAACTTCAACTTTAATTATAATCACCCTGTATATAAATGAAGGAAGTAGAGACTGGGCGAAGACAACCATCGGGAGGTAAAGAGGTAAAACTTGAATTAGAAGAACTGACCAATATTAATTAAATGTGATCTAATCGGATCGACTGAAGTAAAATAGACGAAAATACCTCGAAGTTCACAACGAGCACTATGTTTCAAGATAGTGAAAAATAAAAGAAGTAGGTTTTCTAATAAGCAAAACAATGCAGTATGGTAAGGTTAATTAAATATGCCGGCTGATCAGAGAGAATAGCGTACACAATGAATCAAACCCTCGAAATCGTTCAAATTTATGCAACGGCGGAAACATATCTGGACGAACAAGCGGAAGAATTCTGCGAACGAAACCTGTAAGCAGACGATGATTGTCAGAAATTTTAATGCTGAAGTGGGAACTCGACAAGATGAACGTGAATCAGCGGTGGGAATACATGAAATAGGTACTAGGTATGAAACGTGCTAACAAAAATTTTCTTCGAATTAAAAAGTTATTCGTAACGGATAGATTTTTTAAAAAGAACCTAAAGAAATGAAATAGAAGGATATATTAATATTACTAGAAAAATGTACGGATTCTACGAATACCATTAACGAGAAGAAAGAGTAAGACGAGCACATGGCACATCACCGAAACTATTCATAGCGGCCCTAAAAAACGTGCTCGGGAAATTGGGACTTGTAACAATTAACGAAGAAAAAATAAATCACTTTCACGTATGTTGTAGTTTTTTTAGTAATAATTCCAAAGAGCAATAAACAATGCCGAATAACTTCAAACATAATCTGGAAATCTCAGAATAAAGCTACAGAAAAGAAAAGTAATGATACGCATTTGGTGAAAAAATATCGAACAGGTAAACCGAACAAAAGGAAATCACAAATTTAGACATCAAAAGACGAATATCTTTAGCGCAAATGATAAAAATATATCTATTAGCTCAAAATGTAAACTATGTATATATATATATGTAACCAGTTTGTTTTATCAGTATTAATATACGGTGCAAAACGCGCTGCTTTACGAAGAGTATAATCAGAAAGATTAACGAGACATGAACAACGTACGAAAGAATTATCCCCAACATTTTTTTTTTTTTTTTTTTTTTTTTTTGGGCGCGCCAGCGGCATTGACCCAACAACAAGAAAACTAAGCTAATAAATTAAATAATTAAGCGGTCCGAAATGGACGCAACAAAAGACAGCAGTGCGGACACCACAGAAGATGAAGGAAAGGAGAGGATAAAGGAAGAGTTATAGGGAGTAGGGAGACCTAATGACAGGAGCTGACTGTATAAAAGGTAGCGTTCGTTACGAAGAGCAGGACACTCAAAGAAAATGTGATTAGCATCACATGTACGAGGAGGATCACAATCGTGGAGAGAACAATCAGGAGAAGGCGATAGAGCAAATCGAAAGCGAGAGGAAGGGAGGAGAGAATGATTGATCCGGAGACGAATTAGGCAGACAATAGAAGAACGACGACTGAGAGGAATAGAATGGAACCAAGACAGGGAACGAGGAATTGGCTGAATGAAACGGTAATGAGAATGACGATTAGAAAATAGGGAGGGATAAATATCCTGCCAAAGTCTGGCGTGATTGGAGGTAGATAAGGAAAGGATATCTGAAGAAGGGAAATGGTTGAGGAATGAATCAAGGCGACCAGCAGAACGAGCCAAAGAATCGGCTGCATCGTTGCCATCAATTCCGGAATGACTGGGGACCCACAAAAAATCAATGAGAATAGAACGGGATGACTGCAAAGTGGAGGTAAGAGAACGAATTGAGAGAATAATATTATCAGAGGAATGTGAAGGAGGAGAGGATATGGCTTGAAGGACGCCCTTAGAGTCCGAAATAACGAGGAATTGGGAAAGATCGCTTAAAGAGGAAATATAAGAGATAGCCTGAAGAAATTCATTGTTGACTGCACCGTGAGAGGAGGAATTGGCTCGAAGTGGGAGAGAGGAAAATTTGATAGGCTGCCATAGGCTATTGAAGTCATGAAAGAAGTACGGGAGAGTGTTGTAGGAAAGGACAACAGGAGAAAAATTAGAAAGACGGGTAGCAATGAGCGACAGGATTGGGATTTTATGAGGAGAAAAACGCCAGCAGTTTTTGATATATAGATAGGAGGAAATAAGTTTGGATGAGGAGATGGGAAGCCGTTTAATTAAGAAGCGATACCCAAGCTGAGAACGGCGAATAAACAGTGGTTGGGCAACCGACTCTGATAGAACTGCGGGAATGGGGGAAGATTTCAAGGCTCCAATGCACAAACGGAGGCAAGAGTTCTGGATCGCGTCAAGTTTAGTGAGGAGAGACTTGGAGGAATTACCGTAGATAAAGGAACAATAGTCGAGCTTGGACCGGATGATGGCTTTGAAAAGAATTAGAAGGATAAACGGATCGCCTCCCCATCTGAGGGGAGAGAGAGATTTAAGGAGATTAAGTCTTTTAAGACAGGATTTATAGAGAAAATTAATGTGCTCATGGAATGTGAGGCGGCTATTTAAAAAAAGGCCAAGATAGCATATGGAATTGACAACGGGGATAGGAATACCAGATACAGTGATGCGAGTTAGAGCTCGGTTAAAGGGTCGGAGAGAAAAAATGATACAAGACGACTTAGTAGGAGAAAGAGAGAGGTGAAGACGAGAAAGGGAATTATTAAGAATAGACAGGGAATTATTCAACTCTTCAATAGCGACGGACAGATTGTCACAGGTGGAATAGACCAAAATGTCGTCAGCGAAGAGGAGGGAGGAAGAATGAATAGGAAGAGAAGCGATATCAAAGGAGTAGATATTAAAAAGTGTAGGACTCAGACAGGAACCCTGTGGGAGCCCACGATAAACGCATCTGGAGGAGGAAAGGGAGGGAGAAGAAATAAAGAGAGTTCTGTTCTGGAAAAGGTTGAGTATGAGAATGACGATGGCGGGAGGGAGGTTAAGAGAAAAAAGTTTAGAACCTAAAGCGGGAAGATGGACATTATCAAAGGCAGAAGAGACGTCCACAAAGGAGACAATGGTGAATTTTTTTGTTAGGAAAGACTTATAGACATCTGAAAGGAAATAACTAATGCAGTCAACCGGCCCAAGCCCAGGGCGAAAACCAAACATATTAGGAGGGAATAGATTATTGTGCTCCAGCCACCACACGAGACGATTGTTGATCAAACCTTCAAAGAGTTTACGCAGGCAGGAAGCCAGGGAAATGGGACGGAAAGAACATTGATTTCTTTTAGGAATAGGAACGACAATAAAGTCGTTCCAGGATTTTGGAGTAGAGCCAGAAAGGAGAAAAGAATTAAATATATGGAGAAGGAAACAAGCTCAAAGAGAAAAGTATTACTTGAATTAGAGGAGAAAGCCGACGGATGTTAATAGCCGAGCGCAGACTTGTAGACAATAGCTCGTAGAAATGATGACAGATGGACCAAACTTTTACTACAACGGTAGCCGATGAATTACGAGAAGAGGAAGAAACGTGACCGCGAAATGATACAAGTGAAAATTGGAAGGATCAACTGAATGCGAGTCGCACAAAATAGGGAGGATTCGGAAAGTCAGAAAAACGCCTACATCCCCAAGACTAGACTGACATAAAAATGACGTAACAACGTGATATGTCGGTAAGGGTACGTTAGAAAATTTTATATAATCGAAACCCTTTTATACACGATATTGCGCGATGTATTTCTGCAACAACGAGAGCGTGAAATATAAACGTTTCCAATTAAAATAACTTTAAGCGAGTTCATTGATACTATAATTGAAAATCAAACAAATTTAATCTGAATGTGTTTAGGTAACATTTTACGATACAGTGTTAATTTTATTTATTTCCTTGTTTCCTGTTTGCACATAATTAAGACTAGTGTTAAAGTTTAATTACATAAATAAAATTACAAAAAAAACAACATAGCAATACGTTGGTAGCCCACAGGACATGATGATTCAAATCATAGGCGTACCCAGGCCAGTATTTCGGGAAGGGGAGTCGATTCATTAAAAAAAAAAACACTTGACAGAAAAAAGAATTTTACTTAATAATTATATTTTATTAATAATCTCTTGTACAATAATTCTAAATGCGTAAGGATTAGGATTACTTCTGTTCGTTTTCATTTTAAGAATAATTTACACTAATACATAAAATTAGTTGTACTGTCAGAATGCCTAGTACCAAGATATCTTACGACCGTAAAGCGACAATACAGCAACGTAAAAATCCATTTCGGGAGGGGAGGGGCTTGAACCCCCAAATCTCCACCCTGGGTACGCCTATGATTCAAATAGTGTTTCATACTGATGAAATAAAAATTCAGTAAAACATCAACTCTGCAACTACTTAATTTATTATTCGGTAACATAACACAAACGAATCAGTAAGATTTTCGCATAGACCTCATAAGCCATTATAAATCCGCCACATGTCATAATAAATAATGCACAAAATCGAAACTTCAAATTCCTCGCAAACATTTTGTTATTAATTCCACACTGTATAAATTTTTTTCCGTTTATTCTGTGAAATATTTTGGAAAAATTTTAGCGAGTGTTGAACACACATCCCCCCCCCCCCGACTATAGACTATAGACGCATATTGTAACGAATCAAATGGGTTGGTTTTTTAATTTAAACATTATATATAAGCGAGGAGAAAAATAATAGTAATAATAGTAATAATAATAATAATAATTAACTAATTGATTCAAAGGAGGAAATAAAGAAATTTGAGTAGTTTGCGTGTATATATTTTAAGTTAGGTTAGCGATAAATGTTCCGAGACCGGAGTTGTGGAATTTTTGTAGCAACGTAATCGGGTTAAAAATTTTGAGCGATCTATTGAAATTGCTAAGATGTAAGTCATTATATGTATGTCTAGTAATGAAAGCGAATGTGAATGACGTCACGATTTGTGTTGAGGCTTCCAATTAAATATAAGTAGTATGTAGTAAAGGGTATCGGACATCTCGCCGGCCGAGCGATTGACGGGAAACTTTACGTTAAAAGCGATGCCTAGACACAATTGCTCTACTACTCAAATTTTATTGCACATAAATACATGCGTCTTTTGAAGCCGCGGGATTCTTTTATTTTTCCTCACCGTCCGATTAACGTCGTGATCGATCGGTAGTAATCGTATTTTGGTCGCGCTCGCAAGTTGTACTTAGAAAACTTCGGTAACTGGTTCTATATTAAATAATCGCCTATTAAGTTTATATATATCGTTTTTTTTTTTTATTATTTAATTTAATTTCGTTCCGCTCTTCCGGGTTTTCAGTGTCCAATCCTGGTGATTGGCGTTTGCGTGGTAAGCATTCTCTGCGAAGGGTAAGAAAGGCTTCCCTTCCTCTTTTTTTTCCTTTCTTATTTTTTTTAATTTTGAAGAATTTTTCTTCAATGGCGACCGAACCAATTTAAACGTTAAGGGAGCAGCTGAGGAGACATAACAATATGTGCGCGTCGCGATGTATTTGTCGATAAAGTTACCCGGAGCTGGACGGCGTTTTATAATTTTTTGTATATGTTTCTTTATTTTTGAGAATTTTTTATGTCTGGAATTTGATTAAAAAATTTTATTTAATTCTGAGTGCGAAAAGCGAAGCGCGCCCTGATAAACATTTTACCGAAACAGGATTGTATAAATTAAAATCTTTAAAACTTCAAGTTCTGAATAAGTTTTAAAGTGACTAAAATATTGGAAAATCCATGCAATATTAAAATACGGAGCGAAAAAAGTTTTCGGACCATATTATAAAACTGAGGAAAATTACAAATTTGTATGTGCTGTAATGAACATAGTAGCTGCACACTGCGCATATAATAGAAATAAGAAAAAAAAAACATGTTAAAAATGTTAACACGAACATAAACCATTTATTTGTACACCTTCGATATTTAATACGATACAGAAATTTAAAAAAAAATATTATCCGTAACGAAAGAGAAAGTGTTTCTTACCGGCTATGGACATGGCAGTTAGCAATTTACTTAATGTTATACTTAATGAGACTTAATTTGCAGGAAAAATTATGCAAAATACAGAACGATTAATTAGGTAATTTAATCTACCACAGTAACCTGTCGCTGAAACTAAAAACAACTATAGCTAATTAAATACGATAAAACTAAATCAATAACTTATAAAACTAGTTAAAAGTTCTAATTATATCAAGAGTTGCCAAGTATTTCAATTAAATGTCAGAAGGGTGTGTTTTATAAATTGAAAATAACTTGAAATTGAATTGAAAAAAACCGAGTTTCAATCGATTGCTGTTTTTTTGAATATATTTGTATTTAGAAAAATTTAATAATATTCACGTTTTTTTCTAATCACATAAACAATTATGGAATTTCGAATGCGCATGTTTTATTTATATGCAGAAAAGAACATGATCAAAAACATCGCATATGTGTATCAAAATTAGCTTGAAAACCGCTGTAACGACAATACCGGCACGCAATGCTGCCGACGTCGCCGCTGTAGATAATGCATTATAAATGGAGTTTTTATTTTTATTAAAAAACGGTTATCTTTTTTCTACCCGCAATATTTTATTTATTTATACAAATATTTTTTTGTAGAAAAAGAAAATGTTATTAATGACAAATTACAAATATTAACACAAACATGTACGTATAAATAAAATTTCTTATTTGACGTTTAATTTATGTACTATTTTCAGTTGGTTAGGGTAAGAAAGTTAATTTTTTAAAGAGTGCATAAGTTTAACCTTTTATTAGTCATTCATGCTTACGCAGTAAGCTTCTTTGTTTTTTTGTTTTTTTTTGATTCTTTCTTAGCACATATATGTATAATGGTCTGAATTTTTTCATCATTTTTTCTTCGAAGAGGGCCCCTCATTCAAGATTAGTTCCGGGCCCTGTAAATCCTTAATCCAGCCTTGATTGTATTTTTGTATCCTGTTGAAGTGTTCTACTAGAATTTTTGCCTTATTTTCAGAATCACAGGCATAATCGTTTATATTCGGCATTTTCATTGACGGTAGTTCAATATGGTTTCTACAAAAATATTTATTTAACTTTCATAAGGAATTATCTTCAGTTAAGTTTTTTAGAAATTAATTCGGCTGCAGTAGTTATTTCGATCTATTCTTAATTCGTTTCTAACTAGCTTACATAGATGATTGTATATTATTTTACATAAGGCTAATTTGACATTTTCTTTTTGAACTTTTTTCCATTTTAATCTTTATCGAGTATAAATACGAATTTTGCGACAGTGCACTTAGCGCGATATTTATCTCACGAGAGAATGTCGGTAAATCTGAAAAAACCCGTTTCAAAGAAAAAAAAATAAACGAGTTTGTCTTTTTTTTTTTCATTTTAGATGTATTTAAAAAATCTTATTTACATTAATGAAAATGTCCTAACACAGTAACAAAAACTTTTTATTTAATTTTACATCTTTTAAATGGAAACTTTCTAATATACTTCTACCGATACACATGTCTCGTAATAGTGAGATGGTTAAGTTCGTTATTTTTTCGGATACGAATCCGGGGAACTGAATCGCAGGTTCGGGAACTGCATCCCGGATACGTATCGATCGCACCCATATACATCCTACATTTATGTGAACAGTACACTCAACACTAGTAATAGTTTTTTGCACTGTATGTCGACGCAGCGTAATGTTATCAGTGTTCGGTTACATTACATCATATCATTAAACAAACCCGAAGCCGCACTGATTGCATATGTAGTAGTAAATTACTTTTTGAACAATTTTGCGATCGTTAAAATTAGACTGCTTATTATGAACTATTAATTTATTGAAATATTTCCCGTTTAAATTTTTATGTAAACTGACAAGGTGATAAAAAAAAAATAAAATTAAAAGTGTGAACGTGAATAAAAACAACGAAGTGAAATTGTGAGGAAATAGAAAAAGAAAAATATCCTAACCGCCGGACGAGTGTTAGAAAGAAAGAAGAAACTGGCAAAAAAGGCTAATGCAAGAGCTGCGTGTATAGAAAAAAACCAATAGAAATCCTTTCCGATTATCCCGACGTTATCATTTTAGCCTTTTTTAACTGATCTGACGCACTTCTGCTGAGATAATCATCATTCCATATGATAAAGGTAGAAAAAGACATCTCTATTCAAGGTCTATACTTGAGCTTCCATAGCAGAATCGCGTGAACCTGGATCTGCATGACATGCTGGGTCGGAATGGCGGATATACGTGTCCGGAACTGTAGTCGGAGTCGCATCATCAACTCCGCTGTCCGATACGGATCAGCGGATACGTATCCTTTTGCACATACTCATTTCTATATCGTAATACGAGTATCTCTAGTATAAAGCTAGAAATCGTATATATTGCTTACGAGATAACTAGCACACTCCACCAAACACGTTGTTTTTCTTTTTCTTCCGGTACGGCCACATATAAAATATATTATTGAAAGACCACGAATACACGGAGAAACGTAACAATTTCGCATAAAACAAATTCAGCATCATAATAATAGGACCTGCGACTGTAACGAACTACAGGAAGTAACGAAATGAAAAATAGCTACTACGTGCGGAAAGTATGTCGACAGCTCAGCTTACACTGTCATAAAAGATATACTTCCTAATGACAAAGAATAATACGATTTTTTTAAAGTTGAGCCGTCACTGCCACCTATCACAATTCCAAGTTCCACTTTTGTTTTATCGACAAGTTTTTTTAAATGCGGAATCGATTCTAATGAGTCCACTCGCTCAAACGACTCGGACTGTTCTACACCTCTAAGCGGCATACGTTATTAATTTCCCTTCTACCAAACCATTTATATAAATTAAAAATATCTAGTAACTGGCCCAATATGCTTCCCGATAGTAAAGTTTTGATCTTTTATTAAACACGTCATCCAATTTAGTAATACATCATCTATTTATTAGATAAGATTTTAAATATAAACATTTCTACGAAATCCGGCAGCGTGTAATTTATGAAAAAGAATTTCGCGAGATGTACAGTGCCTAATGTTTTTTTAATATCAAACTATACCGCAAAAATTGATCTGCCCTTCTTTATATTTTCAAAAATATGTGAAACGTGCTGGTAAAGTGCATCATCTGCTTCTCGCTCTCGTAAAACTCAAATTGATTATATATTCTTTAAGAAATTTAACATTTTCATATTAAAACATTTCCCAAATATTTTTTACTAACACATAAAAGTATACCGAAAGGCCTAAATAAGTTGATGTTAAAGCTTTGTTCCTGGTTTTCATAAAGTGGTGCCCTTAAAAAGCACCGTGCAGCTGCAAGAAACTCATCAGGCGCAAACAGCAAGAATCTTTGGCAACAATTTATGGCATCCGTATCCACTAGTACCACCAGTAACAAGTTATGGTTCAAAATTAGAACATTAAATGGCACCAACCGCACCCGCACTCCAATTTCATTACACAAAAGTTGAATTGGTCACATCAGACCCTGTGGAAGTGGCAAATATCTTTGCAAAACATTTTGCCACCTTGTTATACTCATCAGCCTATTCGCCTGCATTCTCTTTAAATAAGAATATGTTAGAGCAACATTGAATACCCGCCACTCCTGACTCTTCTTGCCCCTATAACTATCCTTTCACCATGTCGGAGTTGAAGTACCAACTCAAATATCACACTCCAGCTGGAGCACATGGACCTGACTCCATTCAAACCATTTATGCTGAAATAATTTCCTTCTTACGCTACAATTTTTCTCCTGCATATTTAGGGCCATGGAAATTAGCAGCCGTGATTCCCGTCCTGAAACAAAACAGAAGCCCGTTGAATCCGCAGAATTACAGACCTACATTCTCGCTAAGTGTTCTTGCCAAAACTCTAGAGAAGATGGTTAACCGAAGTCGCCTTTCCTTCCTTGAGCAAAATAATCTCTTATCCACGGTACAAGCTGGAGGGCGAAAAACGCGTACTACAACTAACCACTTACTAAGCCTACAAAGGCAAATATTAACAGTCTACCAGCGCCGACAACATGTACTCGTTTATACTCCGTCTTTTTCGATATGGAAAAGGCGTTTGATAGATTGTGGCGGTATGGTTTACTATCCAAGCTCATTATAATTAGAAGTATGGCCAATTATTTACGCAATTTCCTAACAAATAAAACGTTCCATGTTAAGATTGATTCGGCAACATCGGTAACCGTTCAAACTGAGAATAGTGTACCACAAGGCTTTGCCCCGAGTGCAGCCTTGTTTATTTTCTATATTAACGGAAATCGCGCCGCCTGTGATTACCCAGCTTTATATTGATGACTTAAACATTTCCTTGTCACCTCCCTTCCAACTAATGCTCAAAAGATCCTACAAAAATAGTGTCAATAAACTGCAATCCTGGTGTATCGATACTGATCTTACCTTTTCTCCATCCAAAACTACATATTTGTGCGTCAGGGCACTTCTAGTATTTCCCTAAAAACTTGAAACCTCTCCAATCCTCTTTCAACCTACTGCTATATTCCTTGGCCTACTGTTCGATAATAAACTAACGTGGCGTCCTTACATAATAAACCTCAGAGTTAAATGTTACAAATATTTATCAATCCTCAAGTATTCGGCAAATGTAAAATAAAATTTCCCCCTATAACCCTCCTCTCTAACTACAAGCCTTTGGTCCACTCCAGAATCAACTACGGGTCACAGGTCTACCTATCAGGCAGCCGTTCTTGATTGAAATCCCTTGACGCAGTGCACCACGTCGCCCTTCGCACAATTTTGCGCGCACATAGATCTTCCACGTCCACTAGTCTGTGTGCCCTTCTAGGCATTCCTCCTTTAAAATATGTCAGAAAATTTTACACTTACCGAGAAACCTATCTGCATTTCACATCTAATCTACCTCTCCCTAGCCACACAAAGAAACTCACCGGTACCCGAAATTTCACTAACGACCCACTAACTGAGATTCCAGAGCTCCTTTCGGACCAGAGAATAAGAATAATTAATTTCTCCGAACAAATGCTTAATACGCTGATACAGCCATGGGACTCCCTAGCCATCTGTGTTGATTTTTCTATAATGAAATATAACAAACCCCAACACCCTGATATCACACAAATAGCACGAATTACAATACAGAAATATCCAGACCATCTAATATTCTACACAGATGCAGCTAAAAGCCACCCAACTGACGGATCATCGCCCACTGCCTCTACTTTTGAGGCATGCGATGTATCACAAGCAGTGAGACTCAATGGCAACTATGTGGTTGTGGACACGGAGATCTACGGAATATTCTTCTGCTATCAATACTTTCTCTCTCTAGAACCTACGGCTCAAAAATCGCTAATGGTAACAGATTCGTAGGTCGCTATAATATCGAACCTTTGCACCAAACATCCAGTAGTTACTCAGATCCACCAGATGTTGTATAAACTGTTCAAGAGACACTGATCAATAGCGTGGTTATGGGTGCCCATCCATGCTGGGATCCCCAGAAATGAGCGGGTCAACATATCTGCTCGGTCAGCAATGTTTTCCCCCTTGCCTGAAAACATCTTCACAACACCTTGTTTTTCACAGCTTTGTTCTTAACCAAGCGCTCGTCTGCATGGAAAGAGCACTATGTCTCCTGTCAGACGTTTCTAAGATCTATTAAAGCTACAACTGAGCCACGGTGACCAGTGGAAAACATGTCCCGTGCAGAGTTTTACGTTCTAAGTCGGCTGCGAACACGACATATAGCTCTGTCCCATGACTATATATTCCGAGGAGCTCCGTCTCTTTCTACCTACAAAGCAGCGTTCCTACTATGTTGCACATACTATGTATAGTATGTGTCCAGCCTTTTCAAATCATCGAGTCTCATGAATGTCGCTAGTATCCTTGCTAAATCATCGACGGCAACGGCATCTGTCCTTCAGTTTATAAAGGCAATCAAACTAATTAATTACCTTTAAATGCTGACTGGGCATTTGCGTGCTATAACAGCCTTGGCAGCTAAAAGCAGCACGTTAGATGGTATGAAAATAAAATAAACCGGAATAAGATTATCTGATAAAACGAACCAGTTGGTAAAAATATCCAACGAGCCATATATGTACATCGGGGGGAGTTACATCAATATTTCGTAATAGCTAGTGAATCTGAATTCCCACTTGAAAAATTTAGGTGTTAAAATTAGAAAAATAAAAACGAAACTAATGGACCCTTAATAGAAGGTAGGTTAAATTCTCAATGTAACAATCCTAATGATAATGAAGTAAACCTTTTCTCTTAGCCATTAGATTTCCCCGCTACCGGACTCTATTTCAAACCAAGTATATTCTTATCCGCCGGGAATGGCTGTAAGTCTATCGAACTCAAGACCACCTAAAGTTTTACGGTTAGACGCAATTTAATCAACAGGAACTATTTACGTTAATAATAAAAATGATGAACTTTAAAAACATTCCTAAATAATCGAAAACGTACAGAGAAGAAAATAAAAAGAGAAACAAAGAAACTTCCGGGCATATTAATAATTTACGACACGCCAGATGTGTTAAATTTATTTATTGCAAAATTTCGGAAATGTTCGATTCCCAATAAATCAAAGACTAACCGGGAATTGCTAGAATGGAATAAAATTGATAAAAAAATGGGGGGGGGGGACGAAACGAAACAAAACAACGACTAACATCGTTAATTTTTAACGTCTGCAACACGACCAATTGTAGTAAAACATCAAAATTTCCGCACTGTTAATCTGTTCACCATTATTAGTCAAAGTAAAATGAATAATGTGAAAAGTTTTAAAATTTTAAACTTCTTCAAGCTGTTCGATTGTAAGCTCTCTTGTAATCTTTCTTTCTCTCTCCCGCTCTCGCACTCTCTTATTCCCTCTAAAAGCAAAAAGTAATAAATAAAACCTTGAACCAGATTTTCAAAGAAGTTTTAATTTTCTAAATACACCATTCGTAATTCGAAGTCTTAAAATACGAATAAACTAAATACGAAAACAAATTATACGCCGATTTCTTAAAATTTACGCCTGCTAACGACATATGTTATTTTATTTTTTTTTTAATACAAACGAAAATCAAATCTATCTCTGCATTCACATTTACAGTAGGACTCTGTCCGGAGTGCTCCTACTATCCGAGCTCTCTCACAAGGTCCAACAGTCGCTCACTCTTGACTTTATAAAAAACCGCAAACTAAAACTTCTCCTCAATTTCCGTCTCTACCGTCCAACCGCATACCTTCTCCATCTAATGGTTGGGCTTTGAAATCGAATGCAATTAATATGAATAACTCTGCTGATCTTGTTACTTCCGATGATTTTTTTAATGATACTCCCTCGCAAATTTCCTCCCCAGTTGAGTCTTTCTCCTCTGCATTCATACAGCTCTTAGCTAGATATAACATTTCAACTTCCTCCGAACTTGAAAAATCTCTTCAATTTTTGCTCCAGAGTTTTATGCCTCATGCCTTGTAATATATTAACATATACAACATTTCAAATTTTGTTATATTTTGAACTCTATTTATTTATTTTATTTTTTTCTTTTTCTCCTCTATTACACTTTTTCATCCTTAATAATGCGTTCATTTTTCCTTTCCATGTATTTCATTCTTTTACTTCTTTTTTTTAATTTTTTTATTCGTTTCTATCGTGTGCACAAACTGCTAATAATGGTCAAAGTTACAAATTATATTTTCCTTTTCTTACTTGTTTTTTTTTTTTTTTTTTTTTTTATTTTTTTATTTTTAAAGAAATAAGTTGTGGGTCCCGCAAGGCATACTGCCCGTCTGCGGGTGCCCAACACGCTTATCATCGTTTATTCAAGAAAAATGTGTTACAAAAGTTCTTTACTTATACTATTAATTTTCGTACTTACAATTAGTGAGAAAACTAAAAAAACTAAAAATAGAATAATAATAATAATAAAACAAGACTGAAATAGAGATGAAAACAAAAAGAAAAATAGCTACTTATCGTTATTCAATTTCATAACCACGAGTTCGACAAATATATCGGAATGGTCGATTCCACAGCCAGTTCCCAGTTTATCTACTCTAATGTCACTCAGTGTTATCAATCAACCATTGCTTAATTAATAATTTCCAAGTTCCTATTTCTTTTTGCATAATATCTTCTGGGATTCGTTCCAGAAGCTTAATTAGAACTTTTTCATCAGTATTATCAATCTTACTCTGTTTATGCCTTTCGATCGAATAAAATATACCTCCCTATTACTCCTCGTTGTCCTACTTCTTGTCATTGTAGCCATTGATCTACTTGTGCTCTTATATTCAAGCAATCGGTGATAAAAGTAGCACATCCTTGGAGACATTTCATTTTTCTCTCTCCACCAGCTAATATTGCTGTTATCTTTATTAGGTAATATTATCTTTAAGCATTTCTTTTGCTGACTACTAATCTTTTTCATTATCGTCTGTTTTGCTTGCGCCCAAATTGATATCCCATACATGATTCTAGACAATACTATAGCGTTATAGTATACACGCAGACTACCATAATGTGGTATTGAAAGAGCCAATTTATAAAGTGCCGGTATCATTTGCCTGATTTTATTAGATAAATTTATAACATGCTTGTCCCAAGATTCTGTCGATGATTTATCCTAAATATTTAACCCCTTCTGTCGTTTCCAGTTGTGTGCAACCACAGTTCGAAGTAGAAGTCAAGTAATTATGTAAGCAATTATTGTTATGTATTTTAATAGATGGTTTATATGTTCTATATCTATTGGACGTTCTTATACACAAAGCCTTCGATTTTTTTATATTAATAGTCAGATGTTTATCATGCGCCCACCTACACATACTATTTACATCCTCTTGCAAGAGTTTTTCGGCCTCGTGGATGTCGCGGTGCTCAATAACGAGTGCTATATCGTCCGCATAAGCAAAGACTGTCGAATTTTTAACACATTTATGAAGGGAGTTGGTATAGATCAAAAATAACAATAGAGCTAGAATAGTTCCTTGTCCTATCCCTGTTAATGCAAATTCTTCTCTACTTAATTCTTCATCGATTTTTACTACGGTTTTCCTATTATACAAATAACTTTCAAACCATTTATTTTGTCTACCTATGATTCCCATCTCTTTCATATTTCGCAACAATAATTGATGGTTTACAGCATCGAATGCTTTACTAATGTCTATAAAAATTATAATAAATTGTTTGCCGTTTGCCAATCCCTTATTTATCCTGTTTGTTAATACTCTTAACAAAGAGACAGTTGATTTTCCTTCTCTAAAACCAAATTGCATATTATGCAGCAACTCGTTTCTCTCCAAATAATTTCTTAAATGAAACACAACGTATTGTTCGAGAATTTTTGCTAAAACCGAGATTATAGTAATTGGTCTATAGTTGTCACAAGCACTCGCCAATCCGTTTTTATATATCGGTCTAATAACACCAGTTTTTAGTCCCTCAGGAATGTTACCTTCTTGAATTGAACCGTTAATTATCTTTGTAAGTAGGGGGGTAAATATAGCTACATTATTTTTAATATCCAAAGCTCTAATACCGTCCCATCCTGGGGCTTTGTGAATCGGTAATCTGTTAATTATTTGTTCTACTTGCTTGTTTGTAACTATTGGAATATAAAATGACGTGAGTGTCAGCTCTAAGTTATCGCTATTCAATAATTGCGTATTACACGCTTGAGCACAATGCTGTTTTAGTTGAGAGAAGAGATCAATAAATTTACTTGCCGCATGTCTTGCACTTTCAAAATGCCTCAAGATGAACTCATCAATTGAAGATTTGTTTTTATTATATACTATATTATTGATTATCTGCCATACTTTTTTGGTACTGTTATTAGCATGCTGCATTTGTTTGTTGTAATATTCTAATTTTGCTTTCCTAATTTCGGTCTTAGTCATATTTCTGTATGTTTTATACAACTTTTTATACCTCGCGTTCGTTGTATTATTTTTACTGCGCTTATAGTAAATATCCCTAATTTTCATCAGGTTTAAAATTTTTATATTCATCCAGTCATTTTTAAATGAAAAATTATTTTCCTTTGTGTACGTCACCTGCTTTCTACATTCCTTATATAAATTATTAAATTCAGATTGCATTTGCAAGCAGATATTTTCGATGGAGTCAATCTTTTCAAGACTATGCCAGTCATAACTTTTAAGTTTGTGGTTCAGCCACATTTTGTTTAACCTATTTTTTGTTTGTCCTTTCATTTTTTGGTAAGAGCACCTATTAATGGGAAATACGCAACCAATTATATAATAATCGGATATTTTTGAGTTAATAATTCCTACATAAATTTCTTCCATTGAGCTCCTAATAAAGATATTATCTATACATGATTGAGTTAAATTACCACCTCTAAATTCCTCACGCGTTACACCATCAATCAATCTTATACACCCACACCCAGCCATAATATTTAAAAAAATTTCCGATTTAGTATTACATTTTAATAGATTTATATTAAAATCCCCACATATTAAAAGTTCTTGTTTATTCTCAATCTGTTTAGTAAATAAATCTAGCACATACAAGAATTCATTGACATTACGGCTTGTTGATCGGTAAAATGCAAATATTCGTGTTGTTTTCTTGCTATGTATTTCTATGTCAACCGCTAAACACTCGAACGCATTATTATTATATTCAGCATAGAAGTTGGATTTAAAACTATTATTGACAAATATGGCAACTCCTCCATCTGGTTTTTTATTGCTATACCTGGTGAACCCCGGGATCACGTATAATTTTAATTCATTTTCTCTCACATTTGTTTCCGTGATAATAATCGCACTGACGAGTGATTTATAAATGTATGCCAAAAATTCATCCCAGTTATTTCTTAGGCTTCTTATGTTTAGGTGCAGTACATGAAATAGATCTTTATTAATTTTTGTACACCCTTTGTCTATATTAAATAGTCTCATACATCCTCTCTCCCAGTCACCAATTGTTGTGTAATTAGCGCAGTTAATTTTCTTACAAAATAGAATCGGAGACGTCATTGTTATTGGTCGTTAAACACTGGTGCGATAGTAGAAAATTGACCATATTCCGAACACATTGATTTATCGAGACTCACGGCGCGATTATCGCTATATAACTTTAATTTCCGCCGGTTTATATCTAAATCTATGCACACTTCTACATTCGCACACGTACCACCCTACCTCACTCACACACTCGTACCCATTTAATCAAACAAATATCCGTACGCGAACCGCTGCTTCATTTGATCGAAGCTGACAAGCCTGACGCACTTCTCATACACAGCGATTTGCAGTTGACCACATAGCGAACATAAAATAACAAAATAAACTATCAAAAGAAATGATAAGATTTATCAAATATCAGCCACTTTAACACCACCACCAGGACAATACTTCTTAAAAATACAAATACGTCTCCGGCTCAGTGTTTGCACATAACAACAGTGCACACTCACAGCTAGCTCACACACCGATCGCATTCCGCTTCATACCACCGCACCTCAAGCCGTTACACTGTATCGCAAATTTATCACTAAAAGGAACTATCAAAATTACACAACTAACAACCCCATCTCATTACAACAAACGACAGAGACTGAACTCTTTCCGCATACCAATATCCACACAACATGCACATACCAACAACTTTCAAGTCACCAAAATCTATACATTTCGCCACCACTACAAACAAACCCACTGGCACATACACCTCATTACTACCCAGCCGGCAACGTATAACGACGCACACATACTCATCCATACCAACAACACACATCCGATTACCAGTTATCGCGGAAAATAATTCCTTTCCGATCAGTGTTATTTCTGTCCATACTAACCAATATAAATTAATTCCGATATGCATGGAGATACTACCATGCATTATAAAATAAGAGCTATTAATGAACTGCCGTATTAAATCGTTTCGTGCGCATTTTCCCGTTCGCATATATACTACCCACACACATCCACTTAACCACAGCACATATTCATATGTATTCTACGTGTTACGATAAAAACGATAATATAAACTTAATGAAAACATCTTATATTATAGAGCTTAAATTAATTTATATAAATCGTCCGCATTTCTGATATGAAGCGCTCTTCCTTCCATCTCCCTTTTGGCAAATATTTTGCCATTTCTTGCCCACGCAAATTTGTAGTTTAGAACTCTCGCTTTCTGCTTTACTTCCCAAAGCAAATTTTTATAGTACTGAGTCAAATTTTCGTTAATATAAATTTTTAAGTTACTCTTTTCGTTACCAGTTATGTCTTTGTCCTGAATTGAACACGTCTTCTTATTCACCATTAATAAGTCGGCATTCCTCCGACCTATTTTAGCGATAATTGGTCTAGGCAAACTTTTATTCCTGGAAGGTATCCTGTGCGCAGCTATGATATTCTCCGCTGTTAGTGATACACCCAGCTGTTCTGCTACCTTCTTGACAATATTTGGCACGTCTTCATTAACTATTTCAGTTACTCCGTGTAGTTCAGTATTCTCGCGACGCCCATATTGTTCTAATTCGTGAACCGTGGAGGTTAGTTCTTTGATTTGAATATCTTTGCTTTTTACTTCCTCTTTTAGTGCTGAAACTTGTTACCGCAATGCCTTCACTTCCGAGATCAAGGTTTGGTTTGCAATCTTTAAGTCCTCGTACTGATTGGCAATGAAATTCATAGAGCTTTTTATTTCCGCAATTTCTTTCCTCAGCCATTCCTTTCCCAGCGAAGCCACCATCGACGAATCGCAGTCCGAGTCAGAGTCCTCTTGCTTCTTATTTGCTGCTTTTTTCTTCCCACCTTTTTTGGGTAATTCTTGCTCGCTGCTGTCATTTGATTTCTATTCGCTGCTACACTCTTAGAGGATGACATAATTCTGCAGCTAATTTATCCGTTCGTGTGAAATAAAGTATTCAATAGCTTACTTACTGTTTTAGAAATGATGATAATTGCGTTATCTCTTCAACGTATTAAACACGAGAAAGAACGTTATCTGTTATTTTTCTTCTTAACGGATATTACTTCTGCTACGCACACTTTAATGATCTGTTCAGTGGTGCTGTAAGACAGGTTCTTTATCCTTTAATATTAACCGGTAACCTTAACAGGATGATTGATAGTTGGCGATGGCCTTCAATTAACGTATATTCGTATGAAGGAAAGTATTTTTTATCCCATATTTTCTAATTGCTGCTTTTTCTACTCGCCACTTCTAAATAAGTTGGTCGGTAGTAGTGAAGGACAGTCTTCTTTCCTTTTAGTATCATGCTATCATATTATATGCTGGTTTTATTCACTTTTTACCTATTTCTGTTTCTCCTGCTCGTCACTTTTAACTAAGGTGGTCGGTTGTAGTGAAGGACAGTCTTCTTTTCTTTTAATATTAATCCTTCTGCTATTTACAACCGTCTTTAGTATGACGGTTAATAATTGACGTCGTTCTTCGCTAAATGTATATTCAAATGTACATGGAGTTTACTTCAGCAACGTCCGATATTGTAGTTCGTTCCTTTGTTTCCATATCGTCTGTTTCTTTTTTTACTTCTGTTTTGCCTTGTTGCTTCTTTGTTTGTTTTTTTTCCTTGTTGCTGTCTCTTCTACACGCCACATTTTTCTAAGTTGGTTGGTTGTAGTAAAGGACAACTTTCTCTTTCCTTAAATTCAACTAATCTTTGTGGCTCATTCCCTTTAAATAGGTTGGTTGATAATTGACGACGAGTCTTTTTATTATACACTTATATAAACGTAACTTTAATGGCATTGTTACTGCAGTTAGTATGCTCTGTTCCTTTTTTTTTTAATCCCTTTTCTCTCACTACCCTGTCATATTACTTTTAAATTAGCCCATTATACTTTTTTACCTACCCTCGCTCTCATCGTGTCTTCGCCCATCTTAATTTACTCCTGATCTACATTCATAATGGCTTACAAACTTAATATTCTGCAATAAAATTGGCGCAGTCTTAAAGCCAACAAAGATGCTTTGGAGAGCTTGCTGGACCTTCACAAAATCGAAGTGGCTTTGCTTTCTGAAATGTGGTTAAACGATTCTTCTGACATCAACTTTAGAGGTTTTACCTTAGTTAGTTCCTGTCAAAATGACGGCTACGGAGGAGCTGCTGTTTTGATTAGAAATGATATTCTCTTCTATTCTCACGATATTCGCTTATTTAATTCATCCTCCTCCCTACTTCCTAATTTAGTTCATATTTCCGTCCCTAACAACTCTGCTTGTCCTCTTAACTTTATCTCTGTCTACATTCCTCCTAATTTTGATCTTCGCAACTTTCCTTTTTCAGGTTTTGCTCATTCTCCTCTTTGGGGTTGCTCCAATTATAATAATAACGGTGTTATTCTTGAAGACATCTTTTCCCGTAATAATCTTATTCTACCGAATGATAATTCTCCTACCTTTCATACGAATCCTACTACGTTTAGTTCAACTGACTTAACCTTTACATCTCCTAACTTCGGTTTTAACTGTTCGTTGAAAACCTTAAATGGCACGTTTGGAAGCGACCATGTTCCCATAATCATATCCCTTAACAAACTTTCTCCTCCTGTGCAACCTGAACTCCTTCATACTCCTTAGTGGTACCTTCCCAAATTGGGGAGTTTACAGTGTCGATGTAATCTTTATCGCGGATATTCAAAAATATTAATTAGCAGGACTATCATTTATACATTAGCAATCATAATAAATGAAACAGCATTATAAACTTTTATCAAAAAAGAAGAAAAAAAAAACATCTGACTTGTAATAATGTAAAATCAATATTAGGCATTTCTTTTCACTGACGAGAAAAGCTGATAATCGCACCTGCATGACTTTTAGATATTTCATGTTGAATTAATCTCTCCTCCGCTGGTCTCCAATCAAAATACCGTTCTCCGGTCAAAGTACAGCTGTAATGTAGATACCAGTGATAAGTTTACATATGTATCAACACTTAGACTTGTTTCATTCTTATATTTTTATTTTTGATATTTTTAAAATCAAAGATATACCTCTTTCATCTTTTTCCCTTGTTAATTCATATTCTTATATCCACCGCAACTAGCGATTTGTCATCAACAAAACTCCAATACTATCTTTCATTTCCACCCGTCTCTCTCAGTTTTCCCCGTATACATATTCATACTACAAGTTGCCATACTTTTCTTTCAATTTTTCCACACACCTACATTCCATTACTTTCCTTCATCAACATGATTGTCACTTGGCATTTACCTCTTTTCTAATTTTCGTACTAAAAAAGTTTATCAGTTTGTACACGTACACTTTTAGTCATACAATTTGCCATAGCGTCCGAGGAAGCTACTTTATTGCCGTCCCAATCTGAATTGATTCCCTTATCTGAAAGTTGAATTAATAGTCTTCATGCTTTCCTGCTCAACTGTGTAAAGTTAGCATTGACCGCAAGTTCTGTTCACGACTGTCTTTGCAAACTGTATCCAGTTTGTTGATTAGATCATTTGCAGCATTCCTTCCATCAGTTGTCTTGTACAGACTATAAATTTTAACATATCGGGCATTCCAGTCTAGCACATATGATTTCTGAAATACACGAGGAATGCTCTTTTTTTCACACCAATTATCAATCTACAGAACAGTTCGTAATTTTTCACTACTGGACTGATGAAACGTATGTGACCCTCTAGTTTTTTTTTGTAAAGAACTCCGAATTTTTTTAAATTCCAACATGCACGTAATTTGATGCTATTCAGTTTTAATTCAAAACCACCATTGACGAGAAAATACTTCCAGAATTATTCGATCATTACGAATGGAACACTGATTCTGATAGATAAAGCACAGGTGTCAATTAGTATAATTCATCTGATTAGGGAAAAAAAGGTACGTTATTTAGGATCACATATCACAAACATATTAGTACAGTCAATTCAGCTGACCAAAAGCCTTTCAGGTAACGTAATTTTTAATTCACCTCCACAATGCATGCTGACGTTAAAGTTACCAACTATTTTTTGGTCACCTTCGGGTGTTGCAACCTTGTAAAAGGCGGTTTTGTTTACAGAATTCCGCATCCTAGGTAGTGTGAGATATTGAACAGGATTATATGTTGAAAATGATCGTGTTTAGAACGACCGCACTGGAGCAAACATCTTATAGAAAAAGTTTTCTCAATTTCAGAAAAGATAAGTGTATCGATACTTTACAATATACTAGTACAACTAATAACAAAAATAAACTATTAAACTTACACGTCGATTTTATTTTTAACTGACAAAATTGTCACCTTTTTTTTTAATTAAAATTAAGCACATAAAATTTAAGCATGTAAAAATTTGAAATCATTAGTTCTACCAACGAGTGACAACTATCAATACAAATAATTCGAGAAAAATACATATTAACAGTATAGAAATTATAAACTAATGAAAAAAACGAGTAAAACATATTGATATACATATTATTAGGAATTTAAACTTTTATTTCATGAACTCTATCGCTCTAGATCGAATATAATAATAATAAAAAATGTCAAAACGAACGTTGCTCTGAACACTGATAATCGTGTGTCGCTTCGAACACGATCGCTCTGAACATTACGCCTCCAAATTCCGAATGCTTTAGCCGCTGTATGGCACTTCCTGGGGTAAACAGCGAGAACGTTTCACCCTAAACTATTCCTCTTTGTTTTTTGATGATGACACGCTTATTGCTCTTTTTTTCCCCCATATATTCTAGCTACAAATACATAAGTCAGTATGTCCTTGACTAAATTGAACATCATCCCGCCCACTATTACACTTTTCCATCTTTCCATCAGAATCTTATGTTAATAATTTTTTCTCTTCTACCATATAGTGCAGCTTTTTATTTCAGGTATCCGTAAACTCTACACACCTATCCCTGGTAAAAAATTCTTCTGCTATCTTAGTGTTTTCCATAACAGCCATTCATCCCCTTTATTAATTTCGTTTCCTTTTCTGTTTTTGAAAAACTGAAAACTTGCCATATGCACTGTCTACCATAAAATGGGTAAGCGAAACTTTTCTCTTTATTCCTCTTCACAAATCTATTATTCGTTCTAAATTTGATTACTGCTCATTTGTATGTCTCAAAATATCTTCTTTTCAAACTAGTCATATCCAAAATTCGCAGTAAAATATATCTTTTCCGTAAGGAGATTCATACCGAAGAGTTTTTATTTGAATACCAATGTAACGCTGAATAAGTACGCTTTAAACAACTCTACACATACGACGGGCATCCGATAAGTAAGATTTCCACGATAACCATTCGTCGTATAGTAGCAAAAAAGGTGTAAACACGTTCTCATGGTGTAACATTTAACTTTTACAAAGAAATCAGTTTGACTATTAAAACCGTTATTTAGTAGTTCATTAAAATGAATGCTCTTATAGAAAATCCGCCCGATACTGGAGTGTGTATTTGTTTTTTCTGGTATACAAAATTTTTCTGCGATCAACATTCACCGTCAGCTTAATTTTTATGGTAATAATGCCATATTTGTTCAGCATAGTTCAAAGTGGTACCATAATTCACAATATGGGCCTTTTATTTCAAGAGGATTCCAATTGTTATGCGACAACACCCAGAGTTGCACACAGCAAACACCACCAATGATTTTAACGCTTAGTTTTTATAGTCACTTATAGCCCATCCGCCTTACAGCTCTGACCTAGCACCAAACGATTATGCTTTATTTTTTCATTTAGAAAAACAATTAGCAGGGGTAAACATGAGAACGACAAATCACTTAAAACCATGTTATTACAATAATGTTTAAAAAGCTAGATAGAAATTTTTATGACAGGACAGGACTGAAAAGTTAAATATAAAATGTGAAAAATGTCTAAATATGAAAAATGTCTAAATGTAAAAGGTAAATACTGAAGAAAAAAAAACTAGAATGTTTAATGAATAAAATGTTTTTTTCATACTTAATTAAAACATTTATTTTTACACCTACACGGAAAATTACCGAAAGCCCTCGTATATATATATATATATATACGTATATTAATAGGAATGTTTAGTCTCCAGTTCGGGGGCCATTTAATACGAATCTCTTTTCTGTGTCAGAGATCGATTTAATACGAAACTCTATCGATGATTATTTAATTGCGAACCTTCATCGACCCAAGCGTTATGTAATACGAATCTGATCAAAGATTGATTATTGTCTCTCCTTACGAACGTCTTATGATCCGAACGGCTGTAAAAGTCCTGTCCATATCCGAGATACCTCTGTCGGCGACTTTCAGTTGTACTCGACTTCAGGTTCCTGCTCTGTCCGCTGTCGTTCCGTTACGGTAATAAAAATGCCTAACTAATATGATAGCTCGTTGATACTTTTTTTTTTCCCTTTAAGAAATCTAATATATTTCTCCGTGAGAAATTCGCGAAAAAAGCGATCTATTTATCAACGGTTGTAGTATATGAAATAGAAATATTTATCCAAAAAGGTTTATTAAATCCAATAAATAAGACAAAGAAAAAAAATATACATCAAAATTCGTATTTTTACATATAAACTAAGTTATTACGTGTCGTAAGATGAATCTAGACTAAAATGTACCGACTAATGCATTACACTATATCTTGCAAGATCGGTAGCCAGTAAAATTAAATTAAAATCTTAATACAACACGAGAACTAACATATATTTCTTCCACTACCATTCGCTGGCTATCCCTTATCATCATTGTTCGATAATAAATCGCAATAAGCCAAACTTTCCCAACACTTGTGCCTTTGTACATCTTGCATGTACTATACTCGTATGCATACATCTCTATACGCATAGCCTAGTTCCCTAAGAACAATGTACTCGGGCCTACAATGACATCTCACGACCACACACACACACACACACTAACCTCCTGGCAAGGCTTCGTCAATTAGTGTTATTCATTACAACTAAAAACAATACGGTATATGATAAAGAACCAGCACAAGAATAATGTTCAATCTTGCACCTTGCCACCGATCAGCTGGTAAATTACGGACGAAGTAGATCAAGGATAATTTTGAATTTGCCTTCTTTTTTCCCCCAAATCAGTAAAAATTGTAATGTACTACAGTCTCTATTTTTATGGGACACCCTGTATGTATATGTACACATATAAGTACGTAAGTATTCATAAAACTCTGCCTTCCGATCTCCAACGTTAAGGTAGAATATATTTTTTTCCCTAGATTTTGGTACAACCGAAATCATTTAAATCCTCTACATAATGAAAACCATATTAACTCTGCATCTTTTTATTCTAAGTCAACTAGTCTAACGAAAATGATTAATTAAAACATGTTTTTCAGACTATGTACTTTCGACAGGATTTTATTAAACATTTCTATTTTAATATTTGCTATAACGAACGCGAAAAAACAATAAAAATTCGAGCGTCTGAATTTTTTATTTGTGGTGACCGAATGAACATGTTGGGAAGGTGAGCGCTGAAAAATAATAAGGTAATGTAAATTTTTTTGATTTTCACGTAGGGCAGGTGCTACTTGAGCATCCAACTCCCAATAAAACTCCCGATTACAAAGGAGATCTTTTAATAACCAGTTTACTGTAAACTCAAGCAGAAATTACCCACCACTGGCATTATCTCGCAGCCAACATCAATATCCTCTGAAAAAATGAAATAAATCAAAATAACAACAATAAGAAAAAAAAATTCAGTTACAATATTTCATAAGCCAGCTACCACAGATGTTTTCTTCCAGGGAAACAGCCAGTTGCCGACACGCGTGGAAAACATGAAAATTACCGATCGCGTTGCTGAATTAATTTGCTCACAGTTGACCATCTGCCGACCAGGGAAATTTTAAAAATAAAACAAGAAAAGTATGTAATAAACATGAAAGAATGTAACACAGGAATGGCAACAAAAACCATTAGCGAATTTTCACGCCAGCTCTCAAAACATGTCCGTAAACGTTAAAATATGCAAATAGCAAGAGTATACATGCTTGACTCGGCCGTTGCTTACAATCGGGTGACCTCAATCAGCTCGGCACGCTATTCGGAAAATTCGATCTACGAATGTACAGAACTTTCGGCTTCAAAGGGAAAAATTCGTCTCGCGCTATTTTCACCTCTTCCTGCTGGAAAGACAACGCGATAAGGGAAATTAATCCGGATAGCGCGAAAGAAGTTGGGCCGGAACGCTAATAAATTTAAAATAGGCTGTAGATATGCAGACCGGGAAATAATTTTTGAAATTAATTAGCGGCGAGAAGCTAGTAAAATACTGCAGAACGAAGATTTCGACCAGTGGCAACGTCGGAACCGCAGACGGTACCAGCAGCCGACCAGCACCGGCACATAGAGCACTGGTTGGCGCGGTTGAGTTGTGTTGCAACTTCAATTAGGATTAGCGGCCGGCTGCGCCGCATATCTCGTAAGAATAATCAGTTGTACGTCATCCGGATGATGGCAGCATCCGAGGCCAAAGAAAAGACAGAAGAAAATTTCCACTCATTCCGAACGGTCTTATCTTTCTCCCGATGCAACCGTCAGCCAAACCAGCAGCTCCTTCCATAAGGAGATTCCCCGCCACCTTTTTCCGCCAACAAACCGCATCAGCAGCGGCTCGCTTCTGCCGCTTCCAGTTGTCTGCTCCGTTCGCCATCTCTCATCGTGTCGGCACATTGGGGTTTTTTTCGCACCCTAACGACGGCTATTTAGTAGACAAAGCGAAGCGAGCGGTGATGCGGCCATTAACATAATTCCACAGTTTAAGATTAAGATATTCGTATAACTTTTAATCTGGCCACATTATGCGCAAATGTTATACAAGCACATCTTGTTCTCGGTTACCATTCTCGATTGTTCCTCCGATTCGCTATTCCGCATGATGGAAGAAAAAAACAACGGCCCGAAACGGTTTTCAAAATTAAAATCATTTCCGCCCCCAGCGAAATTATGAAAACATTAAAAAAGCGCTCCGAACGATAAGCATTTTTAATTACATAACCCCTGCTCAATCTTAATCAGAAAGCAAAAATTAAACCTTATTCCAGGCGCCGAATTTACGGCAAATAACATAATTTTGGCGCGAAATTAATTAAAATTTAATACCCGCCCACTAAAAAATACGAAACGACGTCACACGCTTACGGTGCTAATAATAATTTTTAAACTACGAAATGATCTGTAAAGAATGACCTAGTTACCGACAGGGGGTGGGGGGGGGGGGGCTAATAAAAAAAATAATCCGATATACACATTCACTGTGAAAGTTACCCCAATTAGTTTTCCTTTTTTTTATAAGCCGACAGAAGATTATTCCAAAAAGTGATAATGTTCAACATTGTTTCCTGAACAAACCCTAATATCAATAATTAACTATAATTCAACTTGTTTGTTTTTCTTTAAACTTTTCATCATCATTGACTTGTTTTGATCTCTCGTGAAGACATCGCGATTATGAATTGTTCATTTGATATATAAAATATCGCTACTGATCTCCTGTTGCGAACCACTCAAACACCTCAACGAAACTTTTTTCAATATCCCTTCGGATCATGTCTGATTATCTCGTTGAAACCCGAACTCGTCTTATTCTTTCTACGTTTCCTATTCAATCCGCCCGCTCTTATTGTATGATCAAAGTATTGCAATATTTTTCTAACAAATTCGGACGATAATCCCCTTTCGGTAGAGACCACTTTTTGTAGTACCGAACTATTCCTTCTTTCGCCTGTCCGCCGGATTCGTAGCATTCATCTCCAACAGTACATTTCTAGCGCGCCTATTTGTCGCTGTTCAACTTTTCGCAGCATCCACGGTTCTGCGCCGTAAAGAAACACCGAGAAAACCAGATTTTTTACTAGACTTAACTTTTTCTGCTATTCCGTGATATCAGTCCATTTTTCATTGACCCGTAATGCGACCTGTATCCAATATCAACTTCAGATCCGCCTCGATTATCGAACCTGGGTATGTGTACTGTTTCACAGTTTACACGCCGTCAATCTTTTGTAACTTTTTTCGCGATTGTTAGCTTGCCTATCGATAAACATTATTTTCGTCCTTTCTTTAATTACTCGTAATATTCTACGTCGCATTTTTACAACTCAGCATTCGCAAGCAGTAGAGGTTGGCCAATCAAAAGCGAGTATATTTATTCACGTGAACAAACCTCCTTCTACACAACTAATCGGAAGTAGTCACTATTTAGTGAAACGAACATAGCTCTGTTATGTCAGACCATCCACAGTAAGAGTTCAACGTCATACCACCATGTACTAACTACAATTCCTCGTTTGTTGTATATATGTCGTCTCCAGTGTTATGAACTAAAAACTATATACCTCAGCAATTGACAAATCCCCATACATCCTCAATGTTTGCTTTCTCTGTAGACGCCATTGCATGAACGCTCTTAGTCAATAACTGCATTTAACCAAAATAAGATTAAGAAACGGCTTTAACTAGCCAATTTTAATAATTGTTCTAACTGTTCTAAGCTATTTCATATGCTCGCATGTTTCAATTTGCCATTAACATTACTATTGCCCTAACCGACTTAAAACTTTTTTAACCCATACTAAAACCTTGGTTATATATGCGAGCTTTTGAGGGTGTGTTTTATTGTACCTGTAACTACCGAATGCTGCTAACTGACTAACTCAGTATTTTTCACATGTTTCTTTCGAATAAATATATCTTTAAGAGTGGCTTTGATGAGATAATACGCCTAAATCAGATTATATATTAAGCTTCGTTATCATTATTTGTTCAAGCATATAATTTAACGTATATTTCACCTATGTTCGGAGCATTTGTTGCGTTTACGTGATTTAAAAATACATATTTAATCAAAATGACTCTGGCGCCAATGTATGTGGGAGGGTGTGTTCCAGTTTCTAGATTTTGGAAAGGCATTTTATGTACATCTAACCAAAATATCCATAGCACTAACCTTTTGTAAAGGATACGTTTCAACTTGTAGATTTTGAAAGCTATTTCACATAATCTAACCAAAATAATTATGGTACCAATTTAATGTTTCAGCTTCTATAATTGCTTTGTGTTGAGTAAAATACGCAGTTTAATTAGGAAATAACACCTAGATGCTTGAAGAACGGATCAGTCTTTTCTTCACCCGAGTTTTCATTATTTGCTAGGAATAAAATTTACTGCTTAAGAACTGATCAGTAGTTTTAGTTTTAACCAATACTCGTTCATTAATTCACCTCAACTATTGTGTACCATCATTTATTTTGGGAAAAATTTTATAGTAATCAACAAGACAAATAATTGGAAAAAATCATAAAGTGACTTCTTTGCTGGTGAGTTAGCTTTTTTCAGATTGACATATTTCAATCATTGGAATATAAAAAAAAAAAAAATGAAAACCGCGAAATTTTGAAAAATACATATTCTGAGAGACAAAAAAATTGAAAAAACATCTACACTTCATTCTATAGTACCTAAAAAGTTGGTTTTTACTTTAATAGACGTACTTTTGTAATTAAAATATAAAAAACATATAAAACACTAAAATTTCTGAACATTTAAGTATACATAAATTTGGGAGACAAAAAAAAACTGGAAAAGTTTGCACCCCGTTTTATAGTAGTCAGGAAGTTTTTTTTTTTTTTCAGCGTACTTTTGTAATTAGTATACAGGAAAATTATAAAACGAATTTTAAAATGAAAGAGGCAATAAACGTAAGCGGCTTCAATTATTTTCAATATTAGTTATTGTTAGAACGTAGATTGCAGAAAATAAATATGACTAATGTATCATGTTTCGTTCGTTTTCGTAATTTAGTTAACGATTTTAGTTTTTGATATATTTTAATCCAATGTTCCAAATTCTTGATCTCCGTTCTTTCCGAAAACAAAAAATTCTACAAGGGTAATATGTGCGTATAAATGATAAATATGTAGCGTGAATTATTGTTATATTTTCATTGTATTAAGGAAATATTTTTCTTCTTTTTTTTATCGCGAAAGGATAAATTAACTGGAGGAGTAAAGGTATTTGGCTCATAGTAAATATGAATCCTGAATGAATGGATTATAACTGATGATAAGGAGTTTAGGGTGACCAATAAAGTAACCTAAGACTGAGAACCGGTTCATAAAAAATCTACAGGTTTGGTCGATATGAACAAACATCTAATTTAGAAATTTGTGTAATAAAATCATGACGTAAGGTGATAGAACCCGTGAGATCTTGGCGGTACCGCTTAGCAAGTTGACTTTAGCCTGAAAAGCTTGGATTCATTTCTTTATATGTAATGACCAAATTAATTTGCGATCCAAACAATGCCCAGGTAGCGAACAGAAAAAGAGGGAACACGTATCGGTAGTTTGTTAACATAAACGATCGTCAACACCAGGTTGAACAACCTCAATAATAACGTCACTGTAATACATTTGTTAGGAATGTTAGCGTTAACGAAAAATCATCGAATTGTATTATAAGGTACCTGAAAGTGCACCTTGAAAACATCAACACTCTAATGGAAGTCGGAATGAGTACTATAAAACAGGAGAATGCAATATATAGAAACAGATCTGTAAAATTACAAATATATACAGATACTGACACCATCTGGATACCGACATTGGGATTAGGAATATTGAGAAGAAAGATGAGAATAAAAAAAGTAGTAAGCTCTTTATGGATAACCGCGCTTCTATATTCATCAGCTCGATCGGCATGAAAAGTTTTGTAAAGGAAAATCACAGTATTTCGCTTGAGCCAAAGTTTCACTAACGCAGTAAGTCCGGCTAAATTAGTCCTTAAGCTGAAACAATTCCACTGCAAAACTCGATGAAAGTTTCGCATATTATTCCAGTAATGGTTGTATATGATTTTCTGTGCAATATTGCAAAGACTTTTCAAATTGTGCGGATGCGGCGATATTATTTTCCAGTAAGAATTTCATGAGTTGCAGAAAGCATCCTAATTCACAAGACGGTCGACGACAATTATTATAAGCGGAGGAAACCGCAGGAATCTGATATTCTCTATCCATTTGCCGATGACGGGATTTGATTTAAATGAATAAGTGAAAATTACATTGATTGTTTCGGTCCATGTTTATCGCTGACCGAACTGTGAAAATTCCTTGAAGATGGCAGAAGATTACGATTGTCAGTAAGCAAAGTATATACCTGACTCACTTGGTAAACGTTATTTTAACTCCACCAGTTAATACAGTAACTCTGTCTATGTATCAGAAGAAGGAGATAAAGAATTATATTTAATTTAATGAATCTTTAAATACGGAGCATTTTCATGCGCCACAATCTTTCGAATTCCCTTTTGTCGCGTCCCTCCGGACATTCCGATGAATTGGACGGTGGCTCCTTCCACAGTTACGCCGAAAAGGACAAAAAGAATCAGAGTTCAGTTTTTCACATTTATCGGTATTGCAATTAGCATTACAATGCCCGCAACAGGTAGAAGTGCTCCTACAGAGTTTAGTTATATGACCAAATAAATAGCACATGTGACATTATATCGATGACTTAGTACCGGGTAATACATTAGGTCGCAGTCTAAAAATGTGTAGCTTTATAATCTAGGAGAATAGAAGATTCAAACTTAATTTCCACCAACTGGTAGAGGTACTCATCTTTTATTCCAATTCAGATCAATATTTTAATACAAACATTTTTTTAATCGACGTGTCATATATACCTTTTTTAAAAATATATGTACCATTCGAACACTTCAGTGCTCTATGAAGTGCTCTTTTGTTTCACAGAGTAAAACAATTGAAAACCCAAAGAGTTATGGGCCTCAAAACGGCCAGTGAGACGAACTTCATAGTACGTAGATCTTTTTTTCACTTCCTTCAAAATATTTTGGAACAAATTTAATAATTTGAGAATTGCTGAATTCAAACAGTGAAATTGTATTACGTTCTCATACAAATTTTGTTCAAGAGGTTAAATTTACCAATAATATGCACACAGTATATAATAATATTCATTTATATATCACTCGCGGTCATAATTTTATTTATGCAAACTTCAGGTTCTCATAGAGATTACTATTCAAAATGTGAAATCGAAATAAAGCATTAGTATCAATATATATCTCAAGACATATATATGATTATGAGTAGCGATTAAGACTCAATAAAAAACTATTACCAGTACATGTACATGTATGTAAAAAGGTAATTCATAGATTGGTAGTGCGTATGTCTGTGTAAAAGTATATGACCAGTAGTAAGAATATTTCTAGAGATATTCAGCGAGCAGTAAGAAATTTATAATAATTAACCACCTACATATTTCACTCTTAAACAACCTTAAGTAATTTGATTTATTGGATTGATATTAGACGGACGATAATATTTAATAAGCAGTGGTTTGCTTAAAAACATGACAATGATTATAAACATGACAATGATTATAAACATGTCAAAGGACGAACATTTCAAATGAAAGCATTGTATCTCTACTAAATATCGAAATTTGGCAACTGAAAATTTCAGCAAGGGAAAACCTTGATCAGAAACAATGAAACAACGTAACAGCATAAAATGACGCTAAACTTAGTTATCGACACAAAACACGAAGTTCAACTGACACTAAAAACTGAATAAAAAAAAGAAAAAATTATACACATATAGAAAAACTGCAGTTAAAAATTAGTATATTTTAATAATATAAAAATGTTTAGTAAAAAATAAATTCATTATGTTTTAAGTAAAAAATTTATAATATACTTCTATTCGCCGATTCTTCCCGGTAAATAAACCAATAATGGATTCATAAAGTAGTAAATTTTTCCTTGCCTCTTGTAACAGAAATTTCTCAATGAGAATAACGGATAAATCTAATAAACAGGTCTACCCTTGAGTATTTTGTATACGAACTTTAATACGTCGTAATGCTAAGAATAGGAATAATAAGAAAACCAAATAAAAATTATAATAAATACAGATTTGCAAGAATTTATGCTATCAGATGCCATATTCCAAAATTGTAAAATATGAAAAATGAAAAAGGGAAATCACTCTCCAACACGGCACGATAAATTGAGTTAGGTCGTTGTACTGTTGTTAAATAAACACCGGTAGCTGATGCGCGACCGGCGAATGTCACTGTGACATATGCGCCTAGGGTTAATAACATCAGCTCTTGCAAGCAACGTTAAACGTAACATATATGTACAAAAGGGTTTATGAACGACGCTGCGCGCTAGAACGGCTGCCCCTTGTCCTGCTTTCTGAATTAATTTAGCAATATACACAAATTTTACTACTAGCGCTACAGATCAATATATACACACGAACTAAGATGTATATTATTATACAGGTATAATAGAAAGGGGCAGCCGGCTAATTTCTACAGATATGTTCATACCTGTCGAATGGTGGGAAAATAATGAAATTCCAGTGACGGCCGATATAGTATCGGTTGCCATTTCTAACGCATTTTTACACATACAACTGCCACTTCGTACAACAAATATATAGATATATATTTGAAACTATGGGTATTGATACCAGGGATCAAAAAAGGTTTAGAAGTGCATGGAATAAAAATCAAAAAAACAAAAATAGAAATAAAACGTACAAAAAAAGTTATGACGAGGCTGAAACCTATTACCCACTCCGTTCAACGTATGGTGGAAGTGGTAGTAAAACAATGAAAATAATTATATAATAACAAGGTTTCAGTAAGTGACGAAAAAGTAAATATGTCCGGGCTTGTAGTGGCTCTACAAGGGTATTAGAAAGCAAACAAAACCCATTGTTCTCCCTGATTAAAATTAACCATGTTTTGAAGTTCATCATCATCTCATCTACAGTCGTCATCCTAGATAGGATATATCGTGATTAACATTTAATCCACCAGTGATTTTGGGAATTTCCGCCATTTGTCACGATCCTCTGATTGACGTACGCATTGTGCGAATGACAATCCTGTTGTATGTAATATAATATCTGTCCATCCCTTAGGTGTGCGTCCCCCGGTGGTTGTTTTCCATTAATCTTTCCCATGACCAACGTGCGCTCCATTCCCTCCTGGTTTCTTATTGTATGTCCGAAGAATTTCAGCATTGTGACAATCGTTGACAACCTTTTTGTGATACCGACTTCCAACAACACCGATTCATTTGTACGCTTTGCTGTCCATGGAATTCTAAGAAGTCGTCTTCAGCACCATATTTCGAAGCTGTCGATTTTTCTTATGTCCAAATTTTTTAAAATGGCATAATAAATAAAAAGACTACAGCAACGATTTGTAGCAACAAAACAGACAATAAGAAAAATTGCGGCCACTAACATTTTTTTTTTTTTTTTAATTGCAAACTTACAACTAGCTAAGCGGTAAGACCATCTAATAAATCTCAATAAATCGCAAGTAGAAGGTACATGCATCGATGCCCTCCCCCAGTGGCTACTAACATAACTTAAAAAATTAGACATCTAACAGTGGACATACGAATAAAATGTATATATAGCTTTCCTTCGACTGTAAAAGGCCAGCTCTTAATCGATAATCTAGTGTAATATTCTAGTTGACAATAACGAATACAAATTTCCTCTCTATACCGTTTATTGCGTTCTCACGATATTCAAATGATTTACTATGATCCGGAGGATATCTTTTATTGAGAATACACTACGTACCGTGTGACTCAAGTTTACCATTTATAAAGATGACGTTTTAATTGTAGAAAATACGATATGAATTTTTTTCGTAAGCGGAAGACGAATAATAAATAAAGATTTTACAGTAAATAACGTTATATTTTGCAGCATAGCCTGCTACTTTTCATATTGTACAAGAACACATTCTTCTCGGTAAGTATCGTTTTCCGACCAACAACTGCTTTCACACGTATAAATAAATGCTGACCCGAAATCGATCAATTCAGAAACGTGTACGTCGAAATTTTTCAATTTCAAATTACCTATAATAGTAGGTAAAATCTGCATTTCGAAAATCATTTTACCTTTACAATGTGGACATATGCGAGGAATTTCAGCTTCTTCATGCAAAAATAGCGGTCCGTCGTTACTGCGGCAATATCTAAAAGATAATTAGAAAAAAAAAAAAAATGTAAATTATTCGTCCATTAAAACTTTACTAAAATTACATAGAATAAAAACTTTAAATATGGCAATAGATATCGTGGTTTTTTCACTCGTATGCAATATCCTACGAAACAAATTTTAATTTAAAATTTCAATATTAACCTATCCGAAGTCTGTGTGTCTATTAATTCTAGTTCTTAGTGCTCATTAATATCTGTTACGTTGGCAAATGAATTGGTTGACTTTTTTCCAACACGAGGCTGGGCATAATTTCAATTTTTTTTAGACAAAAAGTATCCAAATTTTTTAAGACTAAAGGAACGTTACGCATATAAAATAAAGATGTTTACGCTTTTTCTTTTTCTCCTGAGACTTTTTTGAATTACTTTTTTTTACAAAAAAGACATAACCTCGTTACTAACCCTTTTACAAGATTTAATTCCATGAAACCGTTTTCTAATATTAACATCAATTTACCATAATACAAGTTGTTATTTCGCAGACTTCAAATTTGAAAATTCCCCATTTACCTCATACTAAAACCATACTAAATGTTTGGGGTGCTCGAACTTTAAATTCACTTCTCGAAAATAATAATAATACAGAAAACGTAGACATTTTAGACGGAAACGAAAAGAGTTCGTGATTTTTCTTATAAGCTTTCGTGATAATAAACACCATTTGATTCCGATCATTCGTGGAGCTGATTTAAACGTCGACCTGAAAACGCCTCATGATCAGGAGTTTATCAAATTTATGCATGAAACGTTTTAGATCTGAATAACAACCCTTTTATATTTCTAATGTACCAGTGAGACAAATCTGTGTATGAAATAATAAAAATTATTTTTAATAATTATGACAACTTCAGGTGAAATTAAACATTAATAACATATCTGTAATTAAACAAAATCTATCTGCACTCTGAATTTCATTTCAAGTTTTATTTGTCAACTTAAGAAAAAAATAAAACTTTAATATGTGAATTTTTTTGTTTTATTTTAATATATTAAAATTTATGGTCGCCAGATTTCGTAACTGGCATATATCATATATATATATATATATATATATTTCTTTTATTTATTTTTTTTTAAATAAGTTGTGGGTCTCACGGGGCAAGTATGCTACTTTTATTATTCTACTGTGATCAAAAGCGAAATCAGTCAAATAAAAAGCGAACGATTTTATTGTGCTGATTCGGAAGAATATTACATTTATAAGAATATCTAACTTTCAAATTAACAATCATACTCCGAAAATCTAAATTTTTCCCAAAGATGTCAATTATTCTTATAACATGGAACATAAAATATCGAAAAAGATACAGTGTGTTCCATAAGAATTTCAATATTTCTGATAATTTTTTCATAAGATATATAAGAATTATTTCAAGATGTAATTTAATCATTATTCCTCATACCTAATTATCAATAATGCGGCACAAAAAAAAACAAAAACAAAAAAAAAAAAAAATTGTGACACCAAATCATATTTTATACGCAAAGGTAAACTTGACTTTCATCTCTATGAGCATTTTAATTACAATGAAAACAAAATAAGCAAATCCATAATAATTAATAAGTTGTATAATAATCAAATTTGTATAAATTATAAAAAAGGAGTAACGTTGTATAAAAGTATAATTTTACCTAACATACTTTATAATAATAATATCATATATATGTAGAAATATTAAGAACCAAAAAATTTCAAAAGATGTTAAAAGGCTTTCAAAGGTTTATAACTATAAAAATGACTAAATCATAATATAATAATAATAATAAATATATTTCATTTTCATTTTTTCATTAAATTAATTTACATAAACCGCAAATGCGCTTAGTTAGCGCGAGCAGCGGAACTATTGGTCATTATACCTGGACTATAAATATGTGCAGTTATTATTGAGACAGGGAAACGACAATATAAAACAATCAGCTATTTTTCAGCCATCGTTATAGTTGTTATTAAGCCAACTGAATGTAAAATACAAAAGCATATAAGCTTGGTCGCAATTAAAAATAATAATAATATAGATCATCCGTTCAATAACGTAATATATAAAACACCATTTTTCGAATATGAAGATAAACCACTTAAAGTAAAACAAATGAAAAAACTTACGGACAGATTTTATATAAATAAATTTCAAGAAATATGGAATAATTATAATGGAACAACGTATCAATTTTTCCCGAGTATAATAGTTACATTTAAAAATAATCAATATACGCTGAATTTTTTTAATGTTCAATTTATAACAAGACACGGTCTACTTAAGGTATATTTATATAAATTTAAGATTTCTGGTTCTGAAAACTATGTAATATGTAATTTTAGAGATGATATTTTTCATATACTGCAAGAATGCAATTATAATAATAGTAACATTTTAATCAATTTAACATGAAGAAATAAAAAATTTCGGAAAAACAATGTACGTTTATATTAAGTAAATAGTAGAAATATAGTGGATATTGTAAAGAACTGTAAAATGAAAATTAATATAATACCAAATACTTAATTGGATGGGTTACATTAATTCCGTTATTATAATAAATCAATATTTAAGTTAATAAATGTACCCTCCCGAAGTTTCGGGAATATAACAAAAAAGAAAAAGAAAAAAAGACGCATTAATTTCTCTTTGAATGATTTTCTTTCATGTGAAATATCTACCGGCTATTTTTATTTTTTCCCCGACTTTATAACAAAATTCCCGGCTTGTTCTCAATACCCCAAATTCACAGTTTATTCTCGCTTTTCGCGATTGAGCGACCACCCTGTTTTCTATATAAAAATCTGAAAAAATATCATTTATTTATTAAGATTTTAAATAATACCTATGATTTTTACCGCATTAATGATAAATTATACTCGCTACAGAAAAAAAAAAAAAGAAAAAAGTACCTAATTATCTGACCAGGATTTTCCTGAATTCTCGAAATGAAGGAATGAAATAATTTCGAACCATGAGCAGGAATTGTCTTTTCGTATTTTTCGTCTTGACTAGAAATTCTCGCGTCCGAAGCTACTCCGCTAAATTGACCCAAAGGAACGTGTTCGTTATTTTTTGAATAATTCTTTAGCAAGTCACGTATGTGTTCCGTTAAATCATGATTATGTCTGCTTTCTTCAATGCAGCATATATAAAAAGGTATAAATTCAGGATTTTTCAAAATAATCTAATAAAAGTGATACATTTAAAACATGAAAAGGTATTTTATTACTGCCTCAGTTTAATTCAAATTAAATTATCACATATACACATAAAATAGTTATTTAGAAAATAAACTCTGACAGACTATAGAAAGAAAAAAATACATGCCAGTATTTTCAAACTTTCTACATCATTTCTATCACTATTAAAGTATTTTTCATATTACGGGACATCAATCGTTGTATACCTTTTTCTCGTATAAGAAGCTTACCGCTAGTAATTTTGATCACACACTGTCAATTTATTTGACCTCGTCGTCGTTCGAAATTATTAGTCACCCGGGAAAGAAAATTTAAGGCTCTACGATGAATAATCGAATTTTTCCCGATCGAATATTATGAAAAGACAATTTTGTCACTGTGCAATACAAAAACATCATCGACCGCTCGCTATTAATCTTAAAACTTTCAAGACAGCACTAAATTTCGGTAGAGCCTATGCGCTGGGACAACAAACGCACATGGCCCGTTTTAACAAATCAAATCATATTACGCATGACTGATGAGCTGTGCATACTTCCTGTACAGCTAATATTGTAGGCCGTATAAGAATAAATCAAATTTATTTATTCTGTTATAATATTTTTTTTTTTTTTTTGAACCAAAAGACATACGCATAATGCACCAACTGATAAACTAGTTATTACGATAGCCTGTAATTCATACAATAGTGTAAGAAAATATAATTAAATCAAAACAAAAACAAAAAAATAGCACAATATAAAAACAGGAAACTAAGATTCCAAAAAGGAGCAATTAGCATACAGAATTTAAATGAAATCGAAAAATGTAATCAAATCATAAAAATCTTTGTAAAATAATAAAGAATCTAACAAATACTAAGTTTATAACTGAAATTAATCAAAAACAAGTAGTTTCGTAAAAAATTATTGAGTCTATTTGTAAAAATATATTAAAAAAAATATATATACTCAGTACTTCTAAAAAAGAAAGATGAATATTTAAAATACATTGAAAATAAACAATAGAGATAACGAATTAGTAAGATTTCATGCCAGATTAGATAAATCTGGCCAGTCTAATTCAATTAATTCGATTAAAATTACATTACAAATTCATTTTACTAATTCAGTATGAAAGAAGATATGCGTAAATCTATATGTGCTTAAACGTAATTTTAATCGCTTTAATTAAATTAGTCAAGCTTGTGTTATCTTGGCTGATCCGGTGTAAAATGAATCTTAATCTGTAAACTTACATGCTAAAACTGTACATCTCATTATGTAAACAGTATGAGATTCTCAAACATGACAATTAAGTTGAGGTATGTTTTTTACATAAGCTGACATTTTTAAACTTCTGGTATGAGCGTTTTCACTTCCTGTGTTTCCGGATATCCTCTAGAATAAATTCGTTTAGCAAAAATGTTGATGTACTCGATTGTTTGTCTTTTTAATCCAGTTTTTCACCCATATAATTTTTTTTTCTTAATTTTTAAACATTACCAAGTTCATTTAAAGCAGTTTCACTTAAAATAAATAAAACCTTCTTTATAATGACTTAACTCATTAAAAAAAATTTTACTTTAAATTTAATGTTTTCAAAGAAGATACTTGTAAATAAAACTCAAAAATCGTATAGACAAAATTCTACCAAATAGAATAGGAATAATTAGTAGAATTAGTGTAGTAAGCACACTCCATTACTAACCCTGTCCGTGTAAACGCTACTTTATTGCAGGCAATACAAATGTTATCACCTATAAATCGCTAATCGTAGTACGTAATACATTTCAACAATTAGCGTAACATGTAAAGCGTAAGACAACAATTATCAAAGTAGAAAAATAAATATAAATGAATAATTTTAATATTTCCATACTAATAAAACTACAGCAACAACTGCACTTACTTGAATACTTTCACCACATTCATCTGTAATGAACGGATTAGAATCTAGTGAAGGTAATTCTTCAACAACAACATTGTTAACAACTTCAAATTCTACATCCGTTTCATCCGCTTTATTCTCATGCATAGTATATTCCTTTTTAGGATTGCATAATAAAGCAGAAAAGTTGTTGGTCATTTTCTCTAACTGTAAAGAATCTGAATTAGTATTAATTGTTGGTTCCTCATCTTCATCACTCCAATTATCTTCTTTGTCGCACCATGTAAAAGTAGCTACACATTTTTTCGATTCATCCGATTTTGAAGTATTTTTCCACTGACACCGTACGCACAGCCAACTAAAAATATAAATTTTATATTATTCATGGCATTTTTTTGGACAAAAAAAGAAAAATCGTTTTTTAAATAGGTATTAAAAGCGCCTTTCCAATATAAGTATATTACTTAAAAGCAGTAATAAGTAAAATTAAGTGAAGTGTTAAAAATTTTGAAATAAACTAAAAGCATCTATGAGACACGCACATCCGATTACCCAATAACATCTGAAACGCTACCATAATCTTATTTTACACCATCTGGTCCTAATTATTAAATTTATTTAAACACGATGCAGTTAAACGCCGATCTTATTTGAAAAAATATATCTTAAAAATATTTAATATAGAAACGATCTGTAAATTAAGAAAAAAATACCTTTCATATTTATACCGACAAGTAGAATTGAGACAAATATACACGTACAGCGCTCTGTGATAACTTGAATCTAGTAATGGTACATAAATTTGCGTAAGCAAAGCAAGTTTTAATCCGCATAATTTACATACCAAAACATTAACATTTTCACCGAATAATGGTGGCCAATCCTGAAATTGAACGATAATAACAACTTAATCTTTAAAGATATTAATTTATTATTTCTAAAAATTTAATCAAATTTACAATGTATAATACAAAATATAATTATAACGAGATCAAATTAAAACTATACACCAACGTTTTCTACTATATTTTAAAACAATTTACTCACCGCACGGCCGCCGACTTTATTTTCAGTGCAAGAAAGGACTTCATTGTTCGGTATAGAACAATCTACAAACCCTAACAATACAGTTTCCATTTTTTACACAGAAACTAATCATTCAAAAAAAATTGAACGCTGCAAAAAGAGAACTTAATATTATAACCACGAACCGGCTATACAGGGGCAGGAACATCACGTGTAACATAAAATTCGTTTAATTTAAACAAAACGTATTGCGATAATAATGGCTTGCAGTTTAAATTCCATTAATTAATTTTTTGGTATTGTATAAGTTATATTTTTATTTTTATTTATATACGCACTAAAATTATTAGAAAGATATGGGGAAAAAAAGGACAATCGTCTAAAACGCTGGATGTTGGGTGAAAAAATGGAAACAATTGGTCTTACGTCATTGTTTTTATAGGCTTTTAATGTGAATTACACAAATTAACTATTTTTCATCAAAATTAGTGTTAAATATTTTAAAAAAACTTAAAATATAATAAAAAATATTAGTTTTACAATTATTAATTAATATTTTATATTTTATACTAATTATTTTTATATATGTCTCTCTCTCTATATATATATATAATTTAATTTATTTAACAATTATTAGGTACAATAAAATTGTTAATGAAAAAATATATTTTAAATTGCTTTTGTTTTTAAAAAACATAAAAACTGACGGCAAAATATTAATTCGTGAAAATAAATTTTAGTTTTTTAAATATGTATATGGATTTCCGCACGCACCGTAAGAAATTTAAAAATGATTAACAATAATATGTAGAACAAATTTGAAAAATATATTGTTTATTGTATAATGAAATTATAAATCGAGATTTTATTTTATGCAGAACTATTTAGAAAAATTATCTATTAAATGGAAATAGAAATTGAATTGCAGTTTTTGAAGAAAATGATATATCTGTATTATTGGATAATTTTAAACATAAATTCCTCAATACTGAGTCAATTTTTTAAAAGCATTGATTTCAATTAGCAGTAAAATTAAAAATTACATAACTTAATAAAAACATTTGGAATTGAAAACTGTTTATTATGTATATTCTGGGTTATTTTTCATTTAGTATTTTAAATAAAAAATAACCCAGAATATACATAATAAACAGTTTTCAATTCCAAATGTTTTAAGTAGAGAAAGTAAATGTATGAAATAAAAAAGTACTCATAATTTTATTATGCCGAATACAAATTTTACAAATGATTTTTATATATGTAAATAATTTGTATGTAATGTAAAATATCAAATTCAATAGTTTTATATTATTTTTAAATAGGAAACTAAGTAGATATAAATAAAAGTTTTTAAGTGGTTCATCATTATGCCTGAAATTAAATAAAGCGTATGTTTAATTTGAAAATTTACTGTTACTGAATGATTACTCTGATATAAACTTTTATGAAATATATATAGAACAAGTTTTAACTGATTAAAGTAATAATTGTATGGAAGGAGTGAGTTGGAATCTCAAAATTCTATAAACAACTTTTCTGAGACTGAATTGTTTGTGCATAACATTTCAAAACAAATTGAGGTCGAACAATAATCAATTTTTTAAAATTTCATTCGGAATACCAATTGCTTTTGCAGTTGTTTTTGAAGAGGCAATACGGTGGCAATTAAAAAACTGCTGCATTTATGCAGATGAACTCTAAAAATTATATACGTATATTTAGTTTTTCAGCAAATTTGTTAGTTTATTCTGTAAAATTTGGTTCACTAGTATGAACACTAATGCTTTATTGAAACTAAACCATGTAAAATTGTTTTTAAAATTCAGTACATTTACTTCAACCAGTTTTCCTTTATTCTGTTTTACCTTTTCTTTTCAATTTTTTTTTTTTAATTTTGTAAATTGTGGTATAAAGAACGTTGAGCTATTTTATTCAATTTTAATGGACTTCTCATTTTCTAAACGTAAAATAACAAGTTTTTTTCTGTAACGAGTAGTATCTTACATTTATGCATATCGCAAACTGACTATAAGCGACGTTATTTTGCAAAATTACGCATATGATAAGAATAAATGTGAGTGTGTGCGATAAAGTGTCAGTGTGACTGGTCGGGCAGTACCGATGGCTGATTCACTACTGGGGTTTTAGCTTTGATAAATTATGGAAGAGAATTTTTACACGCCTTTCGATTTTGTATTAAAATTATCTAAACTAGGCGTTGTTTTATTATTTTGAATATTTAATTTTTTCTGGATTACTTAATGAACTAAAACCAATCAGTGGAAGTGTTTTAATAATTATATGTAGTCTCAATTTCGAAAATGTTTGCATTTTACCAGACTGAAACATCACGGATAAACGTGCTGGTATAGCTTCTACTGTAGTAATATTACGGACTGAAAAGCGGCAAAAGCACGACTGATCATCGTTTCCAGTACTGCAAATACCACATTACACAATGATTGTACACACACACATACTGACATGCATAAAAATTGCACTGTTGATTGTTGTACATGCTCGTAAAGCGATTTTACTCGACGCTTCCAGATTGAATATGTGTGCCCATTTTTTCTTTACTCCCAATGCACGGGATAAAAATTCGTGCAAATGATGTGATCTGGAAGCGACACATCTGGCGCTTCCAAATTGAATATAAGTGCGCAACCTTTTTCCATTATCAACATGCAGCAGATCATTTGGAGGCAACTGTAGACAGTAAGCGTGTAGCTTTTTCTGTTAGTCGCTATTGCAGATGCTCTTTCATCTAGCACTTTTTTTCTAGTAATTTTTAATTTTTGCACTTAAATTCAGCAAGTTATTTCATTTTATTTCGGTTGTATTTTTTTCACAAATGCGAAAAAAAACAATTTCCTACTGATTTGTTAGAGGAAGCGGTGCATCCATCGCTTCCATTGACGATACGCCCCTGGTTACAAGGTTACCATTGGTAAAGCGATTGCGTGGTCGGCGAGCTCATAATAAAACTTGAATTAAATTTATTGCTCGTCGTCATAGGAATTAACAAGAGTTGGAGAATTTTTGTAAATATTTTTTTTTTTTTGTTTGTCGTTGCTTATCCTTGTTTTATGCTCTGATCATCTGATCTTAGTTCCAAAATACTTTTGTCATCGAGTAACTACGCGTTGTTTAATTATGTGAATATAATACATTTTATTTGATTAACAATTGAATTTATTCGTGTCAATAACACGAGCCTCCAGACGAGGTTGATAATTAGGTTGGATACAGCGAGTAGCCTTTTTAGCTTGAATAGTTTCTTTGTCCAAAGAAAAAAAAGAAAAATCTTCTAAATACATGCATGTAAAAAAAAAAATCATAATTCGTTTAAAGAATTACTTATAAAACTTTATTTTTATCTGGTGCGTTCATTTGTTCTATAACGTGACCGAACATTAATATGGCTGATTGTATTTCACCAAAATCTGACTGGTGACTTGTTATTTAGTGCTGGTACCAGTCTTTTGTCATCTTTTTTCCTTTTTTAAGAAAAAAAAATTGAATGACGATTTTAGTTAAATTCATCTATAAAAACTTTTAAAATTACATGTTTATCCATGTCATTATAAGCCATAATTTATTATTTTAATAACAAATTTTGGTTGCAATATTGGATAAAAATTAACCTATAGTTTTATGCACTTCTTCCACTTACAGCAATACTCGTTTCTATAACCTGTTCAACGCTATTATTTACTATAACTGTTTTTTACTGTAACACCAAATTTTTGAGGCAATATATGAAACAAATTATTTTTTTTCTTTGATTATATATTTATATATATATGTAACAAATAGAATTTATGATTGTACATAATACATGGACATTTTATATTATAAAAATATTAACCATTATATAAAAATTAATTCCTACATGTTATTATAAATTATTTCAAGGACTGAGAACACATTTTATTTAAGAAAATGCAGAATAGAAAACAAAATAAAAATCAACACCTTACGAACAGTTTGACTCATAAACTTCAAAATTGGATTAAAAATTACAATTAAACTTCTCTTTAAGACAATATATTATTTCAAGGTAGTCAATTACTCCGGATAGCATAAAATTTAAAAAACCTCCAAGAACTTACACAGAATTTAAAACGACCTCAAAAATCATTTAAAAATGAATAATTCAACACCAGATAACCCTTCAAAAGTTAAATTCGAAATCTAAAACAAAACGCAAAAGTTCTTTCATAAAACCAAAAAGTTATGGTTAAAAAATAATTTAAACCCTTCCTTTTGGGGCAAAAACAACAACAAAAAAAATGATGTTCACATAAGTAATATCTCAAATAAAAAAGTTGCGAAAACCAAAACTTATTTCAAATATATGAATAAGGAACCGGCTTATAAGAAAACTATAGCTGAGCTTACAGCTTTATTTTAAGCTCTCGAGGCACCTAAACTTGACATTTTTGAAAAAAATATTCCCCCCCACCAGTATGATATATTGATAAGAAGTTCACTATTTATTGAGAATGAAACTATATTCTGTTTTCTTATTGAAATTTTCAAAATCGGAAAAAAGTTTAAAAAAGCGCCAGAAATAGCGTTTTTTTCTCCTTCTTTGCAGCACGAAAAATTAGACTTCTTTGTTTTGAATTTAACATTATGTAAGTGTAAATCATAGTTATCTTTAACTTAATATACAGAATCCTTATCCCACAAAACACCATGCTTGATTGACCTTGTTATAAAAATATATAACACACAGTTGAAGCACATGAATAAACTGGAGATTTGTAGTACACACACCTTTTCTATTAAGAAATATAGCAAACTTACAAAAGTTATCAACAAAATATAGAATAAATTTAAAAACACATTCTGAAATTTAATACAATTAAAAGATCTATACTATGAAATTAATGAAATAATAAAAATTGTCAAAAGTAAATAAAATATGTATGTTGTAAAAAAGTTTTTTGAAATACTTTAAGTTGTTACAATAGTGTAAATTACAGTACATAAATAATTCTTTTTGTATAAATCTGTAGAAAAAATAAATCACAATAAATTACACATTTACCAAACGTGAGATTTTTGATTTATCGTAAATTACAACTGTGACTTAAAATTAAAATAATTTGTATATATACATAAAATATAATGTCTAATTTAACTATAAACAATAGCAATTCAAATTACAAAAGTTTATTCTATATGTTGATCCAAATAACAGTGTGGTCAAGCCATATGCAATCTGCAAATGAAACATAAATGTAAATAAATAGAAAAAACATATATTAAATAATGTACTTTAAATTATATTTTGAATCTGGATTTTTAGTTACCATATAAAAGGTGAATAAACAAATTTTTATATAAATAATTTATATATTTAAAAATAAACCGTGATCAATTTTTTACTTGTTTTTTATTGTTTAAGTATGTTTATGGTGACAAGATTAGTCAGCTTTAATTCAATGAAATTTAAATAATTTTTCTACGTTTGCTGTCCAGAGACACTATGTATGAAGTCTAAATCAGTAATTATTCTAAACGTAACCTTATACACCTAAATTATTAAGTCGTATTTATATATTAAAACATAACCAGTAATAATATCATTTTTTTTATTTTCTTTCCTTCTTATTCTTTCTATTAACATTCCAAATAGAAAATTACCTTATAATTTACCTTATTATGGTACATATGTGTAATTGTCCTTATTATAATCTTACACACTAAAGTCTTAAAGTTCTACTTTTATATTAGACACAACAAATAATTTTTAACGGAATAAAATGTGTGAACGAATGATAAAAAAATTAATAAATATGAAACGCGCATAAATTAACTATATAATTTTTTTCACCTTAGTATTTAAGCATATGTCCACTTTCATTTATTTCAAATTTGACTTAAATAATGTATTCTTAATATTCTCTATATTTAGAAATTGTTACACCCTCCAATATTAATAACTTTTTTAAAACCAATTAATTTTTTCAAAAATACCATTACATTCAATTTCAATAAGATTTGTTTTCATGTTCTTAAAATTGCAAAAAAACATTTAAGACTTAAAAGCAAATAGTAAACATTTCAGCAAAACCGCAAAAAACTCAATTATCGCACCTATTTATAATTGTGCAATGCAATCTATTAATTATATACCAAAATCACTATTTTTATTTAACTAAATTTTTTATAGTTATTAATTAACAAACAATACAGATATATGTATCTCACCAATCTTACAAAGTTCTTTTCTATGAGGAATACGTCTGTGTATTTCAGTTTTTACTTGGCCAACACAATTACAAATAAACAGCTTCACATTTCCTTTTTTTTCCTTTACTGCATCACACGGTTTATACTGTTCTATATTACTTGATTCCTGTTTTCGTTCCCATATATTAAATTCTAAAAAAGTTTCATGTAAATCATTGAGTGTTAACATTTTCACATAATTTTAATATTAATTCATAAAAAAAATATATTTATGAATGTGAATTATAACAATAATTTTACATATGATTGGATACTTTTTTATTGGCATATAATTTAAAAAGTGTTATAACATAGTACATCGCTTTAAACTATTTATTGAAGTATAAATGATTTACCCTTTTTCACATGTAAATTCATACTTGAGCATTTTAATATTATGTTTCTTCTCTAAATGCATTGCACATCTGACGATAAAAAAAAGGTACATTTTATTTTTCACAATTCATTGACTATGTTTATTATATTTACTTTCTTGTCCACCATTACATTTTTCCGTAATAAAAATTTAAAATTACTATATACATAAAGTGTACTAAACACGCATTTCATCACTTTATGAATTATTATTTCGTTTATGTTCAATAATTACAAAATTATATATAAATAAACGCGTAAATTCACTAAAAGAGTAAACAGGAAAAACCGATAATAGGACTAAATGGCATCTGAGAATTATTTCAATTTCTGAAGACAGCATTAAAAATTTTAAAAAGTCGATAATTGTTGTAAGCAATCGATGTAGTTTAACAATTTTGCTATCGTTTTTGCAACGATGACGCAAGACCAATTACTTCCATTTTTCCACCCAACTTCCAGCGTTTTAGTTGCTTTTAAAAAAAGGCAACTAAACTTCACGAATTTTCGATAATTTCATCAAAACCAAAATATCGATATTGAGATTGAATTATCGATATTAAAATCGAAATGTCGATATAAACACCAGCAAAAATATATCAAAAAATAAATAAACCGGTACCTTCTTACCTTTTGTACAAAAGTACATTTATGACATGTATATATGTTTCGGATGATGTACAGTGATACACGCATGTATTTCATCTTAGTAAAAATATGAACAGAAATTTAATGAAATATTCACCATGGTGAATATAAATGAGACACTACCTTAGCTCCTGATTGGTTATAAATGAAAATTATAAAATTTCGGGTTAACTGTAACTGATAAGTGTCTGTAAAAAATAATCCCAATTTTTTTTCCATCGGTTCCAGAAAATCAATGACATCTGTAGATGTCAATTTTTGAAAGAAAAAAAATTCTAGGCGACTCCGCTTTCATGTCATCACCTCCAATCTAACTATAGAATATTTTCTGTATTATCATGATCCATTAGTTGAGATGAAATTTCATCAGTGCTTACATGGGAAACAAATCGTAAACCAAATCCATTGTGCAAGAAACAAGTGAGTTTACAGTACAATCCAACATCTTCAAGAAATTTATTATCAAACTAGTTGTGAAGCAATTCAAATTTCTGGTCTACTATACTGTGGACAGCTTCAACAATCCAACCGACCAAAGTGTGTCTACTGCCTCAAAAAAATCTGAACAAATTTGAAAGGGAAATTTGGCATAAATACATGATATATAATTTTTCCAGTGAGGTGTTTGTTTTAGATGTATTTTTACAGCAACTGGAAATTTTCAACTGGATTTTTAAGTTAGGTTTTGTTGATAAACAAGTGAAAATATTTTTAAACGTGGGGTTTTGAAATACCTTCAATTTTAGCCCAACCCGAGGAAAATTGGCCAACTCGTTCACGAGTTATCGTCAAAAAGCCTGATTTTGCATGTTGCCCCTAGGGGGCGCCTTTGAAGGCTAAAGGGCTGAAACTTTCAGGAAGACAGTATCTTTCGATGCCTGATACGATGGTATGGTTTTTAAAGCGATCGGTTTAAGGAAATTTATTATTATCTTAAACTACTATGCGCTTTGTTCATCCTTCGCAAAATATTCATTAGAGTCAACTTAGTAAAATTTCTGGAGATCCCATAGCTTGTTCCATCGCTTTGGTAATATTATATAATAAAAATAAAATGCTGTTATGAGTAAGTAAAATATAATAGTCAACTCTAAAAATAGTACCTTTGGAAGTGATCATACTCCTATCATTCCTTTGAACAACTTTTCTTCTTATGCTTCTTATAAGCCTCTTACATTCCCAAATACTAGGCCATCTTCCACTCTTCCACTAATTCCTCGCTTTCTTTAATTCCTCTCAATTTAAATCCATCTTCCCAATATGATTTCTTTATTGAATCAATTTCCTCTGCCTTAACTTATTCTTCTACTCCTGTGACCAACTCCTTACAAGGAACCCAAAACGTCTTACTAATTGTGATGTAATGAGGACTGTAAGGCGGCCTTTAATTTAAGTAGGTCTACTTTAAAACTTGGTGCTCCTCTCTCCAACTTTCTGGCTCATAGGAACGTTAATGCTAAAGTCAGATTTGTTTTTAAAACGGCTAAGAAAAACTCATGGAAAAGCTTCTGAGAAGTATATTGAAAACCTTAACTTCATAACCTCCGACACTCTGTCAAGCGTATGGGACTTACTTTATTTCATTTTACTTATTATACTAATGGAGTGATTCTACATTCGAAAAGTTTCTAATTACAAAAAAATTTCAAGTAATTGAAGATATTATTAACAGAAAAATTTTATATCGAAGAATAAAAATTTATAAAACTGCTGCGGTATCTGAAGTGTTTAAACCTAATTAGAATTTATATTTAGTTTCGTAAAGATTTGTAATTTTAAACAGAAAGTAAAAAGGAAATAGTGCATTTTTAGAAATTTTTACCAAATGTTACGATTATTGAACATGCTTCATTCCATTCGAAAAGTAATATTAAAAATAACGTAATCTGTACGTTAAGAAACGATTTTTTAATTCTCGATACGTTTTATTTTTGTGTAGAATCCTCCTAAATGGTTTAGATGTGACTAAAAAACTTCTACACTGCAGACTTCAAGTTATACAAATAAATCATAATTAAAATGATATATAAAGAACTGTATAACTATGAGAAAAAGTCGAATAAAAACTGCTCATTATGTCAGCTCGACGCTGAACAAAAAACAGAAAAAGAACATTATTTAAACGACAGTTCCAATGTACAAGCTGAGAAAACTAGAACCTATTTTAATTATATATCTGGAACGGAGAATTTTAAAGGAAAAGTGTAGCTAGCCAATATAGCAGCAACACTAAAATCTGAATCCTTGATGCGTTGCGAAGTCTAAATATTCAGAAAGAGAATAAAAAGTGTTTTTTTCAGGAAATGTTTAGTGAAAGTCTAAGAACAAAAAATTGTATTACATTAAACATTAAACTTTACTGTATTCACTATAAGACGAAAAAACATTATAAACCCCTTATAAAATTAGGTTCCATTTGAAAAAGCCAATAAATGTACTGTGTATTTAAGTAATCAAATTAAACGAAATTTTTTCAGAAAATTTTCCCCAAAATATAACCTCATTTGTGTTCGTCCATTTTCTAAAATACGTTCGAGCATCACTAGGCCCGATAATTGTAGTTTCGACGTTTTAAATGCATTTGGGGAGTTATGGTACTCTTCGATTACTACTTCATATAATTCACAACATATTTTTAATTACTTCTTAATATGTAACTAAAGTTTATTTTTAATAATTAGCGATCAAAAATTTGTTTATCCTCTTTAATGGTTAAATAACTGTACAATTCTACAAATATAAACTTAACTGGCACTAAACAACTGTTTTCTTCCTGTTTAATAATTTAAGTTTATTTTTTATATGTTCCTTATAACTATCGTACACGAAAACCATGCATAATATTTTTTGTTATTGCATCGCGAAAAAAAAAATATTCAGCATCACTGTTGATCTTCATTAGATCTTTTCATTTAATAAGGCAAGAATATTTAGTTAGAAAATATGTATTATCAATCCAAAAATTTTTCATTTAATATCTCATATATTTGTTGAACTCATTGATTTACGTTTTAACTAGAAATTCATAAAATTGTTGTAACAAATTCCATAATAAACGATACTCAAACAGATTGCAACTCTTAAAAAAAATTATTTAAAAGATTAATACAGTAAAAGTTTACTTATCTGAATCAAATTAATTGAAAATCAAAACTGCCGTTTTATTAAGTATTAAAACTTTACAGTTTAGTTTTAAAACGAAGAAAGATTAGAACGTTTCATAGATTCAGTTTAATCTAAAAACGTCACTAAACAAAACGCATTGCGCATTCAAATAAAATAAAACGAAATTCATTCAGTAATTTTCCCCAAAATATATCCAAACTTGTGTTCATCCATTTCCTAAATTATATCCAGGAATCACTAGACCTAGCAATTGCAGTTTTAAAGTTTTAAATGCACATGCGGGGTGGTTACGGTATGCTTCAATTATTGCTTGGTATAATAATTCATGATCTACTTTTGATTACTTCTTAATACGTAATTAAAATTGATTTTTATTAGCTAGCGATCAAAAAAAAATTCTATCCACTCTAATGGTGAAGCCACTATATAAACAAATATAAATTTAACTGACACTAAACAACTATTTACTTCCCGTTTAATAGTTCAAGTTAATTTTTTGTATATATTAAAATAAATTGGTTCATAGATACAAGAATTCCTCTATCTGTATTATTTAAAATTTATATTCATCAATTTAATATAGTGGCCGGTAATTTAATTGTAATGTTTTAATTAAAATCACTCATTAAAAAATGACATGTTCAATAAAAACTATATCAGGAATGAGCCATTCTAACTGAACGAATTATAATTTTGCTGCAAATATGACATTACAAACAGTATTAACTGTTAGAAAAATCCCCTATAAGAACATGTACGCGTGACAATATATTTTCTGTTTAAAATAAAAAACACGATCGAAAATCAAATTATGTATATTATATACGAAAAAGAATATAAAATTTAATAAAAGTACAAAATGCAAATAAACACAGGAAATACAGTATCAGCAAAATAAGCCTTACATACTTAATAATAGTTTAAAATAAAAGGAAATCTGTACTGTAATTGATGAATGAAAATATTCAGACTATTAGGATTCCATTTTTTCGCTCCCGGTACCGGGTTCAACCTTCTGCTTTATAGCTGGTTCGTTAGTCTGTGTAATAGGAATTTGACGACCGTTTTCAATACTCTCAACCTGGAATAGCAAAAAAATTAAATATTAACTCTTCAGTAAATACAGAAATAAATGCCCAAAATACGTGATATTAACGGTGCGAATAGACTACCATATATGTCATATTATACACATACCTTTTTAGGTGCAACTATGGTTAGAACACCATCGGAAGACACTGTACTTGAAATGCCATCCAGATTTACATTTTCCGGTAGTTTATAACGTCTGGTGAACTGACGAGAAATAAAACCGTGTTTGTCCTGTTTTTCTTCGTGCTTACCTTCCACAACCAAATAATCATTTAAAACTTTCAAATTCAACTCATCCGGTTTAAAATGTTGTACATCTAGATTTACCTACGAAATCAAATTATTAAAATTAACCTCAGCATAACATTTTTATCACTACAATTATATCACAATAATCTAATCGATTCGTTCATGTTAGATCTGATAGTATAAGATCCGCATTCCCTTACTCATAGTACTTTTAACTTAAAAATTATAAACAGATGAGAATCGAATGAACTGACAATTAACTCAATATCCAATAACATACATATAACGGGGAAGATGGTTATTCCTAACGATGAACTTTTATCTTAACAATAGGTACATTAGGTTCTTAAGTAAATAGATTCATGGCAATTACATTTCAAAGAATTTATTAAAAAAAAAAAAATGATTTGATGCAATCATATAGCAATTAGGTAAATTTTAGTATTTCCTATTCAATTTAAAGAAAAAATATATAGGTTTCACTATTATCTATCAGACCGTAAGTATCTTTAAATACATTACGTAAGAAGTTAATTTTGCCAAATCAATTTTTACCGGTTTGTCAAAACAGTTATTGTAGCTATAGATTTGAGTTCATCTCCCTTTCAATGTGTAAAACGTGAATCACTTTTTAAATTTTCACATACGATTTTACGAGCCAACTCCTTCCGTATTATGTTACATATAATAAACGGTAAATGTACGTAAGGCTGGCTCTTAAATTACCTTAAACTGATCCTTTTGATTAGATATCTCCGAAATGCCACGTTCCGATGCTTCTCCTGCCGCTCTTAATAATGAATGAAGTGCATTTTGAGTGCGGGAAATCTGTGGACGTCTGTACAGATCACGTAACAATTGACGCTCATCGTAGAAAGGGTCGAAATCATCATTCAATAAATCATTCAATAAATATCGGGTTAAAGCCATTTTTCAATTATCTGTAAACCCATGGAATAGAACACCTTTATAGTACACGTTATTTGCGTAAAGAATTCAAAATTTTATAAAAATTATAAATATATTAACCCTTCATTAACGACATTCAAGCTCAGAGAACAGTAAAATTAAATAATTTTTTCTGATTTTTTTGCATTCGAAAGGCGTACCGAATACCAATTTTAAATAAAGATGTGGTTATTTTTGCAGTGATTTCAGATGTTGTTCTTTGTAATATTACAACAAATTTGTACTAGAACATTTTTTTTATTGATTAATAAATTCAGAATTTAAGTAATACAAATAATCACTGGCCCATGTTATGAGCAATCACATAGTTATTTTTAGCATACTTTTGTAAACGACTAGAAAATCCAAATTCAATATCATAAAAACAATAACGATTATCACTGCTTAATTCATACATCTAATAAAAAAAAAATTAAAACATTTAAAATTTTTTTTTTAATCCATTCTTGTTCTGTACATCCAATTATTTTTCTGATACCGGTTCCTAAACCTAAGTGTTACCCGCAATTGCAACTTCTTTTTTTTTGAATAATCATGTGTTCCGGCTTCCCACAACGGGCTCACTAATTATATGCAGTTTCATCAATTTCGCGTTTATAATTTGTTTCTTAAACATGCAGATTTGATTTGCAACGATTGTATTTGAAATTTTACAGAAATTATTTTATTTTAGTTTTTGATTTCTCCCTGTAAAATATTTTCCCTTACTATTCTCTAGTTATATAAATTATGATATTGGAAATCGTAAATATTACACATTAGATTTTATTTTCTCATACAATAATTCTATTATAATTATATACTTTAAATTTTACTTATGCTATTTTATTGCGTTGATGAATAATATTCTATGTATTCCATAAACTTTTAATGCTCTTTATCATTTTTTAAATGTGCGCTTAAATTTGTTTTTTCACAATTATTAAAAATTTTATAATTGTATTTTGAGATTTTTGATCTTTTGATTATAATCCAGATTTACTTTTAATATTCAATTAATAAACATTTTTGCTATTAGATGTTAATTTTAAATAATTCTTATAAAAAGTAATCAAACCATTAATATTACATAATTAGATGATATATGTAAAATCGCCAAGTATAAGTTTGAAACCGCCCTCACTAAATAAATATGAACTTTTTTCATCTTGCTTACACAAGATTAATAACTAAATAAATGTACTTTAATTTATTTTCAAACACACATTGACTTACCTTTTTCAAAAGTACAAAATTCCTGACGTGCTACCTCACTGAACGTTTTCTTGCAGATCAAGTTCGAAAAATGAACACAAATCACGGTACAACACTCCGAATCGCTTTATAACAACCACTCTAACCGTAACGGAAAATCTTCTTTATATATGCACATTATTTCTAGATTATTCTAAACCAGCTGATTAATGAAATTCTTCTAATTTCTAGAAGTCTCTAGAAGATTCCACCGGTAATAAATAAATCTAGTTTATTTAAAAAATAATAGTTAAAAAAAATTAATAATTATGTTTTTATAGTTATATCGTTGTTTTAAGATTAAAATATATATGTAACAAAATTTTTAAAAATACACATTTTTTTCCATTTTAAAGTAAAACTAAATCTGTCGAATACATCGATTGCTTTTAATTTTGTACATTTTCCATTTAAATAAAGAATACCACAATCATTATTACGGCGCCATCGGGTGTCAGTTTTGAAAGTTATATATTTACATTTTAATAATCTATTATGATGATACATATTTTTTTTAAATTTATTTTACTATTACTTTTTAAAGTTATTAAGCAATTTGTTATAATGTGAATTTCTGTAAATTAGTAATCTGTGCATAATCAATGTCTTTTTTGCTTATGTTTGTTTCAATTGATAAATACATGTTTTGTGTGCACTTTTGACCTGTTTATTAATGCATTTAAAATCAAAAACCATAAGGTACACTTATAATCAAAAAAGTTTACATGAATGAAAAAATATTCATTAGAAAATAGATTAGATACTAATAGAACTACATACGTGTAGAAGTATCCCAGAAATAAGATAGTGTGTCATTGTAACAGTAAATAAAGTAAATCAGAAGGTGTTATGTAAAAATACATTTTTTTTTTTAATAATTTAATGAGCCGTAAAGATTTTTAGACCAAAATTATTTGAAAAAGTGAATAATGAAATTATTGCTTCAATGAAATATGAAGCAGAATTATTTGAACTAAAAAAGTAATTTAATCTTTAATTTGATTTCTATAGTTGAGACAAAAGTTCCATAAGAAATTATGTTGAAATATTTCTTTACTTTCCAATATTCTATTCAAAGAAGTGTAAATAAAATATTTAATCAAATTTAGGAAACATGTAAATTCTAAGCAATAAGAGTTATTTATTGACTTAAATAAAAGCTGCAGAATAAATTTAATGAATAAGTGTTCCTGCGTTTTTTAATAGTACCTCAACTCTATATGGATAAAATTTATAAAGCTTTTTTTAAAGAATTTACATGTTTACAACTGGAAATATTATATACAGTTATGTACATTTTAACATTCTATATTTTTAAATTCTGTAAGTGCGGAAATTAAATAGTTAGATTGAAAGTAATATATGTATAAAATATGTTGAACCACGATTTAAAGGGAAACATGGTATAGGGGAAGATGGGGACCCTTCGTACGCGGGGCACATTTGTACAGTAGTTATAAAACACAAACAAAAAGTGGTGTGAACGAGCCTTTGCATGTGCGCGTAAGTTAAGTAGTCGTCATGATGTCAGTGTAGTTTCACGCCATTTGTACCAGGGAGAGTGAAGTGACAGGCGACATCGCATTTTCGCGCTTGATAAGTAATTTTTTCATCAATGGTTTTGGTTATATTTACACTAGTTGTGTTAAGTTTTTCGACGTGATATTTTTTCAGTAACTAATAAATATCCTTAAGAAATGTTCTTAATAATCAATTTATCCAATTTGCATACTAATATGAAAAAAATGTTATATTTAATTTTATTGGGTTAATGGGGTACATTCGGACAGAACCAGATGGGGAACATTCGTACGCGTACGAAGGTGCCCCAACAGGCACAATAGACGAGCGATGTGTTTCTATACTTTATAACATTCAACATTGCTTTTTTTATATAGAAACATGGTACGAAGTTATAAACCAAAGAAAGCAAATAGCAAAGAAGTGGATGAATATTTTATGCAGCCGGCAATACAGGATTTGTTACAAGGAATGTTATCATATAGAAAAGCTGCGGATAAGTATAACTTAAAACTATCCACACTAGAAAGTCGTGTAAAAAAATATAAGAAGAAGACTAATGATGAACCGTCTTGCAGTCGTGCTTTTAATTCAAAATACACAAGTTTCCAAGTATTTTCTATCGAAGAAGAAAAGCTCTTAAATGACTATATTATCAAATGTTGTAAGATGCACTATGGACTCACGACAATTCAAGCCAGAAAGCTAGCGTATGAGTACGCTAAGTTTTTAAATTTCAAATATCCAGCAAATTGGGGGGAAAAATGGCTGGGAACGATTGGATGTATGGATTTCGCAAAAGAAACCCGGATCTCAGTTTGCGAAAACCCAAGAACACAAGCGCGGCCAGATCTTTTGCTTTTAATAAAGCCGCGGTTATTGAGTTTTATAATAACTTGAAGACCATTTTGGGACGACACACTTTCTCTGCTGACAGAATTTTTAATTTTGACGAATCAGGAATGTCCAGTTTTGGAAACTCCTAAAGTCTTGGCTCCAAAAAGTCAAAAAAAAGTCGGATAAATCGTATCAGCAGAAACAGGCGAGCTGGTTACTTTTGGTGTTATTATATCAGCAAGTGGAAATACTATCCCCCCATTATAAAAATTACTTTCTCCAAGGTGCTCCCTAAGTCAGTTTTGGGGCTGCAAATAAAAGCGACTGGATAAATGGTGAAATATTTGTCTCTGTTTTAAAACACATCCAGAAGCGCACACTCTGTACAAAAGATAACCCTACATTATTATTATGTGACAATCAGGAAAATCACATTACCTTGAAAGCGATCAACTACGCTAAAGACAATGTGATAATTTATTTATCTTTTTCATCACATACATCTCATTGTCTGCAGCCACTCGACATTGGAGTTTTTGGACCAAGGGGGTCCTCTAGTTTCTCGGGTCGAAAAAATCGAATTTTTTTTTTTTCATAAATCACATTTACAACATGTGTAGAAAATGTGTGCCAAAGGATTTTTCGATATTCGAAGCGGTTCACAAGTTACAGCCCTGGAACGGAGCAGCGCGTTCGAATATTGACTGAGACGCTGTGAAGCGTCGGTTAGTTCAGTTTTGCTGTGGCAGTTGCAAAGCGTACTGTATATTTTCTCTTGCGAGTCGCGCTTAGCTGATTTTTTGAAAATAATTTTTAAAATGTTAAAGAAAGGAAGTAGAAACGCTCCGGCTCGTTACGATCGACCTAAAAAGCAAAAATTCGCAGGCAACCGACACACTTTTGAACAAGACAAGTCGTTTACATCGGCGTCAGCGAAGAAACTTGTTCAAAATAAAAATTTAGAAGTGAACGTTGAACAGACTTTTATGTATTGTATTTTGAATTTTGCGAGTGTATTTCGCAACTATTTTTCCGGCTGTTATTTGTAAAGAGTGCAAAAGTACAGTGACTTTCCATCAACATGATGTACGAGGATTGGGCTTTACAATTTCAAAAAATCTAATAAAGGCATTGGTGGAAAAGGTGTAGGAAAACTCGCTGATAAATTGATTGGTGAGATGACAAAGTATTATGGATTAACTATTCGAAGACATCCAGATTCTATTGAGGAAATGAGGAAGGAAATTTGGGCAACATTCTATCACAAGATTTCCACAACATCAAAATTGCTCTGCAGGCGAATCTAGTTGGTACAAATGGCGCAGAGCTGAGTTTCTCGAAGAGGCTGAGCAATTCAAGCACGATAAACCGCCTCTTTCTGAAGCAGTTCAAAAGGTTATAAAGCCAATTTATGAGGATTTATCCAGAGAAGAATTGTTAAGCAGATGCCTGGGAGCGGAAACTCAAAATAATAATGAGTCGCTCAATTCGTTAATCTGGACTTTTGCTCCAAAGCACCTCCATTCTGAGGTAAAAGTCGTTGAAATGACCATATTTCTCGCTGTCATGATCGTCAACGAAGGATTCGAATTTATCCTGAAGACCTTGGAAACTTTGGGAGTGAAAGTCGGCCCACAAGCTAAAGGATACGTTCAACAGCGTGATAGCTCTCGGATCGACCGTTCAGAAAGGCGCACGAGTGATGTTGTAAAACAGACCCGAATCGCGAAAAGGGAAGGCGGAGCAGCTCTGCGTGACTTCCAAGAATGAGAGGAAGGCCTACTGTATAGTCCAGGCATAGCAGATTGACGGTGAGATGAAATTTTTATTATAAATCACATGCGCGAACTTTAAAACGCGTTTTTCTCGAAACACTATTTTTCAAAACGGTGACCACGATATTTCAGAAACTACTGCATCGATCTTGTTCAAATTTATACAGCATCTTTAATATGTTATAAGCCAGCGATTGAACCAGGGTTATCATGATTACTTCGATAGTTTTTTTTCTACGAGCGAAAAACTTAAGAAAAAATGAGTAAAAAATAGAATTTAATTTTCAAACGTGTATAAAAAAATTAATTTTTGTAATTTAGAATTCATTCTGGTTCAATCGCTAGTCTGAAATATGAAGATTAAAATGCCGTTTGGTTTTTTGATTTTGGATAAGTAGAACAGCCGCAATCCTGGTCACCATCAAGCACCTCCTTTACTTGATGTCTTCCTGTCAGCCACTATAACTTTGATTCTATTATATATTTTGTCTTCAAAAAATTTTTAAAGCTCATTTAAATGTTATTAAAGATTATGTAAAAACAATGAGATTTATTATTTCGATGGTTTGCCCGTAAATTTTTTTTGAAAAAGACGTAAAAAAACAGCCGAGAAACTAGAGGACCCCCTTAAGTCAAAACTCAAAACTGCCTTCAATAACTGGCACATTGTGAATCCTGGCAAGGCACTAAGCATTTAAAATATTTCTAAACTCGTGAAAATTTCATATTTCGAATCGTTCACGGCAAAAAATATCACAAGTGGGTTTAAAACACCCGAAATATGACCCCTTAATGAATTAGCCTTTAGCAATGAAGATTTTACTCCAACTAAGGTATATACATCAAGCAACTCGGAACATATTCTACCTAGTCAAAATAATATTACTGAAGATTTGGCATCATCTACATCGCAGCTAATCGTCGATAATCTCTATCAGTCCGCATTATATGCAACGCAGGATTCCTTGCAAAAAAGAAAACTCAAGAATTGATGTGATACTAGACAAACGGTTCTTTTATCTTGGTTAAGTTTTCGAAGAAAAAATCTAATTTATTACGTAGGAAAAGTAATAAGTCACTATTCTCGTACCGAATTCAAAGTTTCGTATCTCAAAAAGAAACCAGGATCGTCATGGACGTTCGTTTTCCCAAATATTGAAGATATGAATACTGTATATATTACTGACATTGAAATGATTCTACCTGACCCTAAACGACCATCACTTTGTACTTCTAGAACTTCTAAACTGTTCACTTTCTCCATCGACTTATCTAATTTTAAGGTTCAATAATGTCTATATTACCTTGTTGTTAAATAGCAATCTATTTCTAGTGCTAGTCCTTGGTAAAAATTGCAAAAATATGATTGATCTCTTAATTTTAGTTACTTTCTTATTAAGTAGAATTAATAGTTTATGAACAAGCACGAATCGTTTATTTTTCTCAAAGAATTTTTAATTTTTATTAACTAAAAAAGAAGTCTTTTAATTTTTGTTAATTTTGTGTGCTTATTTTTATTGCTAAATAAAAGATTTTTGATTCTATTTACAGTTTTAATTACTTCTGTAAAACTATCCCACTGTATCTGAAGGTGCCCCGTATGCTGTACAAAAATGCCCCACATGTGAGGAAAATTCGTACGAATTCCAAATTGAATTTAAGTTACTATTATGCAATAAATACAAGATATAATCATCTGACAATTTTTCACATTGATCTCAGATAAATATACTGTTGCTAGATGTAATCAGTTAAATTTTCAATGAATTAGTCGAAACAAAAAAAAATAAAATGTAAAAAGCGTACCCATCTTTTTCTAATGAAGATATAAAATATTAATCGTAATATACAATTAAACAAGAAATTGAATGTAAAAAAGCGTTTGAAAAATCAAAATATTGATTGTATTACTTTTGCAATTTCTTGAGTTCATTTAGGAGTAAAACACAAGAGCATTTCTTGCAAGAGAATATAGATTATTATATTGTTTAATAATTTTCCAATTCATCATGTAGTTCAAGAAAGAAAAAAAAGTAGCAAAAAGTTTCATTTGTTAATATTATGCGATAACGCTAATCTTGCAGTTCTCATGTACATTATTTTTAATTTACATTATGTTTAAACACAAAACTAACATTCAATTTTTTCATCATTGCCCGCTGTTCATTTTATTCATATAAATTAAATATATTTTTGACCACTTTACTGTGTTAAAAACTTATTACAAAATCATGCGTCTTCAAATATTAATAGTACAAATGTAAACACAAACTTTACGATTTTTCTCTTTTCAGGCAACTTTTATGAAATTTTACCACATACTTTAAAAATCTGTAAAATTCTGAATAAACTATTGCCATCCTAAAAGTTATACTGCCTAATTTTGAAGCGTGTAACTTATTTACGTTTTCCACAAAAGTTAGAAATAATTTAAGGTGAATAGAAAAGTGGAATCTAATTAATTAATAAAATTGGGGAAAAAACGAGCAGCTAATCAAAAGCCAAAGAAAATAAAGGAGAATTGAGAAATAAAAGGGAAGAAAGTAAATTTAATCAGTGAAGAATTATTCCATAAAATTTATTTCGTGGAAGTTTTATAATGAAGTGACTGTTCGGTAACAGTAAACATTGAACATTAAAAAGATGATATTTTATTCGGTATCAAATATAACAACACACTGTAATTTATGCATGTATTATTTTAGCTTGTTTGATGATATTCCGAAGAAGAACAAAGTTCGACTTTCTTTTTCTCAGGAGAAACCTTGCAGAGAAGCATTGGAAGAGCACGAGAAAGATGTTACACTCGCAAATTAAGTAAACATAAGAACATCTTTGATTACTGTACTAACCGTTGAATATCTAACTTTAGAAGTATACTTTGAAGGGAATAAATATTTAATCAAAATCATATATATGTATATATTTTTTTTGATAGGTAAAAAATCAAACAATAAATCGTTATTATTATCGGATTTTATCTTAATGTAATAATTTTTCTTCCAAGCTTACAAATTTCTTCAGAATTGTATTCTTTTTTAGTTCGTTTCACGCAAAATTAATAGTTCATCAATCAGTGATACCAACACGGGGATCTATTAAAAAAATTTAGGGGTTATTTTCTCAAATCTATATACAAAGTATAAAAAAAAACATTTCTGAACCGATGAACCGACATCTTTTTTCTTTCTTTTAACAACTTTTTTTTATGAACGTACAAAATAAGAACAATCTCCTTGATATCTATTTCCAAATAAATAACCACCGTCTTTGTTTTGTCAATTCAAGTAATATACAATAGCCATGGTAGCATTTTGGCTACGTTGTCACGGCTACCTCTTGCGATATAAAATGGAAAGAAACTGAAATAAAACTTAAAACAGGAAAAACCATTGGTAAAATAAAAATTGATTGAAAAAGAGAATTTATGATAGCAGCATATTCGTAATCGATTAATGAATACAATTTTGTATTTATCAGCTAAAACTTTATATTCCTAGCAATGGTAAATTTTTAGGACTAGGACAATTGCTAGCGAAATTTGATCGAGTAATGGAAAATCCGTAATGTTAGCAATGAAATTCAACGACACGATAGATATTAAAGAATAATTTTTAGATTTTATTTCTATTAATAACTCTATGGCCTTCTTCTGTCCTTCCTCAAACTATTTCGAAACCTTCAAACTTCCTTCCTTTTGTTCAGTGTTCTATGTCGAGTCTACTGCCATCCTGCGTGCTGTCCTTTTTGTTGCTTCTTCCCTAGTTTCGCATGAAGTCCTTATTATATCGGATTCCCACAGTGTCCTTCAAGCCATCTCCTCTTCTTTTCCTTCTTCCTCTGCTGATTACATAATCCTTCTCATACGTTCTCTTATTCACAACATTTTTCTTTCTCACTCTATCCAAATTGACCTACTGTGGATTCCTGGCCACTCTGGAATCGAGGGTAACGAGTCGGCCGATACACTAGCTCGTTCATCCTCTTCTACCGGTGAATTCCTCAGCGTCTTTTCATCTCATAATATTAATCTCCTCTCCAATTCAGCTCATTCCAAACTATGGTTAAATTCATATTCTTCCTCATTTTCAAATCCGGATTCCTTTTATCTCTTTATCCAACCTAATCTACCGTCTTATCCATGATTTTTCAATTTTCCCTCCATGCGGCCTTCAACTCTCTCTGCAATCTGTCGCCTGCGCTTTGGGCACAGTTTGCTTCCTGCTTCCCTATTTCGTTTTTCTCTAGTCCCCTTTCCTCACTGCCCCCTACATCCTTCCTCTCACAACTTTATAGATGACGCTAATCACATTTTGTATGAGTGCACTTATATCGCTTCCAAACGTTCTTCCTTGTACTCTTCTCTTTTGTCAAGTGATCTTCCAACTCCATACTGTGCATCTTTTGTCCTCTCCTTGCCATCACCCTCGGTCATTCCAGCACTTGAGTCTTTCCTATCTTCCATATCTGATCGCGTAAACATCTGATTCCGCTTCTTATTCTTCCCCCTCTTCTTGGGCCAATGTCTTTATGACGAACCCAAAAAAAAAAAAAAAAAAAAAAAAAAAAATCTACTGTTTCAGGTTTAACAAAAGTTTTAATTGAAAAGTTGATAAAATACAATTTTGGAAATTACAAACTTCAAGGATATAATAAAGGGTCCAATTTGGAAGGAGCTGTGTATGTTCCTTGCGGTAGTCATAACTTACAAGCAACTTCAGTGAAACATTAACATTCTTCAAAAGTTGTTTTTATTAGTTTCAGTTTCTGTCTGTCGACAGAATATTCTAACTGATCATGTTGGAACATATACTCTAAAAAACCTTAGGACACACTTTGGGAAACTAAAATAAATAGTGCTGTTCGTTACCAGTTAAGTAAATTTCATTATGCTTTGAAAAAATACGATTCCAGTACATTGCATGAAACCATTACACTAGCAGCTTAATTACATGATTTTAGTTTTCTTGTTTCTTTTTGATTATTTGTTATAATGTTTTTTTTCGAATTAATGTAGTCAATAAAATACTTTAAACAGGAAACATGGACATTGCTGCATGCGTATAAATAATGAAGAAATGCTGCGAATATATATTTAGATAACTATAGAAGAAATAGATTTCAACATGCTATTACCGAGGCTAACGAATTGACTGAAGAATTAAAAATCAACCCTATTCTATTTCGACGAATGTGCAAATTCTTCAAAAATAAAAATCCAAATACAGTTTTTTGATTGCTGCTTAAATATACAACTCTTACACTAATGAAAAAGAGATTTCAAAAGTTATATGATCATTCTCGAAATTAAGGATTTCTGTGCAATATAGAAATATTACCAGAAAGAGAACAACTTCTTAAATTTTGCATTAATGTACAAAATCGACTTACTGTTAATTCAAGATCGGACATTAACGACATTCTGCTTTCTGATGAATTTATCAGTATTAAATACTTAATTAATTCAGGGGCGCATCCAGAGAGATATTTTGGGTAAGAAAATTATATAATTACGTAATATTTTGTACAGTAGGTAGTAGATTTGAGTCATACTTTGATTCATTGGAGTCGCCAAGGGGTGCAAGGGAGGGCCGTTGCCCACCCCTGTAGCTTCGAAACTTTTTAATCAACTGATCATGATGGGTATTCATAGGCGCGTGATCACGGACAATTTGGAAGACTTTTATAATAAAGTAGTAGAAAAATTTGCCAGAAACCCACGAAAATAATGTTTTAATTAATATTTTATTCTTGTTTAATAAAATATTAAGCCTTTACAAATTATAAATTTTATTTTTCCTATAACTCATATCCTCCTTCTATCATCTGCCCCCCTCCCCTCGGCATCGACTGGCGACGCCCTTGCCTTGTTTCATAAAGAAAATCAAATAGCGACCTCTTTAGAAATTTAAAAATGCTTTAAAAATACGTAATTATTACAATTTAATTTAAATTTTGTTTTATTTTTAGGTGAAAAATAAAAAAGATTGTAAAATTGTAGCTAAAATGATAATTTAGAATTTAAACAGTAAATTACTAGAAAGAATAAAACGATAGTATTTTTATCAGACTTGACTTCTTTTTTATTTTTGTTAGTAATCCGAACCGAATTCTATGTCTGCGAGTAAGTTTAAATATATACATTTTTCATTAAACTACTTTCATTTACATTGCAAATAAATAAATAAAAAAGTCAAAAGATCGACGACAATTTAAAGCGGAATGAAAACGTAACATTAATACCTAATTTTACTAGGGAACAGTATTAAATATTAGTTACAATTAAATTCACAGGTATAACATTTATACAAAATCTTTTTATAGTATAAATTAAGTTTCATTGTTGTAACAAATTTTTCTATCAAGATTTTAGTTCTTTGGGGGGGGGATGTCGTGTACCTAACTTTCTGATATTCCGTAACTAGGCGTTTCAAAAGCTGTACATTCCAAATACACCGATTTAATAGTATAAATGTATACTTCCAGCGTTAACGCATTTTTCTTTTTTCTTCTTTTTTTTTTCATTTAAACTCATATTTTGGACGTTTTGTGCGTATTTTGCGAGTGTTTATATGTTTTCAGTAATTTTCTGTAAAGAAAATACGCATTCCCATACATGTGCGCGCCTAAATTCTCAGAAAAGTCAAAGCAAATGTTATACTAAATCTATGACTTTCTGTTGGAAGTACGACATTTAAGAAAAGTGATAATTTTTTTTTAAATCTGCTTTTGGATGATAGATTTTGGCAGCGTGTTCATTAAAAAACAGGAAAAAACAAAAAAAATCTAGCTGTTTGGGTTTGCTATTTTTTTTTTTTTTAATTAGTTTATTTATGTATATATATAAAGCTTTGTTAGAATATATTTACTTTTAAAATATTAGACGTTCTGATGTATGCGTGTTATACGCATGGTGTTGAGCGTGGCGGGAATTTAAATACTAAGATTTTATCACGACAAAAATTGAATTTCAATAAAAAATGCATATGTATATATGCTCTACGTAAAATTAGTGTTTTTGCAATATAAGTATTTTTTATTTGTAGTAATAATTTCAATGCACCTCTACATTAAATAATTTAGAAAAAAAAACGTTTCACTTCCCGCCTAAAGACTACTAGTCACTGAGAACACCAATTCGGAGTCTCTTCTCCTACCACACTCAACACCATGCGTACAACACACGTATATCAAAGCGTCTAATGTTATGTTGCTTAAATTAGGTGTCATGCGCGGCCAATCATTACAAAATATTTTTCATGTGAAAATATAAGTATTCAACTGTAATGTGTGCAAATTTGAGCCTTAAATATTGATAAACAAAGGTGTGGTGATTTTTCGAAAAAAAAATTATTTCAACTCCAGGAGGTCGTAGGATATTTTTCTTTTTTTTTTAAATTCGTAAAAAAATAGCAGCTGTCGAATGGTTAATATGCCGTTTCGATAGAATTTCAAATAGGAAAAATAATCGAAGTTTTTCAAATTTTTCATCATATTTTAGCCGTTTTTTTGCATCTTTGCGATTATTTCATGATGCGCGCATTAATTGCAAACGTAAATAAAACATTTTTAAAAAATTTTGAGCTAAAAAAGAACGTTGTAGGTGCCCTAGAACCTGATTAAATCCAATTTTACAAAACCGTTTTTTTCTCGAAAAACTCGATTTTTACAAAAACTATTTAATATTTTACCATCTTGAAAAAAAGGATCTTATTCTACTCACCATGGGCTATACATCCACCAAGTTTCATTAAAAAATCTTTTTTTTAAAAGATATAAGCAACTGAAAAAACGCTATTTTAGATTTTTTTTGCAATAACTTTTGCCTTTTTTTTATTTATCGACATCGGGATAGGCATATTGCATTTGTATTAAAAAAAAAAACAACTTTTGTCTAAAACATTTTTTTATACAAAGCTTAGTTTTTTTTTAGAGAAAAACGCGGTTTTTGATCAACTTTGACCGTCTCGTACAAAAAAAAATCAACAAAAACCAACTGTTTAAACATAGTTATTTTTAATTAACTTATTTTTATCTTATTTCTCCATAGGGTCACTACCTTCTTGTCGTTATGGCATCCAAAACTTATTTTGCTTTGACTATATGTCTCCTGTTTATTTTTACTATTTGGTGTTTTAGTACGTTTTTTTTTTCGCATTTCCTTTGTTATCTCGCAACCTCTATAGTTATCAAGATGCGCTTTTCCACAATTAAAAAGCATTTAGGATGCTCATCGACTTTCTTATTGCATCTAGTTGTCCGATGTTACCCTGCACACGTAAAGCATCTTGGTAATCTATAGCCAAATGATCTTGTATGTCTCCAGGCTTGGCAGTTTTTGCATTGGGGAATCAAAATTGATTTCTTCAGTATATTTATGTTCACCTTTACACTTTGGATAGTTCGGATTTCAAATATTTTCTTAATGTTTTCGTTGTTCGCGAATGTAATTCTAAATATTAGTAATTGTTTCTCAGCTTTCCAACTGTAAAATATTGGGTACCTCTGACACCTGGAAATTTTTAGCGCCTACTTCTTCAGAAATTTTCTCTGGTTCAGATGTTTCTGGTAAATTTTTAACCATCACTTTGATTGATCTTTTTTGCTTCTTTTGATCGGAAGACCAGCTTACATTCTGCTCATTAAGATGTTTAGTGATATTCCTGTAGGCTAGCAGTTTGTTAAGGTTGCATGTAAAGTGTGCTTGTCACAGCGGCCGAATTGTTGACAGTTCAAAAAGGGAAATTGGTCTTTGTTTGTAAACATAAAACAAAAACACGGCTGTTCTTTTCAAAATATATATATTTTGAAAATGGAGAAAATTTATAAATTGATAATTTTTGTGCGGGCACGAAAAGTTCACAGAATAAATTAAACGATTCGAAAAGAGCACTATGGTAATTATGAAATATGAGGGAAAAAAGCGGCAGTTATGATGAAGCATCAGACAAAAATGGTAATTTCGAAATAGATAAAAAGAAATAATAGACACGCAGAATTAAATTTTAATAAGATAAAAGGAAACATAAAAATTAATATGTCTATCAGAATTTCAGATATCAGTAATGCGAAATAGGAAATATGGATTTAACATTTTCAAAATATTCTATTGCAGAATATAATTATGCAAGATGGAAAAAAAACAATCCACTAAATATGCTGCCTGATGATATTCTTTATTCATGCAGACTTTAGAACTATTTCGTTTAGGATACTCATTTTTACATAGTAGAAGGCAACCGTCGGTCAGTGTTCGAAAATATTCAGAATTGTTTGATATTTGCAAGTTATTGTCGCACGGCAAATATCTTTTTTTTATATCGCGAGAAATTCGCTGCGAGTTGAATGAGAGTATTCGTGACAGTAATTGTCAGACAGGTTGTGATGGGTGTCTACATCTGCGAGGTCACCGGAGCAACTTTGCTCCCTAATTGGAACAGAAACTTAGCATGTGGTTAAAAATAGCGGAGTTCCTTTTTAAATTAAACTGCGATCTTTGATGTTTGTAATTCTCTTTAAAATATCGCAACGTATTAATTAAGAAATTTACCGATTTGAATAATTTGTCTTTTTACTTCGTTTTGGTGACGATCGCGGTTTGTCTATATTCCGGCTCTTTTACCACAGCAACTTACAGGAAATTGTTATATTTTATCCAATATTTACATTAGAACTAGCAGTATAAAAAAAAAAACAAAAAACATCAGTGTCATCTAAAACAGCTTATCTGGCGGCAAATTTTTAAGAAAAACAAATTCCGACACCCTTATTCAAAGATCATCCATTAGTGTCCTCAATTTCCTCTACACTATTGGATGACACTATCACAACATATTCCTAAACATAGAGCAAACCGGCACTAAATGTCAGATATTTAGCGGTTAGATTGATAACATTTAATATATACTCATAAGCCACAACAAAAACGAAGAAGTTTCATGGAAAAACAGATGTCATCTGGTGGAAAAAATCACATTTATCCAGCGACAACAAACGCGCAGAATTAACGCTGGATCGAACTTATTCCGAGGCTATCAACAATGATACTCGTAGTTAACAAAGCATAATCTCCAATTAACGCTAATGCATTACAAATACAGTTAAATATGAATAAATAAATATTAACATTTTAATAAAAATTGAACCCCACAGCTTATTTTTCATGATAAACGGAGGAATTTCAGCGCCTTAACTTGAAGACAGGAATTGAAAGCCGATTGAAAGTTCATATCATGATAAACCTCAAACTCGAATTTTGTAGTGTTCAATATCTAAAAAAGTTCATCTTTCAGACTGAGCCGTAAAATACGAATTCGTAATCAATTCTAGACAGAATCGAAAACGTATATAATAAATGTAACATTACGAGATTATAACCGCAAGCCTTATTAAGAGCTTTTAAAGAATCTCATAATTTGACTATATAGATTTTGCATACGTGAAGTCCGAGGAAGTCAAGTTTTCATTCTCTAAGTAAAAACAACAAATACGAATTTACGGGATATGGAATCGGATATTATTCTGTTTAAATAAATCTACAAATATAATTAGGCAAACAATTGGTATCTTTGTAATTATCAAATGAACTAAAATAGGAATGGATAATCAAAAGCCTCCTTTAATATTTAAAAAATTTACCATTAAGGAATTAAAAAAAAAAAATGTGATCTATTAAATAGCACTTATCTATCACTGATGGACATACGTGTTCAAACAGTACCAGTAGCAAAAACTGCACCAGAACACATACGAAATGAGATACGTTTCATTAATTTTGCTTAAAACAAAATGTCAACACGTACCTGATATTACGGCGAATTGCATTTTTTTAAATTTAAATAACATATGGAGAACCCACAAGGCAGCCGCCCTTCTGTAGGTTCTCAACACACAGCTGTAACATTTATTTGTAATAAAACTACAATCGATCATATACACTTGACCGCTATAAATAACAAATGTGTCACAATTCTTAACACAAAAAAAAAAAAAACGTAATGTAACTCTCCACTAAAAATAACCAAAAAACGCATAAGAAACCAGAAGATAGAAAAAAAAAGAGAAAAAAAACACTTACATAATCCTTCTACTTCTCTTTTCAATTGCAGTCATTGTAGTTGTCCAGTAGCCAATTTTCAATTCATAGCAAGCAGTTTTTTTTATTCTTAATGTTCATGATATCCATCGGAATTTTCCCTAACAAGTAAATCAGTACGGAGTCCTTTGTTTTACTAATAAAATTATTTATACCCTTAGGCCTAATATATGCAACTTTGGACGAAGCTATAGAGTTACCTTCACTATATTCTTGGTCTTAAGGTAGGGAGGATGCAGCTCATAATCATATAAAATAAATAGATAATACCTCAATTTAGCCGGTAATTCTTCCAGTTCCTTCCACCGATTAAGACTACCCCTCTCTTGACTTAAATCCTGTTTTGTTATGAGTTTCAAAATTTTTTTATGAATAGCGTTTAATTTTTGATGTTCAGATTTATTAGCTCCTCCCCATGCTTGTATAGCGTAAGATATCCTGGATGATATCAGAGCATTATAGTATTGTCTTAAAATTGATACGTAAACATTTTGCCTGGCACATATACAGTAAATATATTTAACGACATAAAAAAATAAATGTTTGTTACCGATATTTTTTCAGACCGAGAGCTAAACCAATAGTATACGTTTCACTTAAAGTTTTACAAAAATTAATTTTTGGCGAAAAATGCATTACAACAACCATAAATGACAGTAGTTGCAAATGAACAATACATTGGTGTCAATTGTGAAATGTGTTTAAATATAAAAAAATAATCGAATAGTAAAAAAAAAACGTTTTTAAACTTATACGTCAAATGCATTCTAACGACAAATATAAAATATTCAAGTTATAATTTTTAAAGAAAAATTAGGATTCCACGAGGCAATTGTATATAATTAATAATTATTTCACTTTTAAGCTAATTTATAAAAAAATGAATATCTTGTAACAAAATAAGTTTTTTTTTTTTTCTTTACATAATACACAGAAATTAACACACCTGATTCTTAACATACTAACATTCATCGAGTACGTAATTATATTCACCGCTCATATAATGACCAGAAATCCAGAATTTCTCATATTTTTCAAGCATCTTACCAAGGATTGATAAAATTTAATAACCACATCCAGTTCAATATTCACCGAAATACATTGAGAACCTTAACTTCACAACCTCCGACACTCTGTCAAGCGTATGGGACTTACTTTATTTCATTTTACTTATTATACTAATGGAGTGATTCTACATTCGAAAAGTTTCTAATTACAAAAAAATTTCAAGTAATTGAAGATATTATTAACAGAAAAATTTTATATCGAAGAATAAAAATTTATAAAACTGCTGCGGTATCTGAAGTGTTTAAACCTAATTAGAATTTATATTTAGTTTCGTAAAGATTTGTAATTTTAAACAGAAAGTAAAAAGGAAATAGTGCATTTTTAGAAATTTTTACCAAATGTTACGATTATTGAACATGCTTCATTCCATTCGAAAAGTAATATTAAAAATAACGTAATCTGTACGTTAAGAAACGATTTTTTAATTCTCGATACGTTTTATTTTTGTGTAGAATCCTCCTAAATGGTTTAGATGTGACTAAAAAACTTCTACACTGCAGACTTCAAGTTATACAAATAAATCATAATTAAAATGATATATAAAGAACTGTATAACTATGAGAAAAAGTCGAATAAAAACTGCTCATTATGTCAGCTCGACGCTGAACAAAAAACAGAAAAAGAACATTATTTAAACGACAGTTCCAATGTACAAGCTGAGAAAACTAGAACCTATTTTAATTATATATCTGGAACGGAGAATTTTAAAGGAAAAGTGTAGCTAGCCAATATAGCAGCAACACTAAAATCTGAATCCTTGATGCGTTGCGAAGTCTAAATATTCAGAAAGAGAATAAAAAGTGTTTTTTTCAGGAAATGTTTAGTGAAAGTCTAAGAACAAAAAATTGTATTACATTAAACATTAAACTTTACTGTATTCACTATAAGACGAAAAAACATTATAAACCCCTTATAAAATTAGGTTCCATTTGAAAAAGCCAATAAATGTACTGTGTATTTAAGTAATCAAATTAAACGAAATTTTTTCAGAAAATTTTCCCCAAAATATAACCTCATTTGTGTTCGTCCATTTTCTAAAATACGTTCGAGCATCACTAGGCCCGATAATTGTAGTTTCGACGTTTTAAATGCATTTGGGGAGTTATGGTACTCTTCGATTACTACTTCATATAATTCACAACATATTTTTAATTACTTCTTAATATGTAACTAAAGTTTATTTTTAATAATTAGCGATCAAAAATTTGTTTATCCTCTTTAATGGTTAAATAACTGTACAATTCTACAAATATAAACTTAACTGGCACTAAACAACTGTTTTCTTCCTGTTTAATAATTTAAGTTTATTTTTTATATGTTCCTTATAACTATCGTACACGAAAACCATGCATAATATTTTTTGTTATTGCATCGCGAAAAAAAAAATATTCAGCATCACTGTTGATCTTCATTAGATCTTTTCATTTAATAAGGCAAGAATATTTAGTTAGAAAATATGTATTATCAATCCAAAAATTTTTCATTTAATATCTCATATATTTGTTGAACTCATTGATTTACGTTTTAACTAGAAATTCATAAAATTGTTGTAACAAATTCCATAATAAACGATACTCAAACAGATTGCAACTCTTAAAAAAAATTATTTAAAAGATTAATACAGTAAAAGTTTACTTATCTGAATCAAATTAATTGAAAATCAAAACTGCCGTTTTATTAAGTATTAAAACTTTACAGTTTAGTTTTAAAACGAAGAAAGATTAGAACGTTTCATAGATTCAGTTTAATCTAAAAACGTCACTAAACAAAACGCATTGCGCATTCAAATAATAAAATAAAACGAAATTCTTTCAGTAATTTTCCCCAAAATATATCCAAACTTGTGTTCGTCCATTTCCTAAATTATATCCAGGAATCACTAGACCTAGCAATTGCAGTTTTAAAGTTTTAAATGCACATGCGGGGTGGTTACGGTATGCTTCAATTATTGCTTGGTATAATAATTCATGATCTACTTTTGATTACTTCTTAATACGTAATTAAAATTGATTTTTATTAGCTAGCGATCAAAAAAAAATTCTATCCACTCTAATGGTGAAGCCACTATATAAACAAATATAAATTTAACTGACACTAAACAACTATTTACTTCCCGTTTAATAGTTCAAGTTAATTTTTTGTATATATTAAAATAAATTGGTTCATAGATACAAGAATTCCTCTATCTGTATTATTTAAAATTTATATTCATCAATATAATATAGTGGCCGGTAATTTAATTGTAATGTTTTAATTAAAATCACTCATTAAAAAATGACATGTTCAATAAAAACTATATCAGGAATGAGCCATTCTAACTGAACGAATTATAATTTTGCTGCAAATATGACATTACAAACAGTATTAACTGTTAGAAAAATCCCCTATAAGAACATGTACGCGTGACAATATATTTTCTGTTTAAAATAAAAAACACGATCGAAAATCAAATTATGTATATTATATACGAAAAAGAATATAAAATTTAATAAAAGTACAAAATGCAAATAAACACAGGAAATACAGTATCAGCAAAATAAGCCTTACATACTTAATAATAGTTTAAAATAAAAGGAAATCTGTACTGTAATTGATGAATGAAAATATTCAGACTATTAGGATTCCATTTTTTCGCTCCCGGTACCGGGTTCAACCTTCTGCTTTATAGCTGGTTCGTTAGTCTGTGTAATAGGAATTTGACGACCGTTTTCAATACTCTCAACCTGGAATAGCAAAAAAATTAAATATTAACTCTTCAGTAAATACAGAAATAAATGCCCAAAATACGTGATATTAACGGTGCGAATAGACTACCATATATGTCATATTATACACATACCTTTTTAGGTGCAACTATGGTTAGAACACCATCGGAAGACACTGTACTTGAAATGCCATCCAGATTTACATTTTCCGGTAGTTTATAACGTCTGGTGAACTGACGAGAAATAAAACCGTGTTTGTCCTGTTTTTCTTCGTGCTTACCTTCCACAACCAAATAATCATTTAAAACTTTCAAATTCAACTCATCCGGTTTAAAATGTTGTACATCTAGATTTACCTACGAAATCAAATTATTAAAATTAACCTCAGCATAACATTTTTATCACTACAATTATATCACAATAATCTAATCGATTCGTTCATGTTAGATCTGATAGTATAAGATCCGCATTCCCTTACTCATAGTACTTTTAACTTAAAAATTATAAACAGATGAGAATCGAATGAACTGACAATTAACTCAATATCCAATAACATACATATAACGGGGAAGATGGTTATTCCTAACGATGAACTTTTATCTTAACAATAGGTACATTAGGTTCTTAAGTAAATAGATTCATGGCAATTACATTTCAAAGAATTTATTAAAAAAAAAAAAATGATTTGATGCAATCATATAGCAATTAGGTAAATTTTAGTATTTCCTATTCAATTTAAAGAAAAAATATATAGGTTTCACTATTATCTATCAGACCGTAAGTATCTTTAAATACATTACGTAAGAAGTTAATTTTGCCAAATCAATTTTTACCGGTTTGTCAAAACAGTTATTGTAGCTATAGATTTGAGTTCATCTCCCTTTCAATGTGTAAAACGTGAATCACTTTTTAAATTTTCACATACGATTTTACGAGCCAACTCCTTCCGTATTATGTTACATATAATAAACGGTAAATGTACGTAAGGCTGGCTCTTAAATTACCTTAAACTGATCCTTTTGATTAGATATCTCCGAAATGCCACGTTCCGATGCTCCTCCTGCCGCTCTTAATAATGAATGAAGTGCATTTTGAGTGCGGGAAATCTGTGGACGTCTGTACAGATCACGTAACAATTGACGCTCATCGTAGAAAGGGTCGAAATCATCATTCAATAAATCATTCAATAAATATCGGGTTAAAGCCATTTTTCAATTATCTGTAAACCCATGGAATAGAACACCTTTATAGTACGCGTAATTTAAATAAACGGTTTTAGTAATGTATAACTTCTAAAAGTTTAAACGGAATATTTTAATTAATAGATTAATTCGAATTTTTTTCTGCTTATTCCAATGGTGAATCCGTATAATTCATAATAATTATTCAAAATTAACTGTTCATTTTACTATTCCCTCTGCGTATTAGTTTTACTCTATTACCAGTTTTCTAATTACTGAAAAAATTAGTAACTTCGTATTGAATAAATGAATTTTACAAATATGTACCATTTAATCATTGTGATCAATAATTTTCCATCACAAATCATTATTTCGAATGAAAATAATCGATGTTTTTTCTAGCGATTGCCAATTACTGTCATTTTAAAACCATCTCGCAATCGCCAATCAATAAACAGTTCCGCATTACACGAAAAATTCAATACGAAAATTATTTTTGACACGAAAATCCTAATGTAACAAAATATTTCTTTTTCTATTTTCAAGCAAATAACATTAACAACTTACCACTTTTTCTTTTTCTTGAGGGCACAAAATTCCTTTGCTTCTACAACTTTTATTCGCAACAATACGTTTAGGAAAAACTACACAAATCACTTGATAACACTTTGAATCACAATTACAACAACTGCTGTATAAATTACGAAAAACCTTCTTTATATAATCTGTATGTTTTCTAGATTATTCTAAATCAGTTGATTGAAGAAATCATGTTGATATCTAGAAGTTTCCATAAATTTCCAACTGTGGTTAAAAATATCTAGATGATTTAAAAAAAAAAAAAAAAATGTAAAAGTAATACTTCTGTTTTTACATTTATTTGGTTAAACTAAGACGAAAATAAAATAAAAAAAAAAAAAACGTAATAGAACTTTAAAAAAAGTAATGATTGCAATCAATAAATTTTAAAATTATGTTTTAAACGTTTAAAAATTGTATACATAATAATCGCTTAAAAAAATATATATGTATATACATATATATATATATATATATATATATATATATATATATATATGTATATGTTTTTTGATTTGAAGATTTGATTGTTAAAAAATTATTTTTTAATTTGTGCATCAAATGTATAACAATTGCAAATATTAAGTATTTGAGTTTAAACCTTTTTAAGTTAAAAAAAAATTAGGGTTCTACGAAGCAATTTTGTATAATTCATAATTCTTTCACTTTTAAGCTAACTTATTAAAAAAATTGATTTCTTTTTTATAAAATAATTTTTATTGAGCTTTTTTTTACGTACTCCTAATAGTCCTAATTCTTAAAATACTAGTGTTTATATTATACAGCCAGGCCCAGAGGCTTAAAGACTTAAGGTTTTCTAAATAATTGAACAGAGTCCTCCTCTTTTGGGTAATTTAACAAAAAATGAACTGTTTTTAACTTTTGTTGAAGATAGTTTGACTTCACAAAATCGACAAACAGAAATAAAATAAACTAGTACCGATTATGTAATTTTCATATTTGTACTTATAAAATTATACTACAATGTAACGAACCTGCTTTGACATGCAACCTATGATATGAATGTAATTCAGTAATTGAATTATTTTAGACTCTACATCCGGTACAGAAAGTGAATTAAGCCTGTTCTATTTTATAGTAGATTTTAATTCTTTATTCTTTTTAGCGTTAATAACGATAATTTGACCCTAGTATACACATCATCGTCCGGAGCGTTATATTTTTACATTTGAATAAATGTCTAAAAGGCCTTTCACCTCAGGGTGTATTTGTATAGCCTGGAGAAAATTTCTTTCGCACCGTAGAATAAATGAGAAAAACAGGTTAGCTCGTAAATGTAAACATTCATTTTCCAAAACATTGTCCTAATCCTCTGAATAAAACCATTCGGGATCGATCAATGCTCGGCTGCAGATTATGCAGTTTGTGAGAAAGACAAACTTTTTGCTTAACACAGGCTGGTCACCCAACCGGGAGGAAAAAGTCGGGAATTTTATCGTAAAACTGGGAAAAATAGTAAAATTGAAGCGAAAAATTAATGCATTTTTTAATGTACTTTACTCAAAATAAATTACGAAATCCTGTTTTATTCATATGAAATATGTTGCAGCGGTCAAATATTATCAATAGTTAAAAAAAGAAATCCATTCTTCTTTTTGTACAATTCTAGTAATCGGGAAATCGAGAGGATTTAGACCGGGAAAGTCGGGAATTTAAAAATTATATTTGAGTGGGCACCATGTAACATGTCACAAGCAGAGCCCCGTCTCGATAGTTCCACAATCAGTCTATTAATAATGACGTTATCTTTACCAAAGATTTCCTTTCCGCTTTCTTTGTCACACTGCATTTTTCACATATATTGAGTACCTAATCATGTTTATCGCTTATATAATGATCAAAGTACTGAATTGCTCATATTTTTCAGATATCTTACCAAGTATTGATATAATCCAATAATCACACTTAAACCAGATTGTAGGCTTTTTCCTAATTTAATTCAATTTCTGTAGAATATCATTCAACAAAAAAGAAATTTTACATTTTCAGCGAGTTGACTACAAGACTGGAAGCTAGCGAGCACATTGACAATTTTTTACTTATGTCGCCAGCGGGGGGCAGCTGCCCCTCCCCCGGAGCCTTGAAACTTTTTAATCAACTGGCCACGATGAGTATTCATAGGCGCGTAATCATGAACAATTTTCCAGAAACCCACGAAAATTATGTTTTAATTAAGATTTTATTCTTGTTTAATAAAATATTAAGCCTTTACAACTAATAAATTTTATTTTTCCTATAACTCATATCCTTTTTCTATCATCTTGCCCCCCCCCCCGGCTTATCGGCTGGCGACGCCCTTGTCGCCAGCAACTATCAAACTCGTTTCAAGAGCAATAAATAGTTCGGCATGCGTCATTTAAGCGGACCATCTTGCCTGGGAAAAGCTCTTCATAAGTTAATTAAGCTTCTGGTTGCCATTTTATTTTGTTTTTTGGTTTCGTGAGATAAAAATGAAATTGTAACTGGCAAATCCTATTCTTCACGTGCTTTATTAATGACTATGTCTTCATAGTTTCTTATTACAATGTATATAACATACATAACAGCCCAGTGAAGTGGACAAGATAAATTTCCGACTTATTTTTGCCCGCTTGTTCCCTTTATTCTCAAAAAAAAAAAAATAGGCAATGGTGAAAACAAATGTAAATAATAATGTTGTATGTATATACGTGTAAAATGTGATTGAACAATAACGATTTTCGTGTACAAGACAGCTAAGAATTACTTATAAGTTGCTTTGAAATTCTTAAGTGTAATACTCAAAAAATCGCAAACGAGGGAAGTCGGTTTTTCTGAACTTTTCGCTGAATTCCAAAGTTACGTTAAAAATATGAAATATGGGCTTCTTATCCCCAAATAGAGAGAGTTATCCATCACTATACACCCAAGAAAAAAATTTTTTATGCTTTTTTGGCTAACTTTCAAGTTGGAAATCCTTATTATTAAATTGGAAAAATATTGAAGATGCACGTGTGCTTGAAATGCTGGACTTCGTGCCGCAAAAGGGGCACATCATTTTTCGCACTTTTTTGAAGTTTTTACCAACTTCGAAAATTTTATGAAGTAAACTAAATATTGTTTTGTTCCCTTTAAATAACGATCATATGATCGGAAATTTAGTTTACCATAAATAACTTGGAGTTTCCAGTATCCCGAAAATTCATATTCTAAGTTGTATTATCGGCTATATTTTTTCTCTCTAATACGCTTTTTAATATTCATGTTTGAGACATATTTTGGTTTCTTCGATTTTTTTACCTCGGCTAATATAAGATCATGCGTTTTTTTGCTGTTTTCTGTCTTCCAAAAAGGAGGTTTAAATAATTTTTTTTATTTCACGAAATTACTCGATTTTTATTTTGTTTTAATTTTAGTTTGGACTTTTGAAGTGATTTTTGAGGTTATTTTAAATTATAAATTTGCCCCTGGAATTCGAATAAGTACAGAAAAATGAAAAATAATCTTGTAAAAATACTCCGCATCATATATTTGGGAAAATATTGCCTTATTTTCAGTTTAAATTAAATATTTTAAGAAATAAGCCGGAAAAGTCAAAATATTTATCGTAAACCAGGTGGGATTGTTCTATTAAATCTATTAAAATTATCGGCTTTTTACAAGTTTTTAATGTCCACTAAATTTGCACAACTACATTTTAATCGGTATGCGAAAATGTTGCAGTTTTCTAAATTTTAAACTTTTTGAACGTTATTTATTAGTGCTATTTTGTTAATGAACAGTGTGACGAGTATATTACATTATGTACAATAAATGAACGAAACGTATAAACCGTGAACGAATTTTAAAAATGAACTTAAAAATAAGAAGATCGATTGTATTATACTATAAAATACGAAATAAAAAATTAAAAATAAACATATGAATATAGAATTCGAATTTTTGTGACTACTAAATATGTATGAAATTTAAAAAAGTCTACAACAAACAGAACTATTATAAACATGTACGATTCGTTGTCCTTCAATTATCATAGCACTGTGCATTAAAATACGTTGAATGATTGGAAATATAAACATGATATTAGAATTTCACCTTTTCCTTAATGTTTTCGCGAAAAATCATAGTACATTTAAATTAACATAAACTAAGCGAAAAATAACATATATTTTATACATATAAACAAAATTTACATCATATAATTGAATAAATTTTTTTATTAATTATTTGATATACAAACAGGTACGTTCAAAATAACGAAATCTAAAATAATTATTGACAGGAAATATTACATACGTACAATAAATTATATGTATACAAAAACTAACAGTTAAACTTGCAAATAATTTAACAATTAAAAAATACAATTACTTAATATAAAAACTGGTAATTTTTTTTTCTTATCACAATATTAAGAAATCAAAAAATGTAACCAGCTAAAATGAGACCCAAAAAACTTTGCATATTCGATAAATTTGAAAGTACAGGCACGTAATATTTAATATAAATAAAAAAATGTTAACACTTAGAAGTTTTTAAACGAATTAAATAACAATGGTATATTACATACAATAGCAAATGGTAATGACAAAAATTCAATAATCATTTTTAATAAGTGTGCAGAACCGATCTAGAGAAACTTTGTTGCCCTTTTATGGTAATATTTTACTTAAAAAATAATTTATCAACCGGCAGTATGGTTACATACAATTTTGAAAAATGAGTCCTCATTAAATACGGATAAACGGTTTATATTGAATTAATACATCTCAAACAATTACGAAATTATTTCAAAAGACTTAAAATATAAAAATAAACGACAAAAATCGATGAGAAATACCGTAAAATATTCATCAAAGTAAATTATATTAGAATATTATTATTTTCATTATATGAAATATATTTTGTAATAAAAAAAATTACCTTTTTAATAATTATCTCTGTGCACGTTCTCACGAATCACTGCACTGTAGATTTGCTGCGAGGCCGTACTGACACTGCAATAAAGCGTAATCAGCCGTTTTTTTTTTTGTTTTGTTTTTAATGAATATGTTATTAATATCTATTATTAGCGCTCATAAAGTTAAAGTTTTTAATATGATTTAACATCACTTCCGCTTTTGGGTATATCACGAAGGCGCACATTTATTGTACATACTGGCTACGTTATACGAGCTTGGCTACAATATGAATATTAATTTACTGTCAGTAATCAAAGAAAATTGTGTAATATAAGTGGATTGAGCTCGCAACGGACCACCAATCTGTTCTACTCTATAGCCACTTGGAAACGTTCACTGTTGTCATAATAGAATGAAGCGTTCAGATAATTAATTTATTCATTATTTAACGTGTTAAGTATTAAAATGTAATTGTCAATTTTATTACGAATTTCTAATTAATAAAAATAATAATATGAATTCCAATGTGAAGCTAAAAATTTGATACACCGTCTAAAAAGCTGTACAAACACTGCTAGCGATCAAAGGAAAATTACGCGACCGTTATTATATCGGAAATCATTTGTAAATATGAACTTTTTGAAACGTTACATTGAAAACGACCATTAAATGAAATCGGAGAATGAGGAATATTATTTTAAAACAACAGTCGGATAGATTCTGAATTTTATTAAATAATCACATTTAATGATTATTGCGACAATTATTATAATTATTTTCTGGCATGTTATAATAGAATTTGGAAATAGAAAGGAAATCCTCGCTATTATTTTCAAAAATTCACCAAATATTGCAATGGTGTAAAACGATATTATCTACTTTCTGCGTCATGGCGGATATTTCCATAATATAGCGAAATTCGGCAAACTAAAAGACGAGGAAGCATTAAAATTTATTTTATTTGCCCTCCTTTAAACGATAATTAATATATGATAGCAACTATCAATTACATGTTAACTTATACATTCATTCTTATAATTATTGTTTAGATTTTTGGACCATAATCGAAAACGAAAGTGGTGTGAATGTTACATTTTGTAAGTCATTTTAGTCACGGATCGAACTCGGAAAGATATCATTTTGATCACTAGAAGATAAATACAACAGAAAATTTTGAAATATTATTTTTGGGAAAATTTGCTACGATACTAACAATACTTTTTACTTCAAGGTGCAGTAAAACATCTTTTTACCATTTACACTCGTACTAATTTGGGTAGAGTCTGTAACTCCGTTACGAACATAAGTATCGTTTATCAAATTGGCTACTCAATTTGTGCAGTGCGTGTATAATTTACCAATTGAAACCAAGAATGCATACATCGAAATGAATAATTATTATATAGTGCACAATTTTATCATTCATTTTATTAATTTAATTATTTACGTACGTCTTAGTTTTAGAAATAATGCAACGACTTTTTACCATTTTATTATATCGCCATAGTAAAAATTGCAAGGGAATACCTTTGGAAAAGATTCTTAATCAAATTAGAGGTACGCAATAATATTCAAAATATGGAAAATATTAAGACTTTGACTTCAAAACACAGTTTACCCAATATATGTTTAGAGTACAATTGAAAAAAAGATCAACAATTAGCAGCATTACTTTACTGTCGTAGTGGAATAATTGAAAGTATGCAAACTATTCATCATAAATTAACAAAAAATGAATAATTTTTAATTATTACGATTTTAGCGGTTAAATATTCCTTACATTGTTGTGTTCCCAGTACTGATTTGTACATTATTAGTTTTTTGTTTTTTTTTTATTTCTTTTTGCATTTTATTCGAATAAGTTAGGTCACTATTAGTTAAATTGGTTTAATTAATTTTTTTTTTTAAATTTTAAATCAATTATTATTATTCTGTATGTTTTTGGGTATACAAAGAAAAAAGGGAACTAGGGGCAGTGAACAAATTAAATAATTCATCCAAGCACAATTCATATTTGATGTTTGTTAATAAAAAAAAATTGTACATTACGAAAAGATACGATTTCACTTAAGTTATATATGTAAATATATAATAAATTAAATGTTATCTTCCGATTATTTGACTTATCGGAAATTGAAAAAAAACAAAAACAAACAAAAACGTTAATGTAATGAAACTGACGTTTTTAATGTGGGTAATTAACAGAAATTTATTAAGTTCATTGATGAATAACCCAACAACTGTACCCATTGAAAACGGTTATTTCTTTCATTTTTTTTTCTACGACACGTAAAGGAAGCGAAACACAGTTTTTTTAAACCCCAACTACGTTTTAAGTAATTACGCCACATACAGAAGGTATATCTCAGTACAGTGTAACACTAATGTTTTCCAACCAATCCCAGTATAAGTTGATTAATGAAGTAGTACAGTCGAGTATAATGATAAATACAAAATGCAATCTAAAAACATATTCAAAAAACCAATGTTAATATAACAAAAGTGTTAGTTAAATATATTTCAAAAATTAAACTATTAAATGTGGTTTATACTGCATCTATGATGTGGACATTTTAACAAAGCAGAAATACATTTTACTGAAATTCGGCCTGCATTAAAAGTAAATTTCAGTGTTGAATCTATAATTAATAAATATGTGTAATAATAAAATGTAAAATAAAAGTATCAATACCTGACTGGTATGATATGTCACAAATTAGATGTATTTTGGTAATTGCGAGTTTCATTTATAATATCACCTATCGCTCGTGTCAGGGCCATATCGGAGAGGGTTCAGGATTCACCCCCCCCCCGAAATGTTTGCGAAATAATAACTACTTGAATTAAACGGACCGAAATTCAGAATAAATTTATTTCTTTTCAATTTTTGACAAAAGAAAAGAAAATTTAAATTTTTATGAATTCTATGGAAACGATTATTTTTTATTTGTTTTTATTGTAGTGTTCAAATATTGCATATACAATAGTTGACTACAAGGTTTTAGTATACTATTTATAAATAAATATATTTCATGATAATACACACACACGCACACACGCATATTGTTGTAACCCTTCCTTTCTGTTGTTGTAACCCTTCCTTCACTCGAATATTGTTTTTAACAACCCTGTTCCTCCGTACTACACAGGTGTCTTAAATTTCGGGGCCAGAGCCGTTAAAACGACTCAATAACAAAAAAAATAATACTTTCGACAAAAACACGTAAGAGTTCGATCAAACACGATGATACAGCCTCACACGGTGAATCTACGCTACGGCGAATAAACAATGATCACACCGTCCGACAGCACACAGACAACACAAAACTAACCAGCAGGCAGATTTACCCCCGGTCGATGAATGTGATCTTGCCGCTGTTCAACCCCGAACCCCGCTAGTGTAGCTATTTAATCGCAGATAACATTTTAATAATAATAATAATAATATTTCTGTTACTTTAATTTCCGAAAGTGTTTAATTCAAAATTTCCGTCTCATCTGCGGGCAACAAGTGCGGAATTCCTTAATTATTGATTTTACGTTAATCTGTTCTTTGTTTTCATTGTTATTTACTTTAAAATTACGTTACTTTCCCGCATGAATACGCTATTTGGAATTAAATTACAATTGAAAAGATAACACAGAGAACAACCTAGCCAGATTTTACGTTCATTTTTCTTATTTGTTTTTAATTGTAATAAATCGCTCTTAAATAACTACACCAGCATTCGTGGTTTCAAACTGTCGCCGTCGAACAGGGACCCGATAAGTCAAATAAGACCCCTGGATAGCGGTAAAAAGAAGAATTATCTCCTCTCACAAGGAGTGGCGCCCGAACATCCGAAGTATCAGAAAAAATTATCTGAAGGAGCAGCAGTCAGCGGTGCAACAATACCAGATAAGTTTTATTTTACATAAAAAAAAAAAAAAAAAAAAAAATTATTTAAAAGACGAATCGCAATTTCAATAGTTCTGAATGTAATGGATATGTGTATTTTTCTTTGTTCTTATATTATTTGATATCGTGTTTTTATTTTGTTTTTTTTTTTTAAATTGAACGAATTTTTATTTTTGCTGGCCGTACAATTCTCTTTTGGTGTACCGCATCTAAATAAAATTAAAAGTAAATAAACATGAATAGTAGTAATAATGATAATAACGAAATTCCTGATAATATAGTTAGGGAAAGAGGGCAATACTCTGATGACTTCGAGGAAGTCATCGGAGCATATGAGTCGCCGGAATTACCCCAAATTCAGAGAACAACGAGAAATCTTGATGAGAGCAGTTTGAAAGACTCTTTGTTTAATAAATTAGCAAAATTAATAACAAATCGGAGCAATGAATTTAAAAATCTAAATAACGAACTAAAACATGAACTAAAAAATCAAAATAATGAATTAAAAAATGAACTTAAAAAGGAAATAAATGGGTTTAGGAAGGAGGTGAGTGACCACAATAAGAAAATAGATAATGAAATAAAAGATATTAATAAAAAAATTGTAGAAACTAACAAAAAATCAGAAAACTACAAAGAAGAGCTCGATAGAGAAGTAAAACAAAATAAAGAAGCCATTAAAAAAACGAGAAATGAATTGAAAGAAAATATACGAGAGACAGAGAATAAAATAGAACAACAAGAAAAGACACTAAAAGAATATGCAGATAATTTGAATCAAGGAATACAGAATAAAATTATCTTAACCGATTCTAAGATCGAAGCTAATTTTCAGGTGGTGAAGAATCTTCTTGCGGTAAATACGAATGATAGGCCAAGTTCACAGAATTATGAGATAGGTCAACTCTATACTGGCAGGCGGTTCTTAGATATAGATGCTGAGGTAAGGGGTTTTGGTGGTCCATATCAAAGAATCCATATTCTGGAATGTATGAATCTTGTGCCGAGCACCGTGACGAAATGCAGCCCAGAAGAAGTGATAGGTAAAGGAAAATATTTGGACTTTATTAATAAAGCGATTGAATTCCCTGAAAATCAGTCTAGTCTGTCTCAACCAGAACTGATAGAATTCATTAGAATTCGGATTCGCGAAACCAACGAAAATAAACGAAAAAAAAGTAACCATGGCAATAATCTTCAAAACTATTCTATAAAAGAAAGAAATAACCGTTAAAATAGATAACAGTATACTATTGGCATTCGCAAATGTAAGAAAAAGTTGTTAACAAATAATAATAATTGTCTCTCTAGTCATTCAGATGCTCTAAATAGATAAGAAATAATACCGGTCGGTCGATTTAACGATGACGAATATAGAGATGAGCTCGTTAGTCATTTATTCGAAGCGTTGTCGCTTATTTAATCATTGATTAAGATAACCGTTTCGTTTATGTTTATATCGGTGCGTAATGTTTTTGTTTATATTTTTATGTTAAAATAAAAAAAAAAAAAAAAAACGTCGATTCGCTATTTACCGATATTTTGTGTGATATCATTAGTTTTGTTATTTTTTTTTATTTTCACAGTTATTTGTACACCATCCTAGATTTAGTGTGTTGTGATATATAATATGTTGTCAGATATTTACCTCGTAATAATATACCGTCGTTTAGTCAGGGTATGCTCTAGAGAAATTATCTTTTGACTTCGGCCAAAAGATCGATTTCTCCGGGGGGGCAGCTGTGGTGAAACCACGAATGCTGGTGTAGTTATTTAAGAGCGATTTATTACAATTAAAAACAAATAAGAAAAATGAACGTAAAATCTGGCTAGGTTGTTCTCTGTGTTATCTTTTCAATTGTAATTTAATTCCAAATAGCGTATTCATGCGGGAAAGTAACGTAATTTTAAAGTAAATAACAATGAAAACAGAGAACAGATTAACGTAAAATCAATAATTAAGGAATTCCGCACTTGTTGCCCGCAGATGAGACGGAAATTTTGAATTAAACACTTTCGGAAATTAAAGTAACAGAAATATTATTATTATTATTATTAAAATGTTATCTGCGATTAAATAGCTACACTAGCGGGGTTCGGGGTTGAACAGCGGCAAGATCACATTCATCGACCGGGGGTAAATCTGCCTGCTGGTTAGTTTTGTGTTGTCTGTGTGCTGTCGGACGGTGTGATCATTGTTTATTCGCCGTAGCGTAGATTCACCGTGTGAGGCTGTATCATCGTGTTTGATCGAACTCTTACGTGTTTTTGTCGAAAGTATTATTTTTTTTGTTATTGAGTCGTTTTAACGGCTTTGGCCCCGAAATTTAAGACACCTGTGTAGTACGGAGGAACAGGGTTGTTAAAAACAATATTCGAGTGAAGGAAGGGTTACAACAATATATATAATATATATATATAAATCAATCAAAAATAGATGTTATTATATGATTACTAAAAACAAGCTAAAACTGTTTTCATTATTAAGACGGTCAAGGCATCTACGCAGGTGAAATCGGGGCCATGTATGCAGAACATTAGACAGTTCTGTAGAACATACGGAAATATTTTTTATTATAAACAGAAACAGTCCGAGTTCGAAAAAATATGTCAAAAATGAAAAATAAGATCACATTAAAGACACATCCTTATGTAAAGATAAAACACTTTCACGCACCCATCCAACCACTCACACTGCACGTATATGAAAGTTGGATGTGAAATTTAATCAGAAGAGAAAGTTATGTAAAGAAAAGTAGAGGAAAAAAAAGAGAAGGAAGAATAATAGTTAATAACTGACAAAAGAAAACATAAGTGTTAACGAAGTGCAAAGCACAGGTTCAAAGATAAAATAACAACAAGAAAGAAACCTGATGACAAATTAACTGCAATAAGTCTTTCAAAAAGCCCAACCGTCAAGAAAAATACCTATAGTACTGTTGGTGGTGCAACTGTTTTGTCGTTTTAACTTCTAAATTTGAAATTGGCTTCTTACTTTTAAAAACCCGTCCTTATTCGGTTATCACGTGGCCCTTGGAAATAGAAATAACCGTTTCTCAAACTGATTTCCTTAATAGTTTCTGGAAAATTGGACACATTTACTTCGAGGCCATTTCCAGCAGATGAAGCGCCGTTTTATTAGGAAAAGGTGAGGACTCTGTTGAAGAGGCCGAAGCCGAGTTAATATCTACTTTATTCGTCGAAACACTCCGATTGATGTTCTTGCTATTTATAGGATTGCTATCGCAATTAGGACCGTTAAAAGAATTTATTAACAGGTGGAAAAATTTCTGACTTGATTCTCCTTCGATGGATTGCAGTGATGGTTTCTCTTCAGTGACGACGTCATCATTATTAGCCGGCAAAATACGATTCGGAAAATCTTTTGAACAAATCTCAAGCGGCAAACTGGACGGTTTCGGATTTAATTTTAGCCGAATTTCCGGTGAGTTATTTACATTCTTCTCCTCCGACACTATCGTTAAAGTTGTCCTACTGTTATCGTTCTCATTATCGACTTCCGTATCGGGATTATCACGAACGTCGGTCAGAGTGGTAATTTTAGTGGCCACACTACCAGCCTGTTTAAAAAAATTTTTCTCGAGAGTATTTGGCAAGGCTGGTTGATTTAGGCTGTTTTTTTGAGAGGAAGACACGGCTGATGTTACCGACTGACCGGAACTAATGCTGTTACAAATGGAAGTATTGGTACCGGAAAGTGTTTCATGATCTAGAAACTGATGAAAAAAGTTAGTCTTTTGCTGTTGGAGCACTTTCGGCTTTACAGAAAGTTCGTTGTTAGCGTTGTTGCAGGTAATTTCAAAATTATTATTAGATGACACCGATTCTGCAGTTTGGCTGGTTTGACTTTGGTTTAAATTGGTAACGGCTGCTACTCGATCACTGTATAAGCTTTTCTGTTGTTGAGATACAATGCGTTTTTTGTTCAATTTTTTTCTTTCTTCTCTTAACGCCTGAATAGATGCTTGTGGTTTCCGGCGCGAACTAGAATACATTCTGCGCATATTGTCGTAGTGAATTCGTTCCTGAAATTGAAATAAGTCAATTTACAACGGCGGAATTAACAGCGCAACTAGACTATAATAAAATACTGTTTTTAATATACACGAGACGTTTCTAAAAGTTACGATATTGCCACTACATAAAGGGCACTACTGATGCTATCTATTTTTAGTCAACTGTATCCTTTTTTCATCTTTTGATATTTTTAGTTCATCAACATATTAATTAATTACTTTTTAGTCGGTTCAAATTTTTCTATTTATTTGCAGTGAAAGCTGTGCTTTTATTCTAGTTGGTGTCAGCTACGGTGCGGTTCTAATTGAAAATTTATTCGGATACAAATGCAAACATTATATGTGGATTAAGTTGTTCCAAAGACTGCTTCACTGGTGTGTTAGACTGAAAAATGGCGGCAGTTGCTGAAAGATGACCATAGCAAAGAATGCTTCTCAAAACGTTAATAAAAATAATTTTGACCGAATAAGCAATCGGTCATTTACCGATCACCATTACTTGTGTAAAAAATTTATCAGACAAAATCGGCGTATTATAGTATCTGTTGTCAAGCGATGCGTTGGGTAGGCGAATGTGTAAATTTACTTCAGTGCAGGTGAACAAAAAAAGAATAAGAAAAAAGGATAAGAAAAAAGAATAGCACTATCAGCTATTTCCGCGTGTTATCCGCAGACAATAAAATGTGCAAATAGCCAAACAGTGCTATTCTTTTTTTTATCCACCGTAGCAAACGAGAAAACCACAAACAGCGCCAGTGTTGGTTTTAATATTTGTATTGTGATCACAAAGATGTGAATTGATCTAAATCCTTCTAATAGGTGTTTGGGCTTATAGTATTATTGCTACAAATTATCAACAGATGGGAGGAACAGTTAATTGACAAAACGTATAAAGGAATAGAATGAAAAAGAATGATATCAGGCGGCATTATAGTAGACAGTATAGCATATGTATGACTAAGTAATACTGAGCTTACAGGAAGGAAAGATAAATTTTGAGGAAAAAAGTCAAATATTTTGACAGCAAGTGTAATGTAGCGAGGAGTGTTTGAGGAACAGTCGATATGGGCACAACACTATTTAGCATAGCCCGCAGGGATTTGGTAAGCATATGCCAAGTAAAGTCACGAACATCATGGCAGTCAATACTGTTAAGTATAACTCATAGGTAATGAATCGAAATATTTAAAACTTGTGGAATCATGGCGAGAGATGCCATTAACCCTTTATAAATAAAGTTTTTGAAAACTTATAAATGTATACTTTCTTTTTGGGAAAGTTTTTGTAAATCAAAAAAAAACAAAACATAAAACAAAATTAATAATTTTTCGATGTATTTATTATTTACTTCAAGTTGTAAGTGGCAGATATGTTACATTGCCCTATAAAGGGCTAAACATTTCCCACACGAGTCTGAACGCACTGCTTATGAAAATATAACGATATCAATATAGATATGTTCTTTAAGTTATATGAAGAGCATAGCGGCACCATTTCCTTCTCTTTAATCTTCTTTTCGGATTATCCGAAAGAGTATTTATTTACATGCTATTAACTTTAAGATTAAGACTTAAATATAAGTTTTCAAACAATTTACTCTACTGCTGGGTATGGATTGATTTACCAAAAGGAATATTCAAATCATTATGGAGAGTTAGATTTAAGACATATTTTAATCGCAAACGTGATCTTTCGAAAGATAATCGACTGTTGACTCTGAATGTGGGCAAGGTTGCTCCTGCTTGTATTTCCATATAATTCAAGACCATATTTCCACACTGTTTAATTTTAGGCTTAGTTTAGATTTAATATCTATTAATGGAAATAACATTTTAGTACATGCGATTAACTTCTTGCGTATCTATGCAACATGAAAACGCCTCGTGGGCCGGCAATCAAAATGTATACTTAAATACTTGACCGTATCTACCTGTTTTATTTCTGCGTTATTTATTTTTAATTTAAGACATGTAACGGATCTGTTTATAAAAGTCACGTGTTGGCATTTTTTCTCACTAAATTTGATTTTCCATTTTTTGGCCCAGATTCCTATTCTATTTATGTAATCCCGAACAGCATTATTAGCATATGTACAATTATTGTTTGAAGACAGTAAGGCTATATCATCAAAAAATGTGGCCAAGATTGTTTGATTTGATACAGGAAGGTCAGTAGTCGTGTAGAATATAGGAGTGAGAGAGTAGCTGTTCCCCTCGAAAAATATAAAAGCTCAAAATTAAGAGCGTAAACAATATCCGTCAAATTTACCATAAACAATTCATCGCAAATTCGTGCTACTTGAGTAAATTATGACAAATTTTAATTAAAAAAAGGAAAAAACTATAATTATTTACAATTAAAGTCTAAGGAAGCTAGTGGATAATTTTACATGGAGTTTATCAAATAAATGAATAATACGAAGTAAATGGAAAGCCGAAGAAAAAAAAAAGAGAATGCGATTTAAAAAAGTAATATAAAATTGAATTTGAATGTGTAAGAAGGCGCTGACACGCTCAAGTGTGCATATATATCTACAGTACCGGAAAACTGGAAGACATGACAGAGTTGAAGTTTAGAGAATGTGCGTATAAATTAATGCACTTTATACGTGTATTAATAATTCTTTTGTTTATCAGGTATCGTAGTCCTCTAAAACTGAAAAATTCAAAACAAAGATCTTAAATTAATTATAAAGTCAAACTGTTTATATTGCTCCGCCATTCTTATCGAAATGAAAAGTTTAGTTATTAGAAATAAAATGTAATGTAACAAGTTCTACATAAAATCAATACAATCCTGTCGTATAAAATGTTTTTATTAGGCGACTCTGCAGCTATTGATTAATGAATAATGTACAGAATTACTTCTGATTTTTTTCAAATCGAATTAACACCGATACTATGTTTAATAACTATGTTATAATCATGTTATAGTTATGTGAAATGAGCAGGTAAGTCACGTTATCAAATTCTAGATGCTTTCATTTTTCTTTGAATTTTACGGATTATAATATTAGTGTAGTATCGTACGATCCTCGTGGTAATTAGTAATGGTTCTGAAATATCATATTTAAAAAATGTTCAGTTTGATGTCTTAATGAAACCATACGAAAATTTAGAATTTCAGTATAAAAAAAATTTTGAATTATAAAAATTAAGGGAAAATATTGTTTCCTTTTTTGTATAATAAAATGAGAAAAAAAAAGAGAAAAATTTACCTCGGGTGTAATCGATGGACGTATTTTATGTAAAGACATTAGGAAATGTCGAGCTCGTATTATCGGTGTAGATAAATTGCTTGGATCTTTCTCGCATGCTATAATGTGTTCATGTAATGCTAACGACATCGTTTCGCGAACCAAAGCTGCTAAATCTGCTCCGGTATAACCCTCGCATAGCTCGTTGTTTGCAATCGTTTCCAAATTAACATCGCTGTTGAAATACTGCTTACCTTTCTGAAAAATTTTTCAAAAAATCGTATCATTAAAGACAAAATTAACGCGAAAAAAATTAGAATTCCTATAACGTATTTCGCTCGTAATAATCTACCTATACGTTATTAGTTACAATGAAAATTTTTATCATTTTATAATTAATTAGGATCGGGTATTCGATATATTAAAATTCACGCAAATTGTAGCTTTTAAATTACACTGTAAATTTTATACATTCTTTGTGTTTAGCAGTAATACTTTATTGATATCAGCTTTAAATAAATACTAAACCGATTTTATTAATTTCTTTTTTCATTATTTTTAATGTCGAATCCCTTCCATGTTATTAATTTATACTTCGTAATATTAATAGATAAAAAAATATTAAAAAAAAAACAAAAAAAAAACACTCACTCGAGTAATCGTATATAGTATATCGACGCGATCGCTGGCCTCCGGAAATCCAACATATAACACTTTATCAAATCGACCCGGTCTTAGAACTGCCGGATCTAGGATATCCGGTCTATTCGTAGCTGCCATCAGTAAAACACTCCCTCTTTCTTCGACACCGTCCATTTCTGTTAACAGTTGGTTAACTATTCGGCTCGTTGATCCGTTTAGCTAAAAACATACGATTTTTATTTAAACACATAATGCCCTGAAACTATAAAGATTGTGATAAAACACAATTTGAAAGATGGTTTAAAATGAGTCAATATTTCCTATTCAGCCTAAAGCAGGTAATATTTCTCCTTCTAATATTAGTGATTAATTTTTAACTAATTATATTAAAATAATAATTTGATTATACATTTGAATTTTCATAATTCGTCACTGCAATCTGAAGTATTTTTTAAAACTGAATAACTATTTATCTTCCGATAATAGTAAAATCGATTCTTTTGATAGAATAGTACATGTGGTTTTCGCTTTCTCAACGGATAATTATTTAAAAAGTCAGCTGTTAGCTTTTTTTTCAAAATCGCAAAACCTTTCTGTTTTTTTTTTTTTTTGAAATAGCTCGAACATTAAACATAAATATGTTCTACACATTGGACAAGTAAAACTAATTTCTAATTCAAATCACAGCAGATTTAAATGATTCGAATTGGTAATATCGAATAAAATTACACTCTTTTTAAAGATAAGGTGATCTGAGACTTCCATGGTGAATATGATCAGAAAGATAATTTACGGCAGACACCATGTTATGCAAAAATTCGTTGAGCGTTATAAATAAACGGAATTTTTGCATAACATGGTGTCTAAGGTAAATTATTTTTCTATTCTGTGCCATGTTTAGATTTTACATTATACAGGAAATTGCAGGAATTTAAAAATTAAATATTACTGGGCTCATCGGTGAAACCATTTTACAACACTTTAAGTTTATAAGTTTTTAAATTTTAAAAAATTTTAATAACTCGGTTTTCAAATTTAAAATTCATTAGTAATTAAAATTTAACCATTATGCGAAAAGTTGAATAACCCCCTCCCACACAAACACACACATATCTTTATGAACCAGTTGGTGTGCATAGTACATATTGTACTAATAATATAAAAATCGTCATTTACTTACATCGGAATCGGTTCGTTTAGGACATAATGCATCAAGCTCATCAAAGAATATAATACATGGTTGAGAGCTTCGAGCTCGCTGGAAGCATTCTCTTATTGCTTTTTCGCTTCCTCCAAAATACTATATGAAAAAAATAAATAGAAAAGATCATATAGTTAAAAACGTAAAATATAATTGAGCGAAAAAATTATATTCATGATTTAATATTTTATTACTCCAAAATTTTTGAAAATAGTAGAAAATTATAAATATTAGCCCACTAGAAATACAATTTGTCTATAATGAAATCTATTTTCACTCTAAAAAATAACGCTACATGGTTATATTCGTTCCTTCATTACTAAAGGTAACGCCTTGTCTACGTTCCCTATATGTAGAAACTTATTGTACAGTGTTCGTAGCAATATTCTGTTGACAACACAAGTGTACGGAAGATTATATTTGAAACCGATTGTAATCGCTTGTTACTACAATACAAGTGTAGATTAAGTGTATGTTTCCATACATCGATGTCCACTTGCGTATGAACAATGCATAATCCCGATGTGGTACTAAGCTGATTCAAGCTAATCAGTCATTTTCTAGTTACATTATTGCGAGAAAATTATTAAGTTGTTTTTTATTTAAAATTTTTAAAATATTTCATTAACTTTTTCCGATTCTACGATGAATCTAAGAGTATAATGAAGAATAATATTTAGAAAATACACTTTAAGTCAGAAGTTTCCAACTGGAGATGGGATAAAAATTATTTTAAAATTTCTGTTATCAGGTCTTTTTTTTAAAGGTATACTGTATTTTAGAAAATATTTCAAATTTTTATTATTTTTCTTTTATTTTATATTTTTTGAAGAAGATAAATGTAAATGTTACAGGAATATTTCACAAAGACTGAAAGATACCAAATTAGCATAGTTGCGATGAAACGAAAAAAAACAACAAAAACGCCTAGAATTATTTTCTTTCGTTTCTATGTAAACAGTGTTAATTGCAAAATAAAACAAGTGTTGAAATCAATGTAATTTTAATTAGGATTATTAAATTTTACTTTTTTTTTGTTATTAAATTGTTATAAGTATATATAATTTCTATTGTGAATTTGTTCTTTAGTCATTGCAATAAGAAACGGTAAATTTTTAATTTTAATTCTATGCACAATAAAAATGACAATTTTTTAAATAAGTTATTCATTTTTACCGTCTAATTAATATCAATACTTAAGAAATAAATAATTATAAAACACAAATGATGAAATAAAAGATTATATTGAATACAATAAAATAACAGCAAGGTTAAAAACGTGAAACATGAAACTACAATAAAAGATAAAACTGTTTATTGAAATATTAATGAAGTAATGAAAATTAGAAATTATTAGTTTCCTCGTATGCCGCAACACAGCGAACATTTTTAATTTTAGTTACTGTTTTCTTTATAAATACGCTTTGGCTTCCAAAACTTGCTTTTCAAATTAATAGAAAGCATTTAATATCTGCGTGAATCATTAACTGGATTTGAGAACGAATTCCAAATTATCGAATTTTCAAAATATGTAAAGCTTTAGGAAGTGAATATTCTGTTTTAGAATTTTCATACCGAAATCCATGGACTTCCAGAAAGATAATCTTTAATGCGCTTCTCTGAATTAGAGATAAAATTTAAATATTTTTAAATATGTACGGATACGATTTATTTGACCAATTCGAGTAACAAGAATTTACATATAAAATGCTACTTTTTACTCATTAATGAATTATGCATATGTGTTCAAGGAAAAGGAATAAATATAAGCTCGTTGGAAGTAAAATACTCTCAAAGAAAAATTAAATCTTTCGGCGGCGGTGGAGAACTGAGAAGAACAGTTTTGTAAATTATCAGTTCCTTTGAACGAAATTGTTAAAGTTGAAAATGCAATTGCCACTGAAATTATGGTTCATGTTATCAAAGTCATTTGATGGATATTTTATTTTTGGAGATTTAAAATTTCACTAATAAGTTTTCATATAATTTAGAAAAATGATATGGGCAAATCATAATTTTAAATTACATTCAAAGATAAAATTTTAGAAGACTGCTGCTGGTGTAGATATTTTTAAATTTGTACAGGAAAATTGCCGAAAAGAGCACTAAGTGTTTTTGTTCTATTTTGTGTGAATCAGGGTTTAGTTTTCTTTTATCGATAAAAAAAAAATATAGAAAACACATGAATCTACAAGTTTCTTTATAGATTGTCGTTAGTGAACAAACTTTAAGGTTTGAAAAATTAATCAAACGAATATAAAAAAAAAAAAAGTCATTACATGTTACATTTTAATACGGATTTAGTAACAAATTTACAGAGATATTCTATAATAAAAAAAAAAAAACAAAAGTAGGATAATTTAAGTTATATATTTTTTTATTATACCAAAAAAATTTTCCTGTCATCCAATTTTTATTTTTATTTAAAAATGTAGTCGTAAAATTATAATAATATAATCAAATAGCCAGAAAATATTAGTTGGATTTTTATTTTATTTATTTTTTTTTCATTTTTCAATTGAACAAATCTTTTCATAATTGCCAGTTAATAATGTCGCTAAGCTGTAACGTGAACAAAAACAGGTACGGAGCAAGCCTCCTAATATTTTTAAATTAAAAAAAATAAAAAGTCAAACATAATTAATCAAAAGGGCGATTTTACGAAAATTTAACCGGATAATCTAGTCCTACTAGGTAATTTAAAAAAATACTTAAGATTTTGATCTTTTGTTTAGTTTTTAACTTCTTACCCTAAAATACTAACAATTTCTATCATAAAACATATAAATATTTTCTTTTTTTCTTTTTTATTTGTAGGATATGCAAAGATTTATCAATAAAAATTCAGAAGACGCGAAATATAACAAATTTCAGGAAACCCTGCTACAGGTGGAACGTGTATATGATGAACTGTGAAGAAATATTTACCATGTTCAATAGTTCCGGTCCCTTTACTGAGATAAAATTAATTCCGGTTTCATTAGCCATAGCTTTGGCTATAAGAGTTTTACCGCATCCAGGTGGTCCGCATAACAACACACCGGTAGCTGTGGCTACACCGAGATCATCGAAATATTTATGGTACTTCATCGGTTCCTACAAAATAAGGAATAATTTTTTCATAAATTTAAACAAATTAATGCGAAAGTATTTTCTAATATTCTCTTTAGAACTGATAAGTACAATTTTACATTAAGTTATATTTTCTAAATGTTTTCGAAAAACGAGAGTTCGTATTTGAAGATAATTACTGTTGTAACCATTTTGTACACTTACCACGAGAGACATATTCAATTCTTTTCTGATATCCTTCAAAGAGCCAATATCATCCCAAGTTATATTAGGTACAGTAGCGAAACCCTCTCGTTTGGCTGACGGCTGCACTTTCTTTAATGCCAAAAGGAAGTCGCTTCTGTTAATACGTAGTTTTTCCAAATAACAAGGATCTATAGGTGTTTTATCTCTAATCCAAGACAGCACATCCTGCATCGAATTTTGATCCAAATCAATAAAAGGATCCTTACTTATGCTTTCTTCTATCGCTTGAAATAAATAAATACGATTACCATGTATGCATTCGTGGAAAGACGGTTTGCTGTTAATGCATCCCACGGGCTTTTCGATTTTTATCTCACAAGTTGAATCGGTTTCCGAAGAATCCTTTAAGGTTCCAAGTTCAACTATAATTCTGTATGGAAACACAATGTATTCGAAGTTAATTATCTTTAAATAATCAGCGCGTAATAAATTATTTTAACGCATTTGTGAAACAAAAAAATACAACCCACTTTAACAATATTTGTAATCGTAAAATCTGGGAAATAATGAACATTAAAAAATTTCTATGTAGCAAATAAAAATTGTGCGGATTTGATATTTCACTATTGTCTAAGGAAGTAATTGATTTTTTTTAAACCACACCGAGATACTTGTAATAGCCATTTAACCGATAATAAGCCGTAAAGTATTCTTATATAAGAATTAAATGATAGTTGTTCCATCATTATTATCATGGTTTGTTAATATCTTTACATAATGAGTAAGTAAAATTAAGCGTAACTACTCTGAAAAGAATTTTCCGCAAACTGAAAGGAATGGAAGCTTAAAGTTTTCTTTTCACGACAAACATGCGCACTTTAGTGTTTATTAATAGTTATATAATGAAGTATTAATATGACAATTTTAGATTGTACTGTATGTAAAAATTATGCATATTCGCTCCTCCCAAAAAACATGTAAAATACTGAACTGCATGCTTTCAAATTTCACCCGTAATGAAATGTAACTCCCACTACTTTTTAACAATTTTATTAGCAACTTCAGATTTTTTTTTCTACTTTAATAACTCGTTTAGGGCTTCTACAGGTACTACTCTTACCTAATTCTGTTCCTGAAATTATTTCTTTCTTACTTTGTATACTATAGACACACTAATTTTCCAGTCTATAGAAACAAAGAACGTTCTTCTACTTTATTAGTTCTCTGTTGTTTACACACTGTTTCAATGACTGTCTCGAAATCACACTTCAGATTTTCAGATTCAATTTAAATCCAAAATAAATATCTGTTTCTACTTTCTCTTTTTTCTTTTTTAAATAATAAGATGATTGTTACTTTTAAATATTGACAGCTGGTAGTTTTAATATGTTGTAATGAATTATAATAATGAAAATCTTCTCATTACCTAATATAGGCTATTCTAATGATTTTAATTTTAATATTTCGAAAGCTATTTTGTGCTTAACATTTTCTGCTAAAAATTTCAGATATTTAAAAACAATTTCAGTACCTAAATTTGCTATTTGCACTTGTTTGCAATTTTTACTGAAATCGTACTGTTTGGTTTTTATTTTAATTACCGTTTCTTATCATTTTTAACAGGGAAAAAAAAAAAAAAAACTTTTCAGAATTATGGTCGGTAGACCGCCTGATTACTATATTCTGACTCGATAAGTATTAGATCAGTAATGATAAAATGACAACATGTTAAAGCTTGTATAAGAACTAGTCTAAGCTTCGGTTCGTTTTGATAACACAAATACCTAGTGCAACGAAATTATTATTATATAAAAACGATTATAACTCCTCCTAAAAAAGAAAGACAATGAGCAATAAAAACTAACATCGATGTCCACTTTTTGAGGGGGAAAATTAAATAAACCGCATTAGAAAAAGGATATGATAATGTTACTCTAGTTAAATATAAATATGTATACACAAACACACAAACGGTCACCAGTATTTTGATATTTCTTCAAAGTTAAGAAATATTGTTTACAATAAAAATAAGGAAATTATCGTCCTTAATAGAATAAGTGGAAGATACTTTTAAATGTATTTTCAGTTCTAAGTGTTTCAGTACTCATTCCATAACTTCGTCGTTAATTGTTTCTTTTGAAAAGTCTCGATTGTTTCATCTACATCGTTGTTTCCGTTTTACATTTGTCGTTTTTGTATTTAGTCAAAGTACATAAAATTTGCTCAAATGAATCTACCTCCGGTTTATTTGATTAAAAATAGAAAATTGTATAACAAAACATTAAGATGATCACGTAACACGATGTTTACTTATGCGAAAATCGTAATGAAGCCAGGGCTATTTCTGATCAAAAACTTAACAGATTCGGAAATTAAACAATAAAATAAAGAAAACGAGACAACCGAAGTAACTAAGTGTAAAATAAAGCGGAATAAGTGGCAAAAATAAAAGAAATTAAAACGGAAGTGTAAAGAAATAGACAAAACAATAAACAGGAATGCTGTCACAGATAACGATTATAAGGAAGCGCATCTTCACTACTGAACACCACTGTTAAATGAAAGAAACCAATAATTAAATTAAAATATTACAAATATACAATAAGGTATTTACGATTTCAAGAAATAATTTTTTCAATAAAACAAAAATCAACGATACCAATTAATATTGAAAAATGTATGTGGCATCTCAGAATACGCATAGAAGATATTTAAATATGAGAAGTTACTTAAAAAATACTCACACTGAAAAAAAAAAAAAAAAAAGTAAAAGAAAACTGGTAAATAAAAATTACTTAAAAGCAATACAAAAATCCATCGGAAAATTTATTATATCAAACTAAATTACACAAAATAGTTAACTACTTAAACTTACTAGAAATAGCCGATGAATTACTGATAAATTTATAAATAGTCATAATATTTGAAACAAAATCACGATTATTTTAAAACTTCAACATAATCATTATGAAAAAATTACTCCGTATATATATATATATATATATATATACATTCATGACACTCTTTTATATTATACAATAATACTAAAATTAGTTAAATAAAAATAAAAATTTATTGTACATATTCTAATCATTTATGGGAGTTAATGAAAAGATATTCTACCCGGATTTTTATACTAATCATAAAAAGTACACGGGAAATTCTGAAATTACCTATTTATTTAAAATGAACATAATGGATTCAGAAGAATGTAAAAATCATAACTTTTGTATGCACTCTCGATCACAAATAACAATAAGAACAACATATGTGACCCGGTCCATTAAAAGGGTCCTATCGTCCGAAAAATCGATTTTCATTTTTTTTGGTGATTGTTATAGAAAAAATACGCTCTTTTCAATGAAATAACTCCTAGGTTTCTAGGTTAATATTTATTTTTCAAATTAATTTTCAAAGAGAGCATGAAAACTAGAAAAAACAAAAAATAATGAAAGAGTATAAAGTGTTATTTTTTACAATAAATTTCTCTTCTTACAGTGCTTTTCATTTGGATTGTAACTCTAGATCTGGTTTACCATTCTCACATTTTCTTTTTCTTTGTCACTAACTTCTCCTTAGCTAATGGAGTCTCCGTTTTGGTCTTCTTGAACATGATTTTGCGTTTTTTAAAATTTTTTTCCCCAGATAATGTAGCTTTTGTTTTCTGATTCATCAAAATGTTGGTCCTTTTTCGCTTTTGAAACCAATTTTTTTTTTAGGCAACGGAACTACATCGTCGACTTTGATGATGTCAGAAACTAAATCTCAAATGTTATTAAACAAATATCACTGCCTTTTAATAGATAAACCTTTTGGAGTTATAATTTTTGATATGAGGTGTAGTAGGAGTTAAAATTTGGTCGTTTCGTTGCTGTCTGCGAACTGTTTTGATCCGAGGAAATTATGAGACGATGAAAGCTCGTTTTTCCAACTAATGGTTTGTAAAATTGTTTCATATAGCTAGTCCAGTCGTACCAAATTACATTTTCAGCCGAGATTTATAACCTGAACAAGATAAGGGGGAACACATTTTTTTTTCCTTTTTTTCGAGTGCCATGTGCAGCTGCCGGGGGGCTATTACTTACAGTGGGAATGCTAAATGACTCGAAACAAACCAGTTGTATAAAGAAACTGAATAGTGTCTGCGATATTCAAGGACGAGTTAGCCAAAGATGACTGCAGAGACACTATGCGGCGATTAGAGCGCTGAAGAGCAAAAGAGGGGCATTCCAAGAGCAGGTGATATATTGAGGGAGCAGGGGGAGCGAACAAAAGGGACATTCAAAAAGAGGCTCGCAGTTGAGTGAAAGATGATCATGCGTCAGAGAAATATGTCCGATGCGGAGCCTTGTCATAGCGACAAAATGGGATCTAGGAAGGTCGAAATTTCATTACATCTTCGTGAGTGTCGATGTTATGGCATACTTTAACTTGAATATGCCAAAGTACCTGTCCGGTGAAAATTTGGTATAGCCTGTAAGGAGGAAATTTAATGATATTGGCTTTTGTAGTTTTTAGGATATTCGCTACATTAGATATCCAAGAACAGTATTATTTTTATCTGTAAAAACGAAACTGCATAATGGAAATGATTGACAGGAAAGAGAAAGTGGAAGAGTAGCTTCATGACAACGCACGAGCGCGCTGGTACGGGGTTGTTCTGTTTAACTTCGGATGATATGTCCCTTTTAATAGACCAAGTCACATATTTGGTTGATTCTTTTTTTGTTTTGTTCGTTATGCTCCCGGGATGGAAATAACTCAATTAAACTTCATGGTTCGCAATGACATAGTTCCTTAAGTTGTAGGATAGCGGCCAGTAACCGGCAGAATAGCCACAACAACCGTAAACATCTATTCAGTAAACACAAACTTTGCGATTGCATCGTAAACGCATCAGAGGAGTTAATTATTAATTTTTATAATACACTAAGAAACACAAAACAATTTTCCAGCAAGAAAATTTCTAGTCATTATGGACGACTTCTAACGCAAAAGTCGGGGAATAGCCATCACGGAAGACGATCTAAGAAATGTGTTAGGCAAATATGATACAGGAACACGGAACGAAAGAGGAGAGAAACTGAATTCTACAATCAAAATCAGCTGTATACCACTGAAAATACAATGTTCCAACATCATAGGAGGCGTTTATATGCATGGGCCTCGCCAGATGGCTGCCGAAGTAAAAATTACAAAACATAGAACTTGTTTTTATTTTCATGCAGTTTACAAAATTTCTAATTCTACTACCACATTACACATGTGATTTGGTCTATATGATATACTTCGAACTGAAAACTGCTTTACAAGTTTTAATTGTATCCACTTTTTGTACGGAAATTTAATACGATTTATCGATGAGAATTTCAATAATAATTATTAAGTATTACGTACCTATGAACAGCGCATAAAACACTCTCTCTAATCAGAGCTAATAAGTCTGCTCCCACAAAACCCGGCGTTAAGCTTGCTATCTGCTTCAAGCTAACATTATCAGAAAGTTGTAATTGTGAACATAAAAAATTTAGTATTTCGAAGCGACTTTCTTGATCAGGAATGCCTAACAAGACTTCTTTATCAAATCGGCCTGCCCTTCGCAATGCTGGATCTATAGCATCCGGCCTGCTAGTTGCACCGATTAGTAATACTTGAGCTCCATTACGATCGTTATTTAAACCTGAAATAGCAACGAATAAATCAGTTGCAAATTTGAAAAAAAAATATTCGTTTTCACAATTAATAGCATAAAAAAATTAGTATAATGTACGGGATTTTTACAGCCTAAGCTGCTTCATTAAAAAGGCAAATCTCTCTACAGGCAAAGCTTCCCCCTAGATTAATAAAAATCCGATTGTTCCTTTAACAATGAGGTAATGAGCGTTGCCTGTATACACTATTCGATAATACTTAAAGTCCATCTATTTTATTTTTTTTTATTTTTGTTTTTTTTTTTTTTTGGGCTCGTCAACCAAGGACCCCTTTACTCAGAAACAAAAGGTAAGGAAAGAAGTCGGTTATATTTTGATCCGATCAGAAATTTCAAATTAGTGGGGAAGGAAAGGAAAGTCCATCTAATATTACCCAGATAGATTCAATTAAACTATAGATAACAGTTTTGTGTAAAACTAAAACATGTATTTATTGAACAAGCTGATAAATCAATATGTAGTTTTGTATCGTTCAACAGCGTACGTTAAATATATTTTGTTTTTCAACCTTTCAAAATTAACAAGAACATTAAATGACAAACCATTAACAATATTTTACTTAATATTAGAAATGATAATTAATACAACTGTAAACAGCGAATTTCTAAAACATAGAAATATTCACATCTTTAACGCACAAATAGCATAAGCACCATTAAAATATCTTAAATAACTGCATTACTGTTGTAAAACGTAAGGTATTTAATAACAAGTTTTTAAAAAATTAAATATTTATTCGGTAATGATCGTTTTAAGTTCGCTAGTATATAAACAGTTTCAATTATACATTTTCCAAAACAATTATATTCCTGTATTACATTTTCTTAAATTGTAAGAAAGCAAAATACTTTCCTGTCGACTTCCATAATTACCGACAAATTTAACGTTTTAAAGATGAATTAATTTATGTATACCTATTATGATCCAATTAATTAAGCATGACTTTAGGACCCTCCCCAAACCTTACAAACTTTCGTTTATAAATTTCTACCGCAATATAAAATCAACATTATATTATTAAAGAAATACAATTATCGCTTGAGAGATTACAATAAAAATATTATTTCATTTTTCCTCTTTTACACGTCTATGGACTGTTTCTTATTAAAATATATATATATATATTGCAAGAATAAATTATTCATTAAATAAACAGAAGAAATCGGTAATCATCGTAGCAAAGATATAAAAAAAAATATTGAATAAAATAACACCGATTACTAAAAACAGTAAATCCGTAATATAATTTAGTAAATTTTCCAATATTCTTATTATTGAATTTGTTTTTAACAAAAAATTATAATTTAAGAGAACTTTTGTATTGAAAAAAATGATAAAAATGAAAAACAAAGATAAAATTACTAGAAAAATTGAATTTAAATTTAAAAATAAATACGTACCAAACAAATCAGTTATAATAATAAATTAATTGCTTGATTTTATTAATTAAAAAAAAAACTCGGTCATCAAGTCACAATTTTCTAATAATCGTTTATATGTTTTTACTGAAATTTACTCGAATGTAAAATAATAATTCATACTTGCATGAATAATATAGAAGTTCCAGATAATTCATGAACTGCTATCAAAATAAATATAGCGCAGAAGTTAACAATGATATACGTAGATTAAAAGTAAGGAAATTTAAAATATCTAACGTACGATCAATTGACAGTAATAATTGAGATACTATTCTTCGTTCCATTTCTCGATTAGAATTACTTCGATTTCCGGAAATTGCATCAATTTCATCTATGAAAAGAATACATGGTGCTATTTTCAATGCTTCATCGAAGACTTTTCTTACCCGCTCTTCTGATTCACCGGATATTCCGGTAACTAATTCGGTAGCAGCTATATTTAATAAAGGTACCTTTAGCTCCTATAAAACAAATTATTAAGCTACAATAAAAAATTTAAAATGATAAAAAATAAATAAATAAAATTAATTCTAATAATATTTTTATTCAAATATTACATATTATAAACGTTATTTTAATCGATTAATATTTTTAATTGTTTTTTGCTTCGCTTCCAGTAGGAATATTTAAAATATTTTAAGCAGCTCGTTTGACAGAAACTGTTTATTACAATTATATAAATCATAAAATTCTAAAATATTTTTTTAATTCTTTTAAAAACGTATGAGGCGTTGAGAACTGAAAGAGCGAACTCAATAAAAATACACATTGAAAAAATTATTATAGATTTTTTATTCAAACTGTACTTTACTCTGTCTAGATTTATTTTTCTTTAATTAAATTAATAAAAATTGACAATTCATACATTAAACCGATGTAAAGTTGAAAAATCACAGTAAAATTTATCAGTTACAAAACACAATTAAAATAATATATAATTATGAAGACAAACATGGAAACAGTATTTTAAATTTACAATCAAAAAATTATTTTCATTATACAATAAAATAAAGTGTCTAGCCAAAACAAAATTTTCAAGCAAAACCGAATTTCTTTTTTTTTTTATTCTCGGTGAAAACTGAAATTTATAATTGCTTTAATTATAGTGTTTTTTTTTTTTTTTAAAGTAAATCACCTTTGTTTGATTTTAAATAAATGCAAAAAATATTTCTTGCTTTTTACTTATTTTTCCTCATGAAAACATAAATTTACCAAATTAAATGATGATAATAAAAAAATTTCAATGTTACAATTTAGAAACAACAATTTTTTATTCGCCAAACGCTTCCTTCGAACGTATTCAAGAATTCTTTCCCCCGAACCTCCTAGCTTAAAGTCCGAAATTAAAAGGTTTGTTTAAATGAATTAAGTTACCACAATATTCCGAAGTTCTTAGTGGTGATTTTAACTTGGATTTACAAAGGTTGCACGATTCCACATTCATAGCGCAGAATTCGGACTCTAACTGAAGAATGAACTAACCATTTCCACATCACGCAATTCCATGTGCATTGACGCCGTCTCTTTTCATGACACGTAGACGCATTTGTAACACGCAACTATATCTCCTACTTTAGTACGCCTCGTCCTCTCCTTTCGATAATGACACGTATTTCCGATGTCAATGTACACTGTATCCATCTCTAAAGAATCACTTTCTGTACAATAAAAATCATAAACACGTCGGCTTTCACGCTCGTTTATTTTTATATATTCTGGCTTACAAAAAAAAAGCCAGCTCACGGACAGCTCAAAGAAACAAATAGTCAATCCCATGTCAGGTGAAAAAATAAAGTAAAGGAAAAGCGGTCCATAAGATATAAAGCTAGCCTAATAACGGTTCAAAAAAATAACGTAAATAATTCCTATGTCGAATGAAAGAATAAAGGAAAGGCGGAGCCGCCCATAAGATATATTCATGTATCAATGTATCTGCGTGACTGCCTCTGAATCTCTTCTTTTCAAACTTGACTCAATTAAAAATTCCTGTCTGCATCTGTGCACTGGCGCTTTAAACTCCTCTCCCACTCCTGCAATTTTATCCAAATCTGTTACTCAATCTCGATTTATTTGCTGTTCACTCCTCGGTTATCGTTTTTTAATAACACTTCCCCTAACTTTTTCATCCAATCTTATTTCTTCCTATCTGCATATTAAAAACCACTGGTGCTTGGCGCCTCATGGAATCCTGATTCTATCGCATATAGAGCTGCTCATGTTTCCGGATTTCTCCCTACGTTCTCCCTTACAACAGTCTTCCTTATTTATCTCATGATTTTAATAACATATGACACTCTATCAATTTCTTTTCCCTCCCGATCTGAGCTAATTCTTCCTTTCATAATGTAGTTAACTATGAATTCCTTCATCTCCTGAACTCTTCTTTCGCTTCCCATATTTCAATCTTTACGGATGGTTCCAAAAGTGATAGGGGTGTCGGCGATGCGTTTACGTCTCCTTCGTTCCAGCACTGAGTCCTTCAGACTTTCTTTCTGCTTTATCTTCTCGGCCGAATCGATCTCCATTCTTCGTGCCATTTATTTTATCTCCTCTATAAGTGGGTTATACAAATTTCTGATTGTTTCCGATTCTCAAGACGTTCTTCAAACTATCTCCTCTCCTCCTTCTCATTCACTCAATTCGATCTCCCGTCTCCACTTTGTTCTCGTTTCGTTCCATCCTCATAGATTTTCTATAGCTTCCTAGTCATTTCAGTATACAGGGCAATGAGTCAGCTGACTCTTTAGCTCGCTCAGCCGCTCTCAATGGTGAATTCCTCGATTCTTTCCCTTTTCAGACATCCTTTCCCTATCACGCTCTAATCATTCCAGACTATATGGTTGGACATTTATCCATCTTTATTCTCTAATCGTTATTCGTAGCACTGTCTTACTCAACCGGTTCCTCGTTCCCTGTCTTGGTTTTATTCTATTCCTGTCTGCCGTCGTTCCACTGTTGTTTCTTTAATTAAACTCAGAATCAATCATTCTCTAATTCCATTCTTCTCGTTTTCGATTCACTTTGTCGCCTTCTTCTTACAGCTCTCTTCATTTTTCTGGCCTCTTTATGTTTGCGATTCTAATCATATCTTTTTCAAAAGTTCTGCTCTCCTCAACAAACGTTCCCTTCTATACGCCCAACTTTTAGCTTTGTGCCTTCCTATTCCTTATAACGCAACCTATATATTTTCCTTCCCATTGTCTTCAGTTGTTCCGCTGCTGCTGTCCTTTGTGAATTCCATTTCTGACCACCTGCCTATTTAGTTTTCTCTATTTAATTATCATGTTGTCGGGTCAAGGCCGCTGGCGCGCCTAGGGTAGGAGGACAAAACGCGTAGATACTCGTTTGCTTTTTTTTTTTTTTACAAAAAATTGCAGATAGTTTGTTGTAATATAATAATATTACATTTGAAATCGCTACAAAAACCGATTATTATTTAAAAATAGAACATGATTTTTCTAACGTACATAATCTTTATATAACTAAAAAAATTCAGTTAAATAAAAAGGAAAACAGTTGCTAATATTAATACATACTCCGGCAACGGCATGAGCTATTAACGTTTTACCACATCCTGGTGGCCCATGCAATAAAAAACCACGCGGTGTGTCAATTCCAAGATTTGTAAATACTTCTGGGTGATGAATGTGAACAAGGAATTGCATCAATCCCTAAATAATAAATATACAGCAAATTCATTAACTGCGATGTTCACACATAGCATAAATAAAATGAAAATAAATGATTTATAACATCCCCGTGAAAAAAATGAAAGGAAAAAAGTTTAAAAAAAAAAAAAGGATAAAACAACATACATGATGCAGTAAAATACATGCTTACTTTAGACAATAATAAATTTAAAAATTCTATAGAACTCTCTGAAAAGAGAATTTTGATTACTGTGTGTCGTATATTTAAAATAAATTCAAAAACGCTTTCAACAATTAAACAGATAATTTAGATGTACTAGCATAAAACAGAATGGTGTTGTTTTTTAATGCTAAATGTAAGTTTATTTTGAAAATTAACATTCTTAAAATATACTCTTGGAAAGCCACAAAATTTAAAAATGAAAAGTAAAAATGTATTTTTTGAATATCTTCATTAAGATTTTAATAAAACTCTCTGAATTTCACTGATAAACTTCTTAAAATTTTCCTAACGCTAATTATTTTCTAGTAAAATAAAATAATTAAGGTCTCGCGATAATTCCCACAATTTCGTAATAACTTATAAAACAATCAAAAATGAGTGTAACAGGAAAAATCGGTTATCAAGTGTACATTCTATCGTTCTGTTTCGAAACCAAAATAATACGTTTCTAGCCTAGGGTTAAGGCGCTTGGCTACCAAATCAGAGGTCACGGATTCGAGACTTGTATCGTTCCGAATCAAAGTCGCTCCCAGGTATATACCTAATCTGAAATTGAATTGGGTACAAGAGAAATCTTGGAAAGTAAAGGAGGCCGAGAGAAAGAACTGGCCTTCCTAGTCTCATTAGTGCCGTTGGGCTTAGTACCATTATGGAAAGCTTAACTTCACAATCCATGATACCTTATCAAGAGTATGGGACTTACTTTACTTACCATTCTGATACTATAAAAATTTTCAAACACAAACTTTATTCAACCCGAAATAATCAAATGTTCTAAAATAGGAATTTTGTCATATGTTTTTCCATTGCTTGGTGTAAAAAATTACTACAACTGTAATTAACTTCGTTCGCTCATTGTTTAATTCATTATTTTTAAAAGAATACTTAACATTGATAGAAATACTCGACTAATTTTAACTAATAAAGAATCGATGAACTGAACGTAACAAAGCGAAAAATTTTATTAATCATAGCGACGAAAGATTGCAACAAAAACGCATTAATTGTCCTAAAAACTTTAAAACATTGACAAGAAATTATTAAAGTTACCAACAGCAGTATGTCTTATAATGTGCAAAAATAGAAGTTATATCGTGAATAAAAATGGTTTAGAAAAGGCTAGAATATTTTGTTGGCCATAAGTTAGACAAAGTTACAAACGAAAAAAATTAAAATAATAAATGTAAGTAAAATCAAAGAAAAAAATCGTCTTCTATTTTCATTTCTCAGTTTTTTTTGTCTTTAATCGTTTTCTAAAGATTTTACTAATTTTATGGTGATAATCAATACCTAGTAGTATTTAAAAAACGATAAGAAATGTCTCTTTTGTGTATCTCAAATATTGCTCATATCGTAGATGAATTAAAAATTTCGATATAAATTATTTAGTTTTTTTATTAGCATTTACAAGTTCTTTTTAAACTGAATATCCATACCGGCACACCTTAAGCAGGAACATTCTATTATTTATTTTACTCAACGGGGAAAAATTATTAATGCCAATTGTCAATGAAAAAATTCTCTCGATTGAATTTTAAAAATATGGTGTTATTTTTCTAATACATTAGATTAAAAAAAGTTTAAACGAAAATATTTAAAAAAAACAGGCTAGACGTACACTGTCGATTTTTAATTATATAACTATAAGTTGTATGCTTGTACTATTATAAAAGAAATAGTTGTCTTTTGTACTTTGGGTGAATTTCAACTAAAGGTTAGACGAATTATTGCTCGCAATAGACATGTCAATTTACTGAGGTGACATTTCTTATCAAATGTTATTCTCATAGTCTCATAACAACACTTCGTTATGTTCGCCGTTGTATATTAGTATATTATACAACCTTAGTATTTAATCTTTTTTATTATTAATATTTATCACTCATTAAAGCATAATAAAAAATACAGAAAACAATTTACATTTAAATACTTTTTGTTTTATTGGTTTGTCCAATTAAAACACAGGAAAAACACTTTTCCGCACGATAATGAAAAAGTGTAATAGACTTTTTGCCAATACTTTAATCAATTATTTAGAGCATTTTATTGATGTTGTTTCAATAATTAAAAAACTTGTATATTAAAATTATGATAGTAAAGTACGATGATGTCTGCACCAGTTCATTTTGTTTCTTTCTTAGTTCACCATCGTTAGATTTTAGTTCGTTTCCAGTAATTGTAATTTGTATTTTACAGAAAATGAACTAAAAATATGAAATTGTAATATATTTTATAATCACTTAATATTTTACGTAATTTTAAATTGTTCACAATTCAAAATTAATTGCAAAGTAAAAATTTTGAAGCACTAGGTTTGGATAGACCTTAGTTTTGGTGCGTTAGAGTAGATAAAGAATTCTCAAAAACTAGAGGTTTTTGGATGAGTGCAGGCGAAACAATTTAAAATTATTTAAGAATATTTAAAATTTAAAACTGTTTATTATAGTTTTAATTAAATTTGAAAACAATATGAATTATAGCCACTGATTAATTAATTTTGTGATTGGTTATGTTTTTTGATATTCAACGACAAAAATTAATTTTTATTGGTTCATTCTTAACGGCAAAATGACCAGATTAATTTGTTAATTTGGATTATTGTACGTACAGGTATCATAGTGTGCAACTTATGTTGTTTTCGAGAAGTATTCCTTTTGGTTTCTTTTTTAATTTTTTTAAATTTGTAAAATCGTCAACGAGATTGAACTGGTGTACAAGCCTCCATATTTTGAATGAATGGTATTTAACAGAAAAACACAATTTTACATGTACTTCATGTTTTTCAATATTTCGGGTTTAATTAACTTTTATGAATTTCTTTAACATTTTCTTTGTTTTTATCATGTTTTTTTTTTGTTTTTTCCCCCAGTTTTTGCCATAAAAAAAATACGGCTTTTTATGTACTTTAGGTTTCATTTTTTAATACTACCGCAGAAGTATATTCGGTTTATTAAGGCATGCCGATTTTACTTAATATGTTTGTTTTCAAAATGATTGCACTTCTGATTTATTCTGTTCTTTTATCGTTATTTTTAAAATTTCCCTTTTACGTTACTTTACTCTTTTATCCAGCGCATTTTCGATATTTTGTAACCATTATTCTAATTCGTTCATTGTTTCCTGTTATTTACAGTATATGTATTATGAATATAAATTATAAATAACAGCAAAAAATGAACGACACTATAAATAACAGTAAAAATGTACGAACTAAAATTTGGATCTAAAATTAATAAGTGTCATCAGCCGCGTACGCGTTTACCATGTTCGTCTACTGTTAAACGGCAGCTTCATATTATTATGGCACGTGGAAAATTAAGTAAGAAAATATTCAATTTAAAATTTAGTGGAAGGAAATCACTGATTATACTTACTTTTAACACTAGCTTACAGCCGGCAACATTTGCGAATGAAATTGTTGGCACAGAGCTTGAAATGTTAAAATGATTTTCCTCATTTCGTCGTACCGGTATATTTGGTACTTTAAATTCGCCTTTCGAATACGATGTTTCTTCGTCATCTACTTGCCGTTTTCTTTTCATATAGCCGGCATCTTGTTCTTTATGCACAATTCGCTTTCTAGATGGAGAAGGTGTTGTATCGGCTTGTATTCCAAATTCTCTCTGCAGGTGACATTCGTTAAAATATCACAATTATCATCATAATAAATCTTTAATGTTTACTATTTATTAAATTATTAAACTAATTAATGTGTAACTGGCTGGTGTGGTCTACGCAGAAATATCACGATATCGAAATTAAACTTGTCTTAGATGATACACTGAACGAAAAATTTTCGCATACATCTTTTTACATTAATTAACTAACAAAGGAACTCTAATATTTTGTATACTATTTATAAAGTAAATTGTTTTTAATGTCCAAAATTTGCTGTGGAACCGTTCATAATACTTTAATATATAATAGTAAGAAAAATAAAATACCGAGAACAATAATTATATAGTCGCGGATGCACCACGTCATTATTAAACGTATCAGGTAAAGTAGGAAATATTGAAAACAACTGAATTTTAAATGACACAGTGAACTTTTTGAAAGTAAATTATAATTACTTTAAAGTCAACGATTTTCCTATTCAGTTACTCCGAAACTTAATTTAAAACTCTATTTTAAATATTTTTTATAATTAACAATACATTCCGATATAATTTGGAGTTCAATTTATAATACGTTAAATTTCAATTCTTACTTACATTGAAGTAAATTAAATAGCATTATTAATTGTATTTTGGCAAGCAACACGGTGGCCTTAGGTTTATAAGATCGTGGTAAACACTACTACTCGACATAATTTTAAGTTTAGTACTGCAAGTTAGCATAAGTTTTATGGTTTTTATATTTATACATTTTATTTAAAATACGGTTACAGCTTAACTGTTTCGATTCATTAATTTTGGAATTTGAATAAAATTTAAAAATAAGAAATGATATTTAATTTATTATTATCAAACCACAGAAATATATTTAAGGTCTTTCAGCCGACATATGCCGGTTAGTCATATTTTTAGAAATTTCTACTATTAATATTAAAAAAGAAAAAAAAAATTAGAAATAAAAATATTTTAGTTTCATTATTTATTGTGATAGAATAAATAACGGTGTTTACTTTCAAACAGAAAATAATAAAATATTAAGTATATAAAAAAAAACATACCCCCCCCCGTCGAAAAAAGAAAAATTTTTAGCTTGCCTGACAAATACGATATCAGCAACTTTCCGTCGTTAAAGCAAGTAACTAAATTTAAACATAGCATTTAATACATATGTAATTTATAAAATGTTCTTTATTTGTAGATGTTTTAATACCAGTATATAAATAATATACTGATATAAATTTCCAAGTGGTCTCTTCGCTGTTAGAAACCATTATTTGGCCGTAACTCATACTATACTCATACAGTTTAAAAAAAAAAACAATTAAAAAACCAAAAATGTACAAAAAAAAAAAATACTACTAGTTCTGCGTAAAAGAATTTATGAAAGCAAAATTACAATCCTTCTTTCATTATTGCCTTCGCTATATTAATTATGATTTGATAACAACTTAAGGTTAAATTTTTAATTTTTATTGAAAAGTGGAAGTGGAAAAATTTGTTTAATAAATTTAACGCATTTCTATGCGCCTCTAAATTTATTTGGAAAAAACATGATGATAAACACTATGGTGACATTATTATAGTCTTAAGTATAAAGCAGACTATCGATTTACGGAAATTCGCTCCTGCGTATGTTATCATCCGGCTTTGCTATCTTCGGCAACCTTTCCCTTTTTTTTTGAACACAACAGTACTTTTTTTATAAACTTTATTATCAGTAAACTTGGCCTCTGTCCAGCGTGCTTCAGAACCGCAAAGCAATTTTTCTATTTTTAGAAAAGGCGAATATTAATTTTCTGCAGAATAAAAATTAAAATGTTTATCAGAAGTTCATATTGATTATTACGCTTTAAATTAAACAATTTTCTAAATAAGTCTAATTAGAGGGATGTATAATTTGGGATTATTGAAACATTTTTTGTGACTCTTTATATAAAAACGTTTTTCAGTTCACTGCTTAAAGTCGTAATAAAGAACATTGTTAGTACATTGAGTAAAAAAAACGAAAGTCGGCTGAAAAATTATTTATTTATTTATTTTATTACATGAACTCAGACGTTAACTTCTATTTTTTTCACTCTAAATTATTACTTTGCTCGAGTCGCTTTCTAATTTGAAACAAAATAAAACTTTGAAAATTAACAGTAAATTTCAAATCTAAAGAGAATTTTACTTCTAATACCATTAATACAAATGAAAAGAACAAGGTTCAAGCTCCAAGGAAATCGAAACAAAATTAAATATTTTACGAACAATAACCGCGGTTTAAGTCTATTTTTAACGGAGATAAGCTTTAATCCGCAAATTTTAAATTTTATTACATCTACTTTATCAAAAAGGCCTTTTCCTATATATGTTTGATTCGAATTGGAGATCGTTTTCCGATCGTTCATTAATATTGTACGTATATTTAATTCACCGAGGTAGATTCAAAAATTATTCCGTTAATTACAGAACACTACGGGCATTATCCGAAAAGACTTTCAGAAAGCCACTATAATTGCAATTGCAAAGAAAATGAATGCTCAAACGTGCGAGGAACATAGAACTTTAAGTATTCTGCCGAATATTTCAAAAATTTTAACAAAGATTATATATCGCCGTATACAAAATAAGGTAGAAGAAAGTTTATCAGATGAGCAATTTGGATTTTGGAAAGGCAGAGGCACAAGAAAAGCTATTCTTTCTTACGTCTAACTATTGGGAAAAATCTGAAAATCAATAGAAAAGGATATGTCACATTCATTGATGTTGAAAAAGTCTTCGATAACGTGAACTGGAATGTGATGTTTAAAATCTTGAAAGACATAAATATAGATTATATGGTAGAGATCGAAGGATACTTTTTGAACTCTATATAAGAATCAAGAAGCATTAATAAATAATGAAGCCAAAACTAGGATAAAAAGAGAGTTAAAACAGCTTGCGTACAAGTCCGCAACACAGTGAGACATTTAGATGTTTTCCCGTAAAAGTAGGTTTTGTACAGCTATTCAGGCATCCGCCGACATTAAAACGTCGTTCGCTTCGCGGCCTCCGTCGATATGAGAATGTCGCCGTGTAACCTCTAAATGCCTTGTACATATTATATCGAAACGTATTATTTCGAGATTGAACCTACCTACTGTACCTCTAAATTCTTTGTACATATTATATTTCAATGTATTTGCAAAAATATATCCATTTAACAACTACTACCGCTGGTACAAGGTTCCTTATTTACATCATTATCGTTAGGGGTAGTAATAGTGAGCAATGGCCGATGGTGAGAAAAGTACGACACATAAGCTAACGTTTGTACGTTCGATAACGTTTCGAGTAGAGATTCCGTCGATGCACGTCATATTTCGCGTTGTCGAAAGGTCCACCGAATTATTCATCTCACAACCGAACGTTTCACTCATGAATTGACGGAATCGCAATCCATCGTCCGAGCGAAAATCGATGTTGAAATCACCACAGACTATGGTCGGTAAATCGTACAGCTTAGCTTTATTTCATCGATAAAGAGAAACAGACCTTTCAGCTTGATCGAGTACGGTAGTAGATAATGCTCGAAGAAATTGATCTTATCGTTCAACGTTGTCCCGTTTGAGAGCGTTATATCAAGCGAGTGTGAGCGCAACGACTGAACGTTGAATGAACATAGCGTGAGAGCATCGACAGTCCGAGTACGCGAAAAATCCACAAAATCTCGACAGCGGGAAGCGTGCGTGCTCAAACGATGACGCGTGAGACGTTCAAACTCAGTTTTAATGTCTTTCAACTGTTTTTCGCGTCCGTGGTAAAATCGGTGGTCGCCATTCCTATTCGTTATGTTACCTTTCGTACAAAGAACATCGAGACAGAGCGACGTACACAAGTTGCTGGTCGTGCGATTTCGAGTATTCGTATACCACCGCCGGGTATGTACTGCCTTGCGATTTGTGAATCGATATCGCGCAAGCAGGTGTGAGTGGAAATGTCGATCGTTTACAGGTAACCATCTTACTAGGAAGTGTCACCGTTGACGAACGTAAGCCGATTGGCGTCCAATGCTCGTAGATACACGGGTACGCTACATAGTGTCCCGCCGCTTCCGATCGTAGTAATTTACCGATTTTAACGTTGTCGAATTTTAGCCAAAGTCGAATTATTCTGCCGGTTTCGCGAGAGCGTTCGATGTACTGCAGCAGGCCTATCGCGCCGTTCACGAGACCGTCGGTGACGTCGATGTTTACTTGCATTATGTACGGCTTGTCAATAAGGAGCTCGATCTTGTATGGTAGACCACCCGTCTCGTCGAGCTTCATCTTGTGCACCTTGGTGCGAGCCGACGCGAGTTGGTCTCTCGTTCGCGCACCGGCGTACATGTCGTCCGCGATGTGCGTCTCGTAATAACACTTTTCATGGGAAAGAAACGGTGTACACGAGACTAAAGTTACATTTAATTTATAATTACTATGGTAATTGTTTTGTGCGCTCAGAAAATGTAAACAAGGAAATGACGTGTGAAATACACAGCCCTACGGTTTTCATAAGAATTCCGTTATAGAAAACACTTTTCCATTTTGTGACGTTTTTCGAGTTTATGTGACAAAGTAAAGAGACATGAAAATATTAATAATCAGTCGCATCCAAGTAATGACATGAAGTGTTCGTAACGATTTTCCGTGACGGTCCATTTCGTACCGCTTATTTGGTAACGCTTTTCAAGTTTATGTGCCAAAGCAAAGACATAAAAATGTCAAAAAGGGGAGTAAGGCGGGGATGCTGCTGTCGTCACTAATTTTTAATATATACATAGAAAAAGCGATAAAAGTATTCACAGAGAAGAAAAGCGCCGGAGTTTTGATCAATGGAGTCAGATAGATAGCACCATTCCGTACGCTGATGATGATAAAGTATTTTAGTAGCAGAACAGGAGAAAGATTTACAACAGTCTCTAAATGATTTGAATACACTTTTAATGGAAAAATGTAAAATGAAAATTAACATAGATAAAACCAATGATATGTACAAATGATACTGATACTATGGAAACTTTAGATATAGCCTTAAACGGAAAAAGAGTATGCCAAGTAACGGAATTTCCTTATCTTGGAAGTTTGATAACTTCAGACGGAAGAACAGAAAAGGAAATAAAAAAAAAGAAAGCACAAGCTAAAAGTGCTTTTAACAAAAAGAAAAATCTTCTTATATCGAAAAATGTCTCTCAACATATCAGAAAATTGTTCATTAACACATTTTTCTGAGGCGTCGCGTTATACGGCTGCGAAACACCTGGACAATGCCAAAAAAAGGAAAGATTAAAAATACAAGCCCTTGAAATCTGGCGCTATTGAAGGGTGCTAAAAATATCATGAACGGATAAAGTCACAAACAAGAAGGTATTCGAATGGATATAAGAACAACCGGAGATATTAAATACCATTGAAAAGAGAAGAAGCAGCATGATCGGCCATCAAATCAGACACTTCCAATGGCTCAAAAACTTGGGAGAAAAAAAAGCAAACGGAAAACTACGAAAAGGAAGACCAAGAACTCGATTTATGGACGTCATAATAAAAGATCAAACCTATACAAGTAGTAAAGAAATATGTTTCAACGTAAAATGACATTTAAGTAACTTGCATAAATATTTTTTCTGTATGATTTAGCAAAAATAATTTTAAATACCTACTATAATAAAAATCCATTCTTGGAGAACGTTACTTAAGCGGCTGTACTTATTTATGCGAACTTATATAAAATTAAGCCAGTTTTACTCGGAATAATACTGTGAATGTTTTCAATAGTTCGTTTACAAATTGAGAAATGTAATTCAGGCGATTTAATTAAACCATGAATGATAACACTTTACATAAATTTCGGTTATACTATAGTACAGTCCTTATTATGTTAATCTGTTAAATATACATATATAAAAGTTATAACTGCTTTTCAGAAAATTAGAAAAAAAAAAAAAAGTACATACCGTTTTAGGTTTTGAAGATTCTTTGAATCGTGTACAACTTGACCTGCGTTAAAAAAAAAAATTAAATATGTAAAATAACTATAAAAATATAACTGAAATGTAATTTTTTGTAATGAATAACTTTCTTCGAATTAAAATGCACATTAAATAAAAAAACACACAATCACACAAACAAAATTAAAAACTTTAAAAATTAAAAAATTTGATTTTTTGATTAATAGAAAGTAAACGAACTTTTTGTTCGCTGATTATACGTGATTTTGCTGTAGAATATGTTAGTTCATAAATGTACTTTACATTGAATGAACAAATGCAAATTTTGTTTTCATCTTCATAAACATTAAAAGAATTGAACGTATTTAGGCCGTAACGATTTAACTTTATTGATATTTTCTAGCGCACAACATGGAATAACCTAGGCACACACTTATTTAATTTTATATACGGAGTAATCTACCAGTTGTCTTAATCTACACAGAAATCTGAACTCATCGCCCTACTTTTGTAAACCGATGCATTCAAATATATAAAAATGTTTCTCTTTATCACAAAGAATAATAGAAGTATATTATTTAGGTTAGAATTACCGAGTTTTATTAGGTTTTCATCAAAACATTATTTCCAATAAAATTACCAAATCACGAACAGCATAGAGTAAATCAAAATTATTAGGATCTACGAGGGTTCTTCAATAAGTAAACAGACAAATCGCTATCAAACTTTTTAATTATTAATACACTTACGATTTTCTTTTTTCACTTTTCGACGTAATCCCCCTCTACACGAATACACTTGTCCCATCGGTCTACGAGGCTTCGTATTCCTCTGGCAAAGAATTATTTAGGTTGAGTGCGGAACCACTTTAGGACACGCTCCTTGACTTCTTCGTTGTTTTCGAAAACGTGTCTACGCAAAGAGTTCTTAAGCGGCCCAAACAAATGGAAATCTGACGGTGCTAAGTCAGAGCTAGATCACGGAGGATGTGGAAGGACTTTCCACCCCATTTCCTCCAATATAGCTTGCATTGACAGGGTACTGTGGGAGGTGGCATTGTTCTGCTGAAAAATGATCCCTTTCGTGATGCGTTCCGGCCGTTTCCGCCGTATCGCCGGTCAAAGTTGGATTTTGAGCACTTCTGCATACGACTCTGCGTTGACAGCACATCTATCTTCCAGAAAATGACAAAGAACCATGCCTTTCATATCCCAAAACACAGTCAAAAACACATTGTTTGCTGAGGGACGCAATTTGAATTTTTTGGCCGCAAGCGATTCCGGATGCTTCCACACCATGCTTTGTTTTTCCGTTTCAGGCTTGTAATGATAAACCCATGTCTCACACCGGTGTTCTTAAAAGGCCTCACCTTCAATATTGAACCGACTTTTGAGCTCCTTACAAATTCTTAGCCGATTTTCTTTGCGCACCGCAGATAACATTTTGGGAACCCATCTCGCGCAGGTTTTTTGGAAATTGAGATGGTTGCGAATGATATTGTGGACGGTACCGGCACTCACACCGTACTGGAGTGATATTTCTTCGATTGTAACCGGCCTGTCGGCTAAAATCATCTTCTCAATGTTTTTTATGAGGATCGGCGATGCCACTTCAACTGGGCGTTCACTATGCGGTTCCGTTGCTGTATTTTTTCGGCTGCTTTTGAATTGATCCACCCACGAATAAAAACTTGCGCGATTCATACACGAACTACCCCGTATTGTTCGGTCATTCTCCGATAAATTTTGCCGGGTTTAACCCCTTCTGACATCGAAAAAAGGAATAACACCGCGCTGTTCATAGTGTGTACTTTCTTGGAGTAGCGCCAGGACTACTTCGGGAACTACTAGCGAACAACCGACGACGCATAACGGTAACACAACATCCGCAGTGCGTAGCCAACACTCCAACTAACAAAACGAGCTATCGTGAAAGTCGCTACCACCTTTAGTTCCCCCTCTAGAGTGAATTGACTATTTACTTATTGAAGGATCCTCGTATTAAGCTTTGTGACAGTATTGTTACATTCAAGCTCACTAGTATCAATGGGACAATAACTTCTATTCGAACTGTACTGGAAACTAATTAATTAATTTCATTTTAAGATTGAGGAAGATAAAAAAGAAGTAATTTGAACCATTGAATGTTTTGTTATAAGGAAGCTTAATAATCGTGTAAAATATTTAAACAGTGATGAAGTGCTCGAAAGAAGGTTGGCACGCGAAGCGAACGGCAGATAATTGGTACATAATATTAATAATTTTAATCTTAAATGCGTGAAATATTTGCTTAAAAAAAAAAAAATAAATAAAATAAATAAACGATTAAAGAAATTAAATCTTACGAAGATGCAGCATTTATATTATATAAACGATTCAATATTGCAGACATAGGGCTCGGCTCTATATGTCTATTGTTACATCCACTAACTGTCTCTGTTGTTGTATCGAAAAAATCATCTGAATTAGCCATTGTAGGAGCATCCATAACAGAGTATGGAACACCATTTGATTCTTCCTTTATCTGTAAATTGAATAATCCATAAAATTATATCACAAAATACAAAATTTAAAAACAAATTGAAATATACAATATTTGATGAGTTGCAAAATTAAATTTAAAAATAAAATGTTTTTCATTAATTATATCCAAGTTATGTATTATATATAATATAAAAGTAAATAGTCCAAAAATGCGCAATCATGCGTGAATAGTGGTTATAACAAATCGATGTAGTGAAAATTCGAACTTCGCTCATCTTACGCCGACGTCTATATTTACTAACTGCATAAAACGAAAATTAAAACGAATACCATTCCTATTCGAATTTTCTTAATTAGTCTTTTTTCATTACATTTCTATAGCATATTGTAAATAATTGTACCTCCGGAACACAAAACCAATTGTGAAAGAATATTCCGGGATTACACGAATACACTTTGTTTCTTTTTATTCGCTATTATATTTGTTCGTCATGATTACATATTTCTTACCATTTGTGTCTTTACACTTTAGACTACTACAGCTTCGCTTTTACTATAGCGGCTTTGAACTCCTCGTTCATAGAACGATGAAATTACAAACATATTAATAAAAACAGTAATTAAACTTTTGAAAGGCCATATAAGAATGGTAAATTTATGCCGGAGGGTTGATATTTGGGTGATAAGTGGGTACCACCAAGAAAGTTTCAGACCCCTCACTTCCCTAGTTTTGAGGAACTCACTTTTTGCTGAAATGCAGTTAATTTTATTTTTCTCGAGCGCAAGTTGACCGGGTTTTTTTTTTTTTTTTAATTTTGCAGTATGTTGTAGACACATGTGAGAGGCATCTTAGAAAAAATTAACAGCCCACTACCATCATATTTGACCCTCCAAATGACACTTTTTTAACATTGTTCATATTTTTTACCAATGAAAATACTTTCTTCTTTTTTCTTCTTTCTTCATTCAAAGTGCCATACTCAGCTTCTGAGCGTCGGCGACTACCTATTCGTACATCTCAGCTGTACAGATATAGGCATAGAATACTAAGCAATTGTTATATGCAACGCAGGTGTACACACGCAAGACTACATTCGAAACTCATATAGTAGCCGCTTGTTATCGCACTACAAGTGCAGTCCTGTGTTTCAATACCTCGTGTAAAAAAAAAATCGAAAACATCAATCCTCGTCGCTGTCTTCTTCGATCACCACCTGTCTCATCGGTGTTGAATAGTCACAACCGGTCTCACCATTTTGGATCGGTAACGGCCATATGCTAAATAGTCGCTACATCCTCATCCGACAAGGTAAACTCGGAAGTACTCTTTGTCTTTTTTAAAAATTAATTACAGATACAACACTTTGCCTCATTTCGTCTGGAACGCATGATTGAAAATAAGAATTACACGAAGCGAGGAAAAAACCTGGAATTCCGGATTTTTGGGATGACCAAGAAATAAAATTTTCTTTTCTTGCAGAGGCTTTCTTTTTATTTAATAAAATCTACCCGGATGAAAAAAAAAAAAAAAAAAAAAAAAAACAATAAAAAGAACACAAGCGATCAAATTTTTTGCACCTCCCAGGATTCCTCTCAGGGGAGTTGTTATCCGCCGCGGAGCAACATAAGGGTGAAATCTTGAATCACGGAGTGAGCTACACTGCCTGATTTTGGCAGTATTTTTACAAATCTTCGCTCAGCTCGCATTGCCGGTTTTAACGGCCGACGCGCACAGGTTGTGTCACGAAAAATTTGTCGCTGCGTTGTATATTCTCTTGATTACGGAAATTGGTGAATGTCCAAAAAAAAGAATATACGTTTTTACACAGTAGTTTTTCTCATTACTTCGCGGATTCCGTGATCTAAGATTTTATCCGTATCTTTTTTATTGTTGCTCCGCGGCGATAACAAATTATCTTGTGTCTGTACGGTACTCCCCCGAGAGGAATCCTCATTTGATCGCTTGTGTACTTTTTATTGTTTTTTTTTTTTTCTCATCCGGGTAGATTTTATTAAATAAGAAGGTTCCTCAAAAGAAAAGAAAAATTGATTTCTTTGTCATGCCGAAATCTCCGGTATTCCAGGTTTTTTCCTTGCTTCGTGTAATTTTAATTTTCAATCATACGTTCCAGACGAAATGAGCCGAAGTGTTGTATCTTTAATCAAGTTTTAAGAAAAATATCGTTAAGCTACAATTGCATTTTTAACGGGTAAACTGTCGGCAACAACTCGCTCGTGAAAATGTGCCCCGGTCGAATTGATGAATATCAATCTAGAGCGAGAAGACGAATATCTAGCACCTAAAAACCGGATTCGACGGCTAAGGGAGTAAATTCTAACAGAAAATCATGCGGAAGGAAACGGAAAATCACCGCATTAATACAGACATGGCATGTAAAGAATTCCGTCGAAATACGGTATCCACGGAATGCTCCCAAACGGAAGCATTAGGCAATGATTACTTGCAGCAATGCGGATTAAGTTGAGTCTCCATGCGCTCTTGCTGGTACGGAACACTAAAGGTGGGATCACATGTACTATAAAGAGAAAATTCAAGCTAAAAGGGAAATGAAGTATATAAAGTAGGAACTTTGATTATTGTTAGATCATTGAAATATTACAGTACTAATATGAACAGTCAAATATCAGTCTAAAGGCAATAGTCAAAAATTTTATATTAAATCGCTTCAGCGCTAAAATATATTTTAAATCTACCATTACTTAAGAATTTAAGACTCCTTTCCTCAGTGCAGTTTACATTTTATGATGCCGTAAATTTTTGATAAATTAAATAAAAATTCAAATTCAAATGTTACATTTCGAAAGAATCCTGTAAGATTAAAAAGAAGATGGTATCGCGATGCCTTTCCAATAATTTAATTTTGTTCAACGTTCTCCTTGTTACTGCATTAATAGTTTTTAAATTATTAGGAGTTCAAATTTTAAATTTTTTATCGATTGCGGATTCAAGTTTAACGATTAGTAAGCTAGATTGGTACAATTCAGAGACGTGACTTTTGATAATCGCTGTCAATAATAACGTACAAAAAATAATTAACCACTAATAATAAATATTACAGAACTGAAATAACTACTATGACGTTTGATACAATCGATGGTAAAATTTTAGGTAAAATTATATATGACTTATGTGTCTAATTAATACTGCTATTTTTGAAAAATAGGTTGAATGAGACTATTTCACCACTTTTATAATCGACGAATTCCAATTTCCTAATTAAATTTTTTTTTTTTAATAGTGATTTTTTCAGTGTATGATTTATGTTTTAACAGTAATTAAAAAAAAAAAACAAAAAAAAAACGGACTTTATTTCTTAACTTTATTAAGTTAATTAGGGATTTCCTTGAAGAATAATTCTCCATATTTATTTAATTTATCCAATTTACTAGGTCATGATAAATATAAAATAAAATTTCCAGCGGTGACCATAAAATATCGTCAAACTTCCTAACTAAATAATAAATTTTTGTTTAAGTTGTAATAATTTTTTTAAAAACAAATACATTTTTTATATATTAATTAAAGCTTAAATATAAATTTTTCTATACACAGATAAAAGAAAATTTAAATACCTGTTCATACGATAAAAAAGGTTCTTCAGTTTTAACAGTATATTTAGATTCATCATCTGAACTACTTTCATAGTCCGTTTCTTCAAAATCATAGTTCTGCAATTGAATCAAAACTATGACAAAAATATTAAAAAAAAGTAAAATTTTGAAATAATTACCTTATATTTAATTAATTAGGAACGATAATTGGCAAGAGAAACAGACAAAAAAATATATAATCTATCACAATCAGAATCAATAATTTCTGATTTTCTCCTGTTCCTGGATTAAAGTACTATAATAAACTGTCTACAATAGCCAATTATACCGAAATAAGAATTGTCAAACAAAAAATTAGTAAAATACGTGCATATAGTGCATATACATAAAACTCAACATTTATCTCCAGAATTTATTTTTCACATAACACAATAATAAACTGGTGAATTAAAGAATTGTTGATTTACAATAAAGTAATATAAAATTAATTAACAAGTCACTTTTTGACCTTATATTGAAGTAAACTTAAAATAGAAATTGTTCACTGGAACGCCGTAACATTTATAAAGAATAATATATTATATGAAAATTGATTTTATTTTCATAAACACAAATTAATATCTAAACTTTCACAAAATTTTATTAATGATATTAACGAAAAGGTAGGAAATTGTTATCTAAACTTAAGTAATTGATATAGCAAGGTATGGCGCCTTATTAAATAACCTTTATAATTTTAGTATTGCAAAGAATCTACATGAATGGTTTAAAATTATTTAAGTAACAGAAAAATAAGGGTAAAAATGGGAAATATTTTTAATAAGAAATTTTATTCACAAGAATCGGACAGGAAGCAATTCTGATATTACTTTTATTCGGATATACTAAAACTCTTATTTTCACTCTATTTCGTCACAGATGAATTAAAATACTTTGACGATAGCATTCTATAAATAATATATTTTGTAAAAACTAATGTAAAATCTTAAAAAAGGAACAATAATGAAATGTGAGTGTAATAATTGAACTAAGTTGATCAGCTGCAGGCGGGCTTCTCCCTTATGAGCACTATATTTCAAAAATCAAAGTAACATTTTTTTTTTTTTTTTTGATTAACTAACAATTGCTTCTGCGAAAAATGAACAGAGAAAAATTACTGTGCAGAATTTAGTAATGAGAATTTTATCGTGTCACAAAGAATAATATAAAACTAGCTGTACCCATGCAAAAATTTTGCAAAAGTAAAAAATTCAACTCTTTGCAACCGAAATTCTTCTTTGATCTCTTTTTATCCGTGAGAAAAACGCACTTTTCACAAGTTTTACTTATTTGACTATTCACCTTTGACACTTTTCATTAGTTTCATTTCTCTTCATTTACTTACATTCTCAACATTTTGCTTTGCGCTCTTTGATATTCCTTTTCGGCCTATTTTCTTGCCGAGTACTCTGCTTTGTCGTACGTATCAATAATTATTTGTTCAACTATTTGACCAATAAAAGAACAGCAAAAAAAAACTGTATTTATACGAATAATATAATGCACACTAAACACATGTATGCAAATGTCCAACTTAATTTCACCTACTTCGCTTGATAGATTTTTCAATAAATCGTTTTAAAAATGATTAAATTTTAAACACATTCTACACTTACAATATACTTTTAGCGTTTATAGTTTATTTTCAAAATTTTCAGTTAAAATATTCAAAAAACTAAAAACGTTAGAAGTATTACAGTGTAAACGAAGATGTTCTAAATTTTATGCTCATTAAACAGAAACTGAAAAAAAAACAGTAAACGTTAATTAATATTTTTAAGCCTCGCATAGACAATTTTTAAATCAGTATAAAAAAAAAGAAATTAAATCTTCAACTGCCATTGAACTGGTGATACACAATTTAAAAGGGTTTCAACTACAATCCCCGCAAGCACAGCTTACACTACTGCGGAAAAACACCAAATGTATGTAACGCAGCACGACTTGCCGGAGAAAGGTAAGATTATTTGATACATATCTACGCCTCAAAAGGAGCATTTTTTGTAAGAAAAGTGATCACAATCAGCTCATTAGAAAAACCAAGGTAAACTATATAAAAGTTTTTATTTTAAATGTATAGATTAACTTTATTTAATTAAATTAATTTATTTTCGTTTATATAATATTCTGATGGGCACCTCACCGGTAAGTATTATTCTTTAGGCTTCCTACCTCATACTCTGCGATGATATTTTAATTAAAAATGCTTTTAATGACAAATTTCCATGGAAAGAATAAATAATCTGCGTGACATCCAAAAGTAAATACTTTTATTATATCCGCTGCAAAAAAAAAAAAAAAAAAACAAAAATAAACATTCAAGTGCTCATAACTCAGCTTAGATTTGACAGAGAGAGTTGCGGTTGCTTGATGACACATCTACACATTAAAGAAATGCGTTGAAAAAAAAATGTTAAAAATCAGCACGCCGGAAAAGTCTAAATCTGAGTAAGATTAAAAATTTTATAAATTTTTTTAATAATCCAGATTAGCTGCGCTCATGCGAATATTTCTCAGATTTTAAAGGTAAAAAATGTAACGATTCATAATTTAAATTCTTTTTCAATCTCTTCTTATGTGGGACTCAAACGTTTTTTTTTTTTTTTAAGTTTAACTGTTTCGAACGAAAATTGCTCTTAGGTGTATATGTATAATTTTTTCTATTCCTTCAACTATTCGCCACCGAAACTTTTCATCAGTCCTATTTTTTCTCCCCGTATTTTAATTTGGGCTCTTTAATTTTTCTTTCCAGTATTTCTTCTTTGATTTCCCGAGTCTGTCTACTATTAATGTATTTCTGCGCCTTCTTTTTGTCGTATGTATCAGTAATTAATTGTCTGCGTCCGCACTAATACTTCGCATACACTCATTCATTAAAAAACAAAAAATGCAGATATTAGTTTTCAAATAAGAGAGAGCGCAAGATAATTACAGATAATTTAATTCCAAGCATATAATACAGGCCTTTTTATGATATAAGGTCATCTGTTTACCACAGAATCTCGTATATTTCGTAAATTAAAATTTAGAATAGAAAAAAAAATTAAATATAATTCTTTTGCTTCTTGAGATATCTTTACAAAAACTAAAAAAACGATGCATTCTTTTGTATAAAATTTTTTAGGGTTTTATAATTTCCTTAAAATGTTTAAGTAAATAGTAAATTAAACTTCAAGATATCGCGAAATACACATTTTTATATCTGCATTCTACATTATCACAAAAGAAAACGATCAAGCGCTTACAACTCAGTTCAAACTCCGATAAGAGAGATGTAGTTGCTTGTCGACATACCTGCGTATCAAAAGCAACATATTTTTAAAAAACGGTCAAAATTAACATATTAGGAAAGTCTGGGCAGCTGTGTAAAGATTTTATAAATTCTTTTAATATACAACATTACTGAGTGTAGCCCGCACATTAATACTTGTTTAAATCTTTATTTCTTGCTTCATTTCCTCTATTGAATTTTAATTACTTGTGGTTATATTACCATTATAATAATTAAGAAAACCTTAAATACAGACCAACAACGCCGCGGCATATTTATATGAATAAAATAGATTATTGAGTGAAGCACATTAAAAAATGCATTCATTTACCAATTAAAATGATTTTTTCTTATTAAAAATATCGCTTTTGGTTATTTTTACTTTTTTCCCGATTTCACAACAAAATTCCCTGATTTTTCCCGGTTTGCTAAATTCCCGGTTTTCTTGGTTGAGTGGCCATCCCCTGGCTATGTACGTTTTATTGAAAAATTTTTAACCTATTTCCACTCCTTACTTTTGATGACTACTTAGTTTGTGTTCACTAGTATTTATTGGTGTTCATACGGTACCACCATTTATTGGTATACTTTCCAATGTAAAAAGAATCATTGGAATTGATCCACATGGAGACAAATTATGTACAAATAAACATAAACAAACATACGGGACAAACATATAACCTGCTTTTTTTGAACTCCATAAAAAAAAAAAAAAGATCAAAGTCAATCCGCTGAGATGCTTGGGCAAGATCGAATTTACCAATACCACATTAGCGAAATTTAGTGTTCGTAATTATTTTAAATTTTCAAAGTAATCATTGTTAAAATAAAGCTTATTCGCATTGTTCTTAAAAAAAAAAAAAAAATCATTTCTTCGTTAAAAATAAGTAAAAAGTAATTCGAAGATGAAACGATCAACTGAACTTCAGTTAAAAATCAACTATATGATTAATAAATACTCTAGACTTTTTAATATTTCTAAAAAAATTGTATACATAATCATCAATAGAGGCTTAAAAAACTAAAAAATGTATTAAAAGATTTCAATTATAAATCAAATGAGAATATTTCTTGGAAAATCTAAAATTAACAGTAGCTGATTAAAGAAAAAATATTTCAGAACATTCTAATAAAATACGTTTATTTATATTTTGCACAGCAACTACAGTTACATCACGGATTCAGAATGAAACCCGCCATAAATTTCTTATAGTACTTCTATTCTTTTAGAAAAGCGCTAACGATTCATAATGAATAATATATCCACTGATTGTAGGCAGATCTTTTTTATAAATCCTATTTTCCTGCACAGGTTACAAAAGATGAAATAATCAAGCACTAAATCAACATTAAAAACTTACTTTTACCAATCAATCCTTTCATTAAAATAAATTTTCGTTTAGAATATTCTGGATATTTACTTCGCATTGCAATTACCATTGTATCCGCATCTAGTATTTTATCACTCCTATTTCGTATAATATACTAAAGAAAAGAAAAAAAAAAAAAGTGTGATTATAAAGACAATTTGAAATATTAAATAAAATAGGTGACATAATATTATAAAAGCAATAAGAAAATTAAATCAATAATCATGCACGAAAAAGTTATAAAAATGGTCACTTAAATTTGAAATATAAAACTAAGCACAAAACCTTAGGATCAATATCCGAAAAAACGTATTATTAAAGAGAATATAACCAAAAAGAAACGTCCAGTTTGACTAATGAATTGAGCAACCGTAATTAATAAGGAAATTTTCATGAAAAAAAATTAAACCTATAACTAAAGTACCAAATTATTATAAAAATGTAGTACAATTAACGGAATGTTTTAATAATTTAAAAATATTAATCGATTACGCTTTATTTGTTTATGTAATATAATTTTTTTTATAAGATATTACATAATGCGAAATTAAATACTAGATAAAAAATTAAAAATTGTTAACAGCTTTCGTTTCTAAGCATTTAATTTCATTGGACCAACGTTTATAACGAACTGAGATCAAATATGTTCAGTTGTTTTGTTTCTTTGCATTTTTACGAAAACAAAAAAATTAAAATAAAATTTAATTATACAGATGAACAAACCTTATTATAAGAGCAAATTAATCACATTAATTACTAAAATTACTTTTATAAGTTACAATAAATAACAAATACAGTAAATAGCAGAAACTTACAAAGATAAAAACTATCAAAAAATTTCAGGTCATAGTTAAAAAAAGAACATTTCGCATTCATTTTTTATTTTTATTTTTTATGGGTACGCTAACGAAGAGCAACAGCCCAATCAACCAAGGAATCTAAGTAATAGATAAAAAGGAGAATAACATATTAGATTTTAATCTGATGCGAGATTGAATGAATGAAAGAAGCTAGAATAGGAACAATTGACAAGGAAGGAAATGAGAGAATATAAGAGTCATTGTATAGGGTAGGAAGACCAAGATCCAAAAGCGGAGAATAGAAGAGAGAACGTTCTGAAGAAAGTGAGGAACATTCGAAGAAGACGTGATTGATATCACACACAGAAAAAAGGAATCTTCCGGGTGAAGAGGGCACCGCGGAGAAGAGACGAGAGAAAAATGAAAAATTTTTTAGCATTAACATTAATTTAAAACTATACATAACACCCCAACGTTACAGGCATAACCAAATACTTCAAAAAATTATGAAAAAAAAAATATTCCTATAAATTAAATGGTCTAACTTACTCGTTTTAT